>VZRQ01007226.1:561111-591152 GCA_013397975.1 Machaerirhynchus nigripectus
ATATATAAATGTAAAAAAAAAAATATATATAAAAATGAGGAAAACTGTTTGCTTGGATGCAGCTACTGTGAGCGAGCACACGATGCTCCTGGAAGGAACAGCCAATCGCCCTCCCCCAGCCAGCGCCTCCTCCGGGCCTGTCACTGGTGCTGAGATCATGAGGAAGTTGTCCAAGACTCATACTCACAGTGATTCTGTGCTGAAAATAAAGGTAAGTGTGCAGGGCAAAGTGGGCACCAGGGCAAAGTGGGTTGTAGCTGGTCTGTTCAGGAGGGATTCTGTAGCTGCAGATGAATAAATACATGCAAAAAGTAACTCTTAACACATGGAAGGTCTGCTCCTGACCTTGCAAAAGAGATGCTCCGTCATTTGGGCTATATTCTACATCTGTTCTTTATTGTTTTTCTTGCCAATTAAGTTCATGTGCATCACTTAAGGACTTGCCTTTACCTTTATAGGTTTTGATCTTTTATTTATGGTGGCAGAAACGAGGATTTAACTGTCATGATACAAAATCTAAGACAGGCAAAGCTCTCCAGTAGCTTGTAATAAAATGACTGTGTTCCAATCTCATTTTCGGACCAAATGTTGCTTCCTTTTTGCAGTTTGCACAGTACTTAATTCATTTTTTTATTTTCTGCACACAGGGCATCCATCCATATCATTCCTTGAGTTACACCAGTGGAGATACAGCTACAGATTCACCAGTGCACGTTGGCCGCTCTGGAATGGGACTCAGGGAAAGTCCAAGGAAAGAAAGTCTGCTCAGCTATCTGACTGGGAGCTTTCCTAGCCTGCACAATCTTTTGGAGGGGACTCCTCAAAGAAGTACAACTGCAGTTAAAAGTAGCTCTTTAACAAGAACAGGTATGATGCAGCATAAGTAAGCCAGAGGGAGAATTGCAAGTGCATCAGGCTGGGAGAAAAAATTGCAACTAACAGAATAAATAAAACATTTTTCCTTTTCTTAGTCTTGATTTTACTTAGCTTCAATTTTTAAGTCTTTTTGAATAAATAAGGTCATTTTTTCTTGACCTTGTAAGTAGCTAAAAAAGAGAGCTGAAACTAATATTTCAGTAACTTAGCTTACTATTGTATATGATAGTTTTCAGGTATTTAATACTGGTCTTAGGAACAAAAATTTTAGACGTTTGAAACATTGAAATGTTTCTGCTCTGTATTATTTTTCAGAGTGTATTGTTACTGGTTTTTCTTTATATGTAACTTAAATACTGCATATGATACTGTATTTTCTCTAAAACCTCTCTCCTTTGCTGTCAGGGACTGAGATATTGTTCAGAAAAAAAGGTATTTGGGTTTCTTAATGACTCCTTTCCTCTAATTAATGGTAGAGATGAGCAAATGCAACAGCCATGTGTAGTGCAGCATCCATTAGTGCTATGTATAACTCCTGTGGTAGCACCTGTAGTGCTGTTTGACACGTAATTTAGTGGAATAAACCTTGAGAATTAGGCTTATCTTTATAGTGAATTGGTGTTGTCAGTGAAATCGTGCCGTGTTCCTTGTTTTTGCTGACTTGGATGGAACAAATGCTGCAGCTTCTGCTCTATCTGCACAGGAAATACTGTGGCCACAGACATGTTGTCTGAACACCCTTTGCTGTCTGAGCCCTCCTCTGTGAGTTTCTATAACTGGATGTCCAATGCCGTGGGCAACAGGGGGAGTGTCGTACAGGAAAGTCCGGCCACCAAGTCTGGACACAACAGCCTTCCAACAGGTATTGCTAATTTGCAGCTGAGTTTGAGATGGTTCTGGGTTGGCTGTGCCTGTGTTTGCCACATTCTTGACTGAAAGTAACTGAGAGAGTGATTTATGTTCAGTGTAATTTAATTGGTTCAAAATAGTGCTTGTGGGACTTCCCACCAAACTAGAAAATGAAAAAATGTGATTTAAGCAAAACTGTTGTTTTCATTTCCCTCACCCTGCCTCCAAAAATTTAGCTTTTTCTTACCTTTGGAACTGTCAGTGTAGCTGCCAAAACCATGTGTAGCTGCCGAAAGTTAAGCCATAAAGTAATTTTCTGTTGCCGAGTTCCTTGGATTTTGTTGGCCATTTCTGATCTAATTTGCATATGCTTATTTTGTAATGTATGTGTTGGAACCCTTGCTCTTTCTCAGTTCAATTTTGAGACTAAACATAAACATCTATTTTGAGAGCAACTTAGGAATGGGAAGTGGTTAACTGGTGTAAGGGAATGGAGAAAAATCTGTATTTCTGAAAGTCTTAGGTGTATTAAAGAAACAGATGTGTAACAATTTATTGCAGCTTAATTAGTTTTCTTGCCAGCCTGTCATCATTTGGACTTTTCAAATGTGGGTCTTGAATTTCTTTTTCACTAACACTATACTGGAATCTTTTCTATTAACACTCCTTCAGCTGTGCTATATTAATCTTAGGTAGTAAGAAGTTGTTTTAGTTTGTTTTTAATATTGAACCAATAGTCTGATCCAACAAACATCATGGTGCTGTACGTATTGCTGAACTATTGTGGCTTCTTTTTAAACTGGAATGTGTTTCTCTGCAGAAAGACTCTTTGCAAATTTCAGTTGGACAACTCTACCTGTTCTGGCAATATCAGGCTAGTTCTTTATCCTGAATGCCACCTTTGTGAGGTTGCAAACCTCACTGTGGCTTGTGTATCTATATAATTAATGTTGCTGAATTAATAGAGTCAGTGGTGGTAAGATTTGCTGTGGTGTTAGTGTTCCATGGGTATTTATTTTCCAGGTGTGGCACCCAATCTTCCTACTATTCCCTCTGCTTCAGACTTCAACACAGTTCTGTCCAGTGACCAGAACACCCTGGATGGCACCCACTCGCAGCACAGCACCAGCCAGGATGACATTGCAGGAGTAGAAGAGGGCAACCAGGGCTTTCCTGCTGTCCAGCTGGCAGATGCACAGGTAACTGGGGTTGCACATCACCAAATAGTGAGCAAGAGTATGGAAATTATCAAGGCTTTCATAACTAAATAACTGGGTTTTGTTTTGTAGGTTGTTTTCAAACCTCTGCTAAGTTACACGGGAATTCAGTCGCAGGATGCGATGCCCCTGTGCTACAGGATGTACTTTGGAGAGTACCTCTCTTTCTCAGGAACCCTGGACTGCCTCAGAGCAGATATTGTTGATTCGGACACAGCAAAGGAAAGGAAAAGCAAGCGAGCCCGAAGGTATGCCCTGAGAGATTTTAAAATACAAGTATTGGTTAACGAACAGAAATTAGGCTTTTCATGTGACAACAGATTTACAAAGTACTTTCACAGGATAAGGAGCAGCCCTTTATTCTTCTAATCTTTCATTTTGTCTTCCTGTTAGATTTTTTTTTTAATCTTCGTACGGAATGGTTTGGGAATCGTAACTCTTTGAATCTCAGCTGCTTTTGAAAATTGGAGATTGGGGAAGGGGGAGAGCTGGTGCGAATAATAGTGGGGGGGGGAATTTAAGTGGCTCTGAAATGGTGTTTAATAATTAATTCTGTAAATAATGATGTGACTTTTTTGTGAAAATGCTGAATCTTCCCCCAGACCAGTTTTGGGCAAAGATTCAGGATATAATGGAATGATTGCATGCCAAACTCGGTTTCATAGAACTGCATGATTGCTATGTTAGTTGCACACAGTATGAAACTGTAAAAGTTCATTTTATTATATTTAGAACTGTAGAAAAAGGTGATATCCTAAGGGAAATAAAAGGCTGGATTCAGTAAATTAGATGTAAACTGTGTAAAAAAGGTATTTGACTCTCACTCTCATAAAAAGCAACACAGTAATAACTTGTACCTTTCTTTTCCTTAGGCAAGGAGCTGTCAATCTTCCTCCTCTGGAATTCAAACCAGCTTTGATGTTAGAGACTTTCAGTATTAGCGCTGTGGTGATGGAGAAATCCATGTGCACCCCTCACAACTCCACCAACGCCCTTTCCTTCCACGACTTGAACAAGCGCTATTACAACACCTTCCACTGCAATTTCACCATTTCCTGCCAGTCCATCAGCCAGCACGTGGACATGGCCCTGGTGCGCCTCATCCATCAGTTCAGCACCATGATTGACGATATCAAGGCCACGCAGACAGACATCAAACTGAGCAGGTACACGGCTGGCTCGGCCTCCCCGACCCCCACCTTCAAAACCCGCAAGCACCGGGACTTCCGCTCCTCGGATTTCAGCCGCAGCTCCCGAGGGAGCCTCAACGGAGGCACCAGGGTGAACAACACCAAAAACAAGCGAACAAACAACGACAACAACAAGAAAGAGTCTCGAAACAAGAATTCCCTGGGGAGGTCGGAGCGCAGGACTTCCAAAGTGTCCAGGAAAGGCTCCAAAGATGTGGTTGACCACGTGGCGATCCATATGGATGACTCCGACTCCATTACCGTGTCGGAACAGAGCGAACCCTCTGCGGAGTGCTGGCAAAATATGTATAAACTACTGAACTTCTATTCACTCATTTCTGATCCAACTGGAATCTTAGAAAAGTCTTCTGAAACTTTTGGGCCAACAGGTAAACTGGTTCATGAATCCAAATAATTGAGTGTGTGTGCTTTTGCTCAACTGTGGCATTCTAAAGCTTGGTCACAAGATGGTTTCTGAAAGTTGCCCACCACATCTAACTTGGATCAGAGGGGCAAGTGGTAAGGATGGAGGTGAGCTTTTGAGTAGTTCACCAGGATGACGTACAAAAGAAAAGCTTAACTTTTCTCACTAATTGTGTAGTGTGGATTGAGTTTGTTCCTCTTGAGGTGCTGTTTTGTGTTCAAGGGGCTACTGGAAATGTTGTTTATTATCGTTCTCTGAAAATAGGCAAGCATTTACATAGGCCATTTAGAGGGAGACAATTTCTGCCTTGAGAATGACTGATAGTAAGAAAAAAAAATATGTGAACCTTGCTGTGAGAGCAGGAAAGGTGGAATACTGATTTTGGTGAAGTCCCACGAAGATTACTGGTGTTTGAGCTATAATTTCACCTAAAACTTTGAGATCTGGTGTAATTATTGCTCTTTCCAATGTATTTCAATACAGCAGAGTAAATTTGAGAGCTGACTTGATATGATTCTCTTTGTTGCTGAACTTAGGTTGCTGTAAATATCCAGCGGATGGTATAGTTGCTCTGTAGCTATACTTTCTTTGGATTTCACTAAAGAATGAAATCTAAGGAAGTCTCAAATGAGAGCTTCTGTTAAACAGATGCCAGTGTCTTTCATGCACAGAATATCATATCCACCATTATGATATCTGCACAAAATGTAAATTTTCTTACACTGTTTTTAGCCTCCTGAGTGTTGAAAAGGAAAACTTGCTCATCCAGAACAGAATTATAAGAACCTTTGCCTGTGGAATGATCAAAAAATAAACAGGACAATTGGAAACTGTCAGGGCATTTTTCTGCTCTAACAATAAAATCAGATAATTGCAAATATTTATATAAGGAATATAAGAGCATATCTATGAATAATAATGAAACCACATCACTCATTATTGTCTTCATTGTGTCTTGGATTTGGTTCAGTTGCAATGGTATTAGGGTGAAGTGAGCGAGGCACAGATAATTTTCCTGAAGAGCTTTCTTGACATGAAAGATACGTGATCCTTGGTTTGAAATACAAATAGAAACGGGATCTGCCAAGGATTTATTACAAATAAAGCCTTAAATAACTGTGGGTGTTTCTGTAGGTGTTCGAAGCCCCACTGAGCCTGCCTGCAGGGTGGTGTTTGAGAACGAGCAGGACAACGGGCGGAAGCGCAGCCTGGTGACCTCAGAGCCGCAGCACGTGACGCTCATCGTCTTTGGGATAGGGATGGTGAACAGAACCCACCTGGAGGCTGACATTGGTGGCCTCACCATGGAATCTGAGCTGAAGAGAATCCACGGCAGCTTCACCCTGAAAGAAAAAATGAAAGGTGGGATGAGCTAAAAGCGTTCTCCGTAATTAAATTTGCTGGCAGCTTTACATGTTTGAGTGCATGTGTAATATAATAATATTCAACAAGTTCTTTTAAAAACTATTACTAGCATGCTGAAGGATTTTAAAAGGGTACAAGATTTTCAGAAAGTGCCATGGAGGAAATTCTCTTAGAAGATAGTCACTCATTTTTAAAAGCTTTCTTCTTGTCACAATTTATAGTTGACATCACTTAATGACTGCTAAAGCTGTAATTTCTCAGTTATTTTCCTGCTGTGATATTTTTAAAAGCAGTAGGCATACCTGAAGTATTTTACTGACTGAAATGCTGTTAAATATCTTTTTTTCCTAAAGATGTGCTACATCAAAAGATGACTGAGACATGTGCCACTGCTCACATAGGAGGTGTAAATATCGTCCTGCTGGAGGGAATTACCCCAAATATCCAGTAAGTAGGAAGTCTCACAATTTAAAATTGTTCAAGTGCATAGAAGTGGTATGAGTTGTGTATTTTTCCTCTTGTGCTTCTAATTGCATTTTGAAAGTAGAGGTTCAAACCATAAAAGATTTTTAGGTAGTAGTTAATCTACTGATGCTGATTATTCCTGTTTAAGATCTATAGTGTTTCTTTAATAGATATATTTTTCACCTCTCATGATGCATCATTCTTTGTTCTCTGGTGTTATTTTTACAGTTCTAATATCCCCTCTCCAGCCATTTTATCACTGACACAACCTGGCAGGGGAGGGGGAGAGAACCACTTCTTGTGCATGAACATCGTGAATCACTTGCTCAGCATCCACATTGTTCTGGGTTTTTTATTTTTGCCAGGTTCACAGACTCAGAAAGGCCATGCATTATTTTTCTTTGTTCCCAGCTGCATCTCTTTCTGTTTGAGCTGCAGAATAGCAGCTGAACCATGACTCTTTATAGCACAGATCACCCTTACACAGTTTGGGTGTTAGCTGGGTAACCCTCAGTATGTGGTCTTGCAGGAAGGGGGCTAAACAATGTGACTGGAGTTTCTCTCTCTCCTTTTAAATTCATGGGTAGTTTGGAAGATGCTATATAGAACTTAAAACATACAGAATTTTATAATTACCTCAGCGAAATTGATTCCAGTAAGTTTGTTTCAGAGGGATAAATAAAAGTTCTAATCTGACAGTCATGAAGGGTTTCTGAAGGTGACTGAGGCTCTTCATGTCTGTTTTACATATAGGAAGGGTACAAAAGGAAAGGGGGGAAATAATGATAAATCCTTAAAAGAACAAGATCAAAGAACAAACATGAGCAAACCCAAACCCTTCAACTTGGTAATTTTGAAAATAAATGTCATATTGTGGGTTACAAGTAATTAACTGACTAATTTTGCATGACTGTTTATTCTTTATTTGCTTTGTTTTTGTTTCTCTTGCTTTCTCTTCAATCTCCATCTGTAGACTGGAGGATTTTCCTACATCTCCTACAAGCACAGCCAAACAAGAGTTTCTGTATGTCATATTATTATGTTTAATAGTCTTGGAATTAACTCTGTGTTGTGTAGCTAATGGCTGCATTCCAACTGTGTGTGATTGTGTAGGCAGATGCTGCTTGAATACATTTTGGTTTAACATCTGGTGTTACTTAGATAAGCTTTTTTTAATGAAGCCTGCTAAATACCTGCCCAAAAAAGCCCTTGTCAATGTCAGCAATATAGTCTTAGGGGCTGCTATTGCACTGCACTCACTACTATAATGTTAGAATGGTTTCACTGGCCCTTAAGTTCTTCATATCTGGTTCTGTGCTTATTGTAATGAGCTGAAATACTGTTGATAAATGTAAGGGAACACGGAGGTGAGATTTGCTTTGGAACTGCTGTGCTTGGAGTGGTAGCCCCTGTTGTGGTGTCATCACGAACAGGACCATTCCTTTTTGTCTTTATTTACCTGTGTGCTGGGTTAACTCCCAGGCATGGTGCAGATCTGTGTGTGTGGGTGTAGGTCTCCTCTCTGTGTCTGTGTATTCAGTGTTGTGGTAATACAGGATTGACTTTAAAATGTCCTTAATAGCTCTGGAAGGACTGTAAAACTGCAAGTGATGTAGGGAAAATACTGGGATTTTGTTCCTTTTTGTCTGGTAGCAGAATTAAACCAGTGCATCACTGAGTTGTTGAAATCACTGCCATATGATGTGGTCAACAGAAGTATAAATGATTAAAAGGATTGGATAAATCCATGTAGGATAGGTCTGGTGGTGAGTCATGAACACGACACAGCCTCTGGCCTAGAAAGTAAATTCCTGAGGGCTGAAATTAAAGGAAGGATCACTTTATTTATAGCTCAGGTATCTGCTGCTGCCTGAGTTTTCAGCTGACTCAATGTTGTAGTTCCTGCGTGTTACAGGCCTCCTGCTGACTTCCCCCCCCCGCCCCCCCCTTTTACAACATTCCCAAAAATCTGTTGAGTACTGGTCTTGTAGTCAGTTCTATAGTGGGACAAACACTTTTTGTCACAAATTTGTCTGGAGAGTGATTATTTATGGTATTAATGTGAGAATATAGAATTCTTTCTGGAAGCATTTCTGGTACATAAGTAATGATTAATGATTTTAATGAGATACAACCAGATCTGTTACAGGCATATCACTGTAGGTAAGCAAACTGCAGATCTTTAATAATAAATGGAT
This sequence comes from Machaerirhynchus nigripectus, assembly GCA_013397975.1. Lineage (NCBI taxonomy): Eukaryota > Metazoa > Chordata > Aves > Passeriformes > Dicruridae > Machaerirhynchus > Machaerirhynchus nigripectus. The sequence goes on from VZRQ01007226.1 coordinate 569,696, forward strand.
AGCCAGACAGTTGTTCCACATCTCATTCTGTCATGGAAGTAAGTTTTTTGTAGGCAAGCAACAGTGAAATTAATTTGTTACATGAAATATTAAAGTAGCTTAGGAGAAAAGCACAGTTAATTTTGCTGAGGTTTTTTTTCTCCTGCAACAGCTATACTGGTTTTTAATTAAGGAAGTGTTTAAAATGGCTTGAATATAATAGTATTTTGTGTTATAGATGGGGGTGGGAATTTGTTCTTGATTGGCTTCACAACAGTTGAGTCAGAATGGTAGCAGGAAGATAATAGGAAATAAGCAATCATCCAGAGAGAAATAATTGTGGTTTTCTTTAAAGAAGTGGATTAAAACAAGTCTGGCCTTAAAACAAGTCTGGCCTGTTCTTAAGAAATGTGTATTTGTATAATGTTTTTCTGAAAATCGTTGTGAATTAAGATTTGTTTCCTCCTTCATCACATATTTTGAAATCATTTCTACTTGACAGTCTGCCGTAAAATATTAATTCTGAACTGCTTTTCGTCACTTGCATCTCTTGCATAGCCGTGAAAACCTGAGAATGTTCCTTGAGCTTCAGTCAATTACTTTGCTGTTGATAGGCCAGTGGTTGCCTTACAGTGCTGTGTATTTCTTGATTATAAGCAGAAGGGTGATTTCTTTTGTTTTTGGTTTGTATTTCCACATCTGGGTTGCTTTGGGCTTGCTGATATTTTAACATAAGATTAAGAAGAAACATTACTTAGAGAGTGCAGTTCACAGAATATTGTATCTTTCACCATGAGACCAAACTGTCTATGAACAATTAAACTAGGATACAAAAAGTGGTTTAGTTATACCCCTTGAAATATACTATTTGAGAAACTTGCATTGAATGTTGCAACTTTACAGCCTATTTTTCAGCCATTTTAGCTAATGTATTGCATCTTGACAACTACATGTCCTTCTCTTTGAGGCTGCAATTCTGTGTTGGCTGCATAATATACTTCCATTGGGTAACCCTCCAGGAATTGACCACAGAGACACTAATGTGTTACCCCAATATCTTTTTAATAGGAGTTTAGTGAATTCTGGTATGCCAGAATTCTCTTATGACATCAAAAATTGGCAGTTTTGTGCAGTTACAGTTTTATCTTGGGTAACCATTGTGAACCATATCCTTCTCAATATTACAATAAAGTTTAGATGATGTATTTTGGAATAATGTGTTTGAATTAAGCATCAGTATTGATTCACAAATTCATTTATCAGTTGCTATGTATTTAATATTGAGTATTTCCTCCATTGGCTTATTTGGATGCTAAAATCAGATTTTACTAAGTCATTTTACTTAAAAGGAGGATTCAAGATTATTCCTGAACAGGAGTTGAAATGGAAGGCTCTTTTTTTGTTTCTGTGTGTGCAAATTTGTCTGTCTATATGCAGCCTGGTGTGTATGCACTGAAATGACCTTACTTTAGGCAAGAATAGCAGTTTTTAACAGGTGTTTTTGGTATTTTTGCCATGCATGACGTGTAGTTCCCCTTAAGTGTAGCGTAGTTGTTTGTGGCATGTAGTGCATCTGTGTGTAAAGTGAAAGAAAAAGGAATGTGGGTGTAGTGGACAACCAAAATTACTTCAAAATTCAGCTAACACTTAAAAACTCAGTTTAACCTACGACTGGGAGGACGTGCAAATGACTGCTGTTCCCTTTTGCTGTCAGAACCGTGGTGAAGTGCAGCATTGCCAAATCTCAGGCCTTGTACAGCGCCCAGAGGGGGCTGAAAACCAACAACGCGGCCGTGGTGAAGGTGGGGGCCATCAGCATCAACATCCCGCAGCACCCGGCCACGCTGCACAGCATGATGGTGCGCAGCTCCCACCAGCTCTCCAAGCAGATCTCCGACCTCATCCGCCAGCCCTCCACCGCGTGAGTGCTCCCAAATCCCTCCCGCTTCCAGGATTTTGCCGCCTCAGGTGTCTGTGGGAGAGCCAGGCGGAATAACAGGAAGGGTTTCCCGCTCTTTGTCTTGGTCCACAGGCCCCAGCCAGCCAAAGAAGATGTGGCGACTCCTCTGCCCTCTGAGAAGACTCCAACAAGTATCAATCAAACGCCAGTAGAAACAAATGAATTCCCACAGCTGCCAGAAGGCTTGGAAAAGAAGCCCATAGTGCTGAAGTTCAGTGCCATGATAGATGGGATAGCTATCGGAGCAGCGCTCTTGCCCTCCCTGAGAGCGGAATACAAGATGGGAAGAATGAGGAGTCATGGAATGACAGGTAACAGTCCTCTGGAACTTTAAAGACATTACTGCTTTTGGTTTGGCCTTCCTATAAGCATCCAAAAGCACTCAGTGTTTCTGTTGAAATATAGCTAGAGCTTTGAATCTGTTGCCATTGGCTTGGTTTTTTTCTAATGGGGACTTCAATCAAGTGGCCCTGTAGAGAGTTTTCGCTGTGGTTGTTACACACAATTCCCAGAGGCAGAATGCCAAGAGCAGGTGAAGACTTACATACATTCATATATAGCTTCCTCTTGGAAGCTTCCCTCTGACTGCTACAATCAGTTCCTTGATTAATTAAATATAGTCTCTAATGCTATTTGAGAATAGTCTTATAACACAGTACACCTCAGATAGTTTGTATGACTCCCTTCTCCATCTTATTATTGTGCAGCCTTTGTTTTCTTTAGAAATTAAGACAACCCAGAATCATGTAGGTGGATATTTATAGTTCTCTAGGTCTGTGTACCTCAATAACATTTTAAACATTTTAATTTTTTTTTTATTGTTCAAAAAATGTTCTTAAATTTAAGGATAAATACCAAGTTCTTTATGCTCTTTCTTTTCCCTCCTTCCTTTTACAGGTGCCCAAACCAGGTTTAATTTTGAGCTTCCAAATCACAGACTGCGCTTCACTTCAAAAGTTTCTGCCACTGACATGTCAACCATTCCTCCTTCGGCCAGTCTCAACCTGCCTCCTGTCACCATGTCAGGGAAATATGTCATGGAAGAGCACGACACTTACTCTGACCAGATCTGGAGCATAGATGAACTCCCTGCCAAGCAAGGCTACTACCTGCAGGGGAACTACCTGCGCTGTGTGGCTGAGGTTGGTCTTGAAGTCTGCAGTCATCTTTGCTAACTTATTTCGCTTCTGTTACAATTCTGTCTCTGCATCTTCATGTTGTTTTAACAACCTGCCTCCTCCAGAACTCTCAGGTTTACAGGTTGAATCCAAATACTGAAAAATTTGAAGATCATTTTATTGTTGTATAGCTGGGTTGGTTTTTTTTTTTTTTTTGTGATTAGATAACTCCATAAGTAGAATAATGACATGACATAGAAACTTGATGATAGAAAACTTTCTGCTCGACACAGGGTGTTCTTTTCACAAGTTTTACTTGTGTGCCAATTCCAAAGTTAATTTTCCCGGAGAGAAAAGTGCTTAAAACAAGCCTACCTGCTGGGGAAAAACAGGGCATTTCTTCTAATTGTGGTTCTTCAGTCAGAAAACAGTCTGGCATGTTTGTAATTGAGACTTCTGGTGTTTGCAGCTTAAAAAAAACCCTAAAAACCTAGTGTTTTTAGAACTAAGTTTTGTTCTAAAATATTCTATTTCTGCAGGTTGGCTCCTTCGAACATAATCTCACAACTGACCTTTTAAACCATTTAGTGTTTGTGCAAAAAGTGTTCATGAAGGAAGTGAACGAGGTCATACAGAAGGTTTCAGGTAAGCAGAACACGTAAAAGCAGCTTTAATAAGATCCTCAAACCTTGTTTGATAGCAACATTATATAAGCTCTCAGGATCAGATCTTTATTTCACAGACACCATCATTTCATGTCTAGCACTGCAAGCAGCAGCTGGAAGCAGAACAGGACTTTGAAATAATAATAGAGGCTCTGGAAATTATTCTAGGTCTATCATAAGCAGGGATTTTTTTGGGAAGCAGGGTTGTGTGGCGTTCTGGACATCAGTCTCTGTGTCTATCCATGATGTGGCCTTGGCTGGGTTGCTTTCTGTATTCAGTTTGTTTGATTTGAACACCTTTTGAGTTACCCCAAAAGGCTGTTACAGAAATGCAGCTGATTTTTAGTGGAAAGATTCATCAATAGTTGGAAACATCATTGGGAAAGAAAGAATAAAAAGCGGTAACTAAGTGAAAGAAGTGTGTGTACATCTACCTCTTTTTATGTACCTCTGTGTGTGTATATATACATTCAGGTATACAAATGAATAAAGGAACTGTGCAGGTCCACATGCCATGCCCTTAAGGCAGTTAGAAAATGCAGTGGAGAAAATGGAAAATGCCAAATTCCCTGAAGGACAACAAGAAACACCCTGACATTTGTTCCAGCCAAAATATATTAGTATTGGGTAGTAGGAAAATGCTTAGGGGAAGAATAAACCTTCTGACAGCTGTCATTATTCTATGAGAACATTTTTGGTAGAGGAGCATACAGTGCTGAACCAGGAAACCTGTATTGGCTTTTACAGCATTTCTTAGACACTGCATTTCAATCTCCCCTGCATTTTTATGTGAGGAATTTATGGCCAGTGCTGGCTCTCTGCTGTTCCAGACTATAAATCTGTATTGCAAGTAGCAGCCTGATGGTTTTTGAAATGTGACTGTTGCCTTCCATATTGGGGTAGTTCAGCAGGGATGTGGTCGGGTCAGCAATCTGTGGGTCTGGGTGCTCAGTGCAGAACATTGCGGGCAGAAACTGGCTTGCTCCTTCTGGCTTGGAGCAAAGGAATTTTTTAAATGGCTTGAAAGCGCCAATTAGTCTAATGTGCTACAGTGTTTTTTCTAATTATGGTTTGTGTTGCACTAAAATGTCGTTTGCATATTATCCTTATATAAAAACTGTGTAAGTACCAATTACTTGAGGTGAAGTTGCACAGATTGAGAGCTAGTTAATGAACAGACAGACAGTCCATGGTAATTGCTTCTAGAAGTTGAAGGCAGTGTTGATTAAAAGAAAATTATGCAGATACAAATTGGAGTGATAAAAATTTATTGTTGTTTGGGGTCTTTTTGAATCCATGATTTAGCTGTCTATCCTTACCACCAAATAATTCTAATTAGAACAATTGGCATATTTGGAGAGAAATAATGGCTTAGCCTTTTCCAGCAGCAAGCTCTTCTTATAAATGAAGCTGGAATGTAGATAAAATCTCAAGGAGAATTAAAACTGGGATTGCTTCAAGGGTACATAACTTGGGATGAAATGTGCCAGGATGGGGATGTAAACCCAAAAATAAAATAATTGCAGAATACTCTTTCCTCGTCTCAGTAAAAAATACTGATATCATTTCAATTCATCATTTCATGGAATTTGCATAGTGTTTGGCCAAGTGTTAAATTTGTATTGTCGGATAAGTAGGAGATACACCTTTTTTTGAAAAGTAGATGTTACTCCTTAAAGGCTTTGAGACTTCCTGTGGAAAGTTTCCCAGGAGGGAGGAACATGCCTCTGTTCCTTCATTCTTAGTAGAGAGCTGTTAATTGTATGTAAGGAGATGAATCTGCACTGATGTCTTCAATCCTCATTTGTTTTTATAAATCTTCAGCAAATCACTTTAAAATGAGGCTTCATTCACTGTCACCTTTTTATATGTACTGCTTTTAAAATGTTTTCTCTGTTAAAACTCTGAACTGTGTATATTTAATGTGTACAGGAGGGGAGCAGCCAATACCTCTTTGGAATGAACATGATGGCACAACAGATGGAGATAAACCAAAAATTCTTCTTTACTCATTGAGCCTGCAGTTTAAGGTAATCTTAAACTGCACAAAACAGTGGTGGTTTTTTTTTTTCCTTTCTCATCACGTCTCTGAACCAGATGCTCATAACTTTGTACCTTCCTTATCCATTAGGGAATTCAAGTGACAGCTACAACTCCCTCAATGCGTGCTGTGAGGTTTGAGACGGGATTGATAGAACTCGAGCTCTCCAACAGACTGCAAACCAAAGCAATGCCTGGAAGTAGCAGCTACCTCAAACTGTTTGGAAAATGCCAGGTGGATTTGAATCTGGCGCTGGGACAGATTGTTAAACATCAGGTCAGTGCTCAGAATCTTTGCATGTAATGTTCTTAATAGTGTGTGATTAAAAAATTACATAGCCAAGGCAAGAGTTTGTTGTACTGTGCTGGTTTTTTCGTTTGGGGTTTTTTTTCCCATACTAATAATATCTTAGAACTTCTTAGCCCTTTAGAATGGTAATAGCCTCTCTAGTCAAACTCAAAACTTTTGTTGATATTAATATAATTTTTTAGAATATTTGAATGAAATAATAAGATCAGAGAAGATCCAAACTCTGCTAGACCTACATTTTGACCTAGTTTGTCTGTCTTGGTTTGACAGGTGTACCTCTTATATTCTTAAAGCTGCTGTTACCTGGAATCACTAGTTCTAGGATATGAAAGTATTTTGTGATGCCTAGAAACATACAAGCAAATAGAAGTCTTAGGACCTGTAAATCAACTGTCACAACAAGAGGATCTGGATATATAAATAGTTATGTTAGTTAACAATTCATGATAAATGAGGAAAATAATGCTGTGATCAGAACTTAATGCAAGAATATTGAAGAGCCTCAAAGAGCATTGGCTAGAGGAGAAAAAGAGGAAAGGACACAACTTGCTGTTTTAATTTTATATTTTGTCAAATGCAGTAATTTGGGATTTTTCCCTTCCCACTCCCCATCCCTGAACTCTTCCCTGCTGCAAACCTCTCCCTCTTCCCATTTTTTGGAATGTTTTAAGGTTTATGAAGAAGCCGGCTCAGACTTCCATCAAGTTGCCTATTTCAAGACAAGAATTGGATTAAGAAACGCTCTCCGAGAAGAAATCAGTGGCTCATCAGACAGGGAGGCTGTGCTCATTACTCTGAACAGACCCATTGTTTTTGCCCAGCCTGTGGCCTTTGACAGAGGTATTGTAGAGACAATTGCTACAAGTTAGTGTTCATACTGAGGAAGAGATTTTTTTTTTTCCCCCCCAAGGAGTCTTGATTATTCAAGATTCAGTATGTTTCATGCTAGGTCAAAATGTTAAGTAGCTGAGAAATTTGGGAGGTCTGCTCCATGCCAACAGATTGATAATTCTGTCATCAAACATCAAAAATTCCATTTATTGAGGTGATTAGTTTTCAGATGGTTGGGACAAAGTTGCTGTTGTAAATCCTCACAGATGAATAATGCTGAGAACAACGGGACTTTGTGTATTTTAATGTATTAACTTTGATGGTAAATGATCAGGTTTGTCCATCTTGTCCTTTGAAGCACGAGCCCAGTCACTGTATCCTGAATGTGTGTGTGTCCATTGTTATACATCCTCTGACTTGAAGTAATAGGGAACTGTAAAAAGGAGAAACAAAAAGAATTTATTTAGTTGAATGTACATTATTTTTTTTAATGTGTTGATTTCAAGTAAGCATTTTTGGTTTCCTCATCAAGCTGTGCTATTCTGGCTGAACTACAAGGCCGCATATGACAACTGGAATGAACAGAGAATGGCTTTACATAAAGACATTCATATGGCCACGAAAGAAGTGGTAGATATGCTGCCTGGAATCCAGCAGACCTCTGCACAGGCTTTTGGGACCCTGTTCCTTCAGCTGACTGTCAATGACTTAGGAATTTGCCTGCCCATCACAAACACACCCCAGGTAAGCAAAAACGTGACTATTGGAAGTCCATTAAAATACCAGTTTGTGTGTGGTACATATACAGAACCAGGTGATGCATATTTCAAAAGAGGTCTAGTTTTATAAAAGGAAATATGTGGGCTTTTTTATAGGGAAACATAATAATAGATGTTCATATAAAGCTAGAAATTAATCAGTCAATCTTCAGTCAGTCTGTACACTTAAGATTGGAGGTAATTGTACGTATCAAAGTAAGCACCAAACAAATCACATGAAGATTGAAGCTACTTTTTGTCATTGTTCAGTCAAGTCCTGTGTGACCCTTCTTGGAGAAAAGAATCAATCCTGGACTTGTGTTCTCTGGTCATGGGGCCATATGGATTATAGCTCTCCATCAAACATGGATTTTTGTTCCTTTTCCAGATGAGCTTGACTCCTGCTGCCCTAATAAATTTATAATGTAGGTGTTGTATTTAAGAAACAGCAATGCAAGGCATTGTATGGGCAGAGGTGATGCTTTTGAAGCTCTGCAGAGAAGGAAAAATACAAGGAAATATGATTAGGGGATCAGTTTTCTGCTAGGCAAAGAAAAATGGCATTCAGTAAATGTCCAATATCACTTTGACATTGCACTGACCAGTTAATCCTCCCTGTGATTTTATTTTCCAGTCTAACCACTCTGCAGATCTTGACACTGGCTCTGCTTTAGTGCTGACTATTGAAAGCACTCTCATCACTGCCTGCTCCTCAGAATCTTTAGTTAGCAAAGGTCATTTTAAAAACTTCTGTATCCGCTTTGCTGATGGCTTTGAGACAAGTTGGGATGACTGGAAACCAGAAATAAGAGGAGATCTAGTCATGAATGCATGTAAGTGTGGGTGATTTCATACTGGATAAGAATATTTCAGATATAAATCCACTTTTGCCCTTCCCCTTGACTTGAAAAACAGCAGCGCTTTCCCAAAAAACCTAAAGAAAAGACTTTGGCCTTTTGAAAGCAAAATAATATAGATCTAAAAGGTTATATTTGTTGTTGTTTTCCTTATTAATAAACTTGGCTGCTTTATATATCATTGTAATAATGATATCTGAGAGATGTTGGAGGAGTTGGATGCATTGCTTTTATACAATTTCATAAGATCCCAGTAAGTTTTTAATACTTTTAATATAGAGTATTTTTTCTATGTATATATATAATGATGAAAATTCTAAAATTTTTATGCAATTTTAAGTTGATTAAATACATATATATATATTTATACATAATATATGTTTAGAATTTTGTGTGTTACTGAATAGATTCACCATCCTGAATACGAGAAGTCCTTCAATGGGAATTAAAACTAGAACTTCTATAATTCTTTAATTATGGCAGGCAGGAGACTGAGGATGGGATTGGAGAGGGATTGGCTGGTCTAAAGCAACTTTTACTGGCTGCCTAATCAGTGTATTTTCTTTGTATGCTTCATGTAGGTGTTGTGCCAGATGGTACCTACGAAGTGTGTTCTAGGACAACAGGACAAGCTGCAGCAGGTGATGTGCTTTTTTTAATAAATCAAGTCCTACATAAACAAAACACTCGTAAAATAGGAAATTTAACTGTTTTAACTGTGTTTTAATTTAATTGGTTGAAGATTCAGCAATAACAGTAACGTTAGTAACATTGTCCTGTTGCCTCCTACCCTAGGGATTGCTAAATCTTCCAGTCTTTCTCATGCTGAGGCTCTGTACCCTGAGCTCCATCCCTCTCTTACCTCTCCCAGAAAAGGCTTCTTTTTTTCCCAAACTCCCTCTCTGCCCAGTCTAAGTAGTCTGGACATTCTCCAGAGCACTCAGGAAAAGATATCAGTCTCTGTATTGGTCATACTTAATTTCAAAAGAAAACCAGTATCTTGTGTAGTTGTGCTTAGAGCAATGTCTGTATTTTGATGCTGAAGAATCCTGGGAAGACAGGATATTCACTAGGCACGCTATCCCTAATATAACATCTGCCAGCATCATTTCTCAAGACCTGAATAAATAGGTCAGCATTTGTACATGTTTTATGTTTCTTGCTGTTACAAAATCCGTTTTGGAAAAGTGTACGTGCCTGCATTTGTAAGAGCTGAAGCTTGAGATGCTCTCTCCTTGTCATCAGCTTGGCTGAAGGGAATGTATTTTCATTAGGTCTGCCTGTGTTATATCACTTGTTAAAGGAATTTCATCTGGCATTTCAGTTGTGGCATATATTTTTCTCAGAATGAGCAGAAAAGACAGTTCTTTGTAGCTGACAAACACTGTCTTAGCTAATTAGTAAATAATTCAGTATGGGGGATTTTTTAGAAGAGGAAAAACTGGTTAAACTGATTTTTTGTTAACACAGAAAGCAGTAGTGCTGGAACCTGGACACTGAATGTGTTGTGGAAGATGTGTGGTATTGATGTCCACATGGATCCAAACATTGGGAAAAGATTGAATGCTTTGGGCAACACCCTCACAACATTGACAGGAGAGGAAGATATTGATGACATTGCTGACCTCAACTCTGTGAACATTGCTGACCTTTCAGATGAGGATGAAGTTGACACCATGTCTCCCACTATACATGCAGTAAGTGAATCCACCAAAACAAGTCCTACTGATTGGAAAAAATCTTCTGTCAAATGGAAAGGTCTTAGTCTTGAGTCCAGCATGCAAGTCTTTATAGCTCATACAAGTCTTGTTGCAAATCAGAAACGTTTGTGTGTGTATTTTCTAACTCCATATTTCAAAGGCAACAAACTGCAGATCATATTTCTACTGCTATTATGTGGAAATACTGATCTGGATTTGAAAACATGGAGGAGACACAGCACCTAACCTCAGGTACCTGAGTTGTAAAAGCTGTGGCTTTCTCCCAGGTTTTCTTCACAGGAGAGTAAGTTACTAACGTGAGCAAATTAGAAAAAAAAACTACTATGCAATATGCTGCTGACCTTGCTTTTTGGTTTTCCACAAAACCATTCTAACAGCTGTTCCTTAATGTCTCTTGCCTGACAACAGTGGAAACGTTATCCCAGCACACTAATGCTCCTGTTTGTTGTTCAGAAATCAGGTGGAGGCTCCTTGGGTGGAGATGCACGCAAGCTCACATTTGGGCAGCGGATTGTAAATCACCTGCTGGGTTTGAGCCCCCCAACCCACCGATACTCTGTTCCTGTAGAATATCTCTTGGGCTCAGCGAAGCGGGATTTGCTCCAGTCTAGCAGAGCACATATGAAAGCAGGCAGATCCTGCTCATGGGGACATGTATGTAGTAGTTACAGTGTGTCTAACTGAATGATGGGCTTTGGATCACTGGAAAAAATCCAATCAGCTGCCTATTCACGCGAATTGATTCTTTTGCATGCACTAGTCCAAATTTGAAGGTGTGAAATTCACTTTGCCTGCTGTTCAGATCGTACTGATGTCCAGTTTTTGATGAGGGCATTAATGAAATGTGAATTTTAAACAGGAGATCGTTGATCACCGGCGGCAGGGAGCTTCTAGTATCCAAACTGGAGAACAGCGAGGAAGGAAATTTATGAAGCGTTTAGTTGATATTAGAGAGCTCAATGAGCAAGCGAAAGTCATTGATGACTTAAAGTAAGTGGGGCTTGTTTTATGTTCTCATTATGCATGTTCTTATCATGTGGCACTGTTACGGTTAAGTGCAAATCGTTGCCTTTATTTAAAAATTAAAAAATTGTCCTTTTGGATTCCAAAAGCAAAAGCTATGTATGCAAGTACTCTCTCCAATCTCTCTGGTTGTTCCATAAGTGTCAGATTAGTCTGTGTTTTTCTGACTCTGCATTTTAATGACTGATTTATAATCCTTTTCCTATTGATTCAAAATCATAGTTTCATCTTGATTTATTATCATGCTGATTACTTTAGCAAGATATATTACTTTGAAACTTTAATAAGCTTAGGAAGAAGAAGAAAAGTATTTGAATGGACCTTTTTTTGCATTTTGTACATGATGTTTTCAAGATGAATCTTATGCTGTACTTGAGAAAACCATTAAGAAAAATTACTTCAAATTTCATCTGAACTTCTATGGATTTTATTAATGGTATTTGCAAACATGGTTTGTTGGGCTGGTATGGGTTTTTTTCCCCCCTTTTCCCCAAGACAGACTTACTATAAATGGATCTGTCTGGGATAGGAATACAGAGGTTGGTAATTATGTGTTAAATAATGAAGAGGAGACACGTTTTACTGTTTGTACTTAAAATGAAATTGCTATCACCATTCAGAGGGTGGTTTTACCTGAACTTTGGATTTTAGGTTAAATGTTTGTTTTCATACTTCTGCAGCTGTGTTTGGCACTGGTCGTAAGCACTGGGACAAAAAGAGAAAATGGGATAATACCCAGGGAGCACATTCTTGCAGCACAGATTTTTGAAAATGCTGGACATAGCAACTGTAAGATAACTCAACCATGCTTTATCTCCAGGAAATTAGGTGCAAGTGAAGGGACCATAAACCAAGAAATTCAGCGCTACCAGCAGCTGGAGTCAGTGGCTGTGAACGACATCCGCAGGGACGTCCGCAAAAAGCTCCGCAGATCCAGCATGAGGGTGAGCAGGATTAAGCTACTTTGAGAATATCGTAGCACTTGTGTCCCAAAAACCCTTTTACTTTGCTGGCACTCCCATGTGCAGTAGCATTTTAGCCTGCCAGAGTTCTTCTCTGTGTTCTCAGTTGTTGCATTTCAATATTATGTCTGCTTTAGGCTGCCTCCTTGAAAGACAAGTGGGGTCTGAGCTACAAACCCAGCTACAGCCGATCGAAGAGCATTTCGGCATCAGGGAGGCCACCTCTGAAGAGAATGGACAGAACAAGGTGAGCCTCTGAGAATCTGGGATCTGTGATAGCAACAACAGCACATGGAACAGGGGAAATGTTGGACTTCGGCCTGAAGAGTCCTTTTATACAGGCAACAGCTGTTTGTGGTGGAACTGGATAGGAGGAGGTCATTTTGGAAGACAGGAGTGTTCTAAAAAGCATTTTTCTCTTTTTTTTGAAACCTCTGTAAAGATTCCACTTTTACAGTAACTTGGGGTTTTCTACAGAATCCTGCTTTCAAAACATACTGAAGAAATTTATATAGGGAAAAATGGCAGAGCGTAATCATTTTGTTTTCTACACTTGATTTGCAATCTTCTGCCTTTTAAAAGGGCTGTTGTAATGAGAAGAAGAAAGGGAGATGCTTTTTTGTGTGTGAATAATTGTCCAATGTGGTAGATTACAAAGAGTTTATTTTTCTGTAATTTCTGCATGTTGGCTCAAGATTGAAAAGCTTGCATAGAGAAATTAGCAGAGATAGAATACTGGCCAAGTCATGTGTAGCTTCCTTCTCTTTTTGTCTACACCTCCTTCCTTTTAATATACCCACGTGCTTCAATTACGATTTTATATATTCTTCCCCAACAAAATGATCAGTATGATGTTATATTTGTGTAGTTAAATGTTTGCATGGCCCTAAAATCCTGCAGTACAACTCAAGAAGCTGCTTTGGTTTTGTTTTGCTTGCAGCTCTCGACTGGGAGACAGTGAAGACCTCCCAGATATCCGTGTGGATGCTGCATCCCCTGGGCCAAGAGTAACCTTCAACATACAGGATTCTGTAAGAATTACTTTTATATGCCATATAATTGTGACATTTGGCCACAAATTTCATGAGATGATTATTATCCAGGCAAACCTGAATTGTGTGTCTGCTTCTGTTAGTGTTTGCCTCAAATTACAGATGTGGTTTTGGAAGATAGACTTGTTTTGTTAGAAGACAGATGTATTTTGTTTTCTTAGCACAGAAATTAATTGAATCATGAGAGAAAAATATTTTTAATTGGCTTGATTTATTTTTTAGGCTCACACAGTAGTAATTTTTTTGGAATTTTTGTCAGAGGTGTGCAAAAACTCACCTGGGTTTTCTTGGTCTTTGAATATATTTAAAGTTTTGGAAATGCGTATTAGTCAGTTTGCTGTAGCTCTACAGGTTTATCCTTCTCAGTGTTGGAAATGAATTGTTAAATTAGTGTTTGTTTGTTTGTTTGTTTTTGGGGTTTTTTTGGTGTGTTTTTGTTTGTTTGTTTGTTTTTGTTTCTATTGGGGGGATTTGTTTGGGGTTTTTTTGTTGCTATGTTTTCTCATTTTTAAAATGCTGATTTTGCATGGCTGAGATTATTGTAATTGTTTTAATTTCTATATTTTTTTCATTTCTATTAAGTTGAATCCAACAGCTTTGGGGATTGCACAACAATCTAGCTGTCCAGGGGAAGGGTATTTTCAGGTATTTCTGAGCAGAAACAAGTATTCTTTGCCAGAGAACTAATTTATCTCATAGGGAGCTGCTTTTCAATATTTCATCTCTTTTGCACACAGCTAAACAGAATGTATATCGAGTTTGAAAATACTTAAATATGTAAACTAAGCACAACAACACAAGTTGTTGATGACAACAATCAAAGTACCTCTATACCCTTATGTAGACCTAAAACCTCTTGTAAAGTGAATTATTGGGGTTTTGCTTAAAGACTGAGCAAGGCTGTTGTAAAGGGACTCAAGTCTAGCCTTGAAATGTGCTTTGGAGGATGATTTTAGAGTGTGTGCCTTCACCTGTTACATTGTGTTCCAATGTAACAGCAATCAACACTGGTACAAAATAATTACCAGGTGGGAGGACATCTTCTCACACTCTTATTTCTGTTAAAATTCTTATATTTAAGGTAGAGTAAGACATTTTCAAATAATAGCAAGTAGGGAATGTTCCGAAATTTAATATCCTGAGAACTAATGGAGTTTTTTAACTGCTTTCAAAAACATGTTTTGGGAAGACAGTAGAGTATTTTTCTTAAAAAAAAATTACCTGAGCAACCCCAAATTTCAAAACAACTCAGAAAAGGCACAGCTAAACAAACAAACAAAAAAACCAAACTGAAGAGACAGTAATATGCTTTCTCTCCCTTCTAACTCTCCTCATGCTCCCAGGAAATAAATTCCTGTTTCTGAGAGAATGGTGGAAATGACACTTGGGGATGTGCCTTGCACATTAAATATGTTCACATTTATTTTCACATCCTCCCTATTGTTGTTGTTATGTAGAAGCCCATTTAGCTTAGGTTCTGTTGGCATAGCAAAATGCTATCAAACACTTAAAGGCATCAAATGTTGAATATTGTTTTTAAAATACATATTTTTAAACATGGACATCATAATGCCAGCTATACAGCAGAGCTCTAATTTGAATTTGCAGACAACAAGTGTGTAGCTCTACAGTAACGCTGCATAGGAAGTGCTGGTGTTTAACACTTGTAGATGCTTTTCACAGGCATTTTAAGAAGTTAATGTTGGAAAATCGCTTGTGCCATGATTTCTGTGGGAAGCAGGAGATTCCTTTAGGACATTTGGTTCTGTGCTCGGGCCGGGGTGCCTGGGGGAGGTGCCGTACATTCTGTGTAGTGCCCTGCATGCCCTCACTAACGCTCCCTGCAAGTCATGGGCACTTGGGCTGCCTTCTGTTCTCTTCTTTCAAAATAGTTGTTAAATTTAAATGAAATCTTTCCATTCCTTCTAAATTGGCAAGAGCATGATGAGTCTTTATCTAGCAGGCTGAGCTCAATCACTAGGCAATGGCAAACGTCTCCCCACCAAGCTTTCATTCCCTTCTTTTTCATAATCCCTCTTGCAATTCCTTTACCTGCTCTCCCTTGTTATGAGGAACTCGGAAGTGAGAGTTTCTCATAGCACTCTTGCTTCTTTATTTCCAGATCTATCTACTGCATTCTCGGTGGAAATCACATCTGTGGAAATTTACTATCTTTTTGTCTTTTCACAATCAGTTTCCAGAGGAGACAGAAATGGACCTTTTGTCCGTAACTATTGATGGTCCCTCCCATTACTCATCTACTAGTGAAGGCTCATGCTCGGTATTTGGTTCACCCAAAACTCCAGTAGGCTTCTCACCCGGCATTCCCTTCCAGCCTGAAGAAGGACGCCGGGATGACAGCTTATCCTCCAGCAGTGAGGACTCAGAGAAGGACGATGACCATGAAAGGGAGAGGACGTATTTTTATAGGAAACCACCGTAAGTAACGGTCCTGAGGAACAACACAGAAATGAAGAAGACACCTCAATATACTTTCAGTACTTTCAGTACTCTTAAACTTGAAATACTGAATTTAAAGCTACACAATCTTTTGCTGATGAAGTACTGAATACACTCAAGTGTGTATTTGGACAGCACGGGAGGTTGTGTCCAGCAGAGGTGACTGTGTGGGAAGCAGGGATCCTGATCGGAAAAGGAGGCAACTGTTAAAAATTTCAGGGCTTGGAACAGAATGGGAGAATTTGGAAAGTGAGGTTTTTGAGGCACAGAGCAGGATTAGTTCCACAAACTGGATGTAATAATGTGGGTATTTACAAATACGAAATTTATTGTATAAATATTTTTGTTCCTTTTTTGATTGAGAATTTAAGAAAGGCTTAGTTTTTTGTAATGCTTTGTATTAAGAGACGTAATGTGTTAATGCACGATGGGTCCCTGTACTGCTGCATATCAGATAAAACCTTTTCCCAAAATGTTTTTATAAGTTTATACACTGAGTGTGGCCATAGTTTGGGAATGCCTTGTAGCCCCTGCTGAGGTAAATGTCCTGCTGATAACCTGCCCCCCACCTGTGCCTGTGCAGGAGCACCTCTCGCAAGAAAGCCACGGGCTTTGCTGCTGTGCACCAGCTGTTCACCGAGCGCTGGCCAACAACACCCACCAACAGGAGTGTCACTGGCACCACCACGGAGAGAAACATTGACTTTGAGCTCGATATCAGGGTTGAAATTGATTGTGGGAAGTGTGTGCTGCACCCCACCATGCTGCAGCAAGAACACGATGACATTAGTTCGCGAAGGTAAGAAACGTATGCGTTAGTTCATTACCGGCACTTTATTTGTAGCAATTATCACTGCCTAATAACAGAACCATAAGTTGCAATTGTTCTGGCCCAGGGTGACACAGGGAGTTATTTTAATAACACAAGTATATTCATTTTAGGAGCTATGATCGGAGTTCCAGAAGTTTGGATCAAGAGTCTCCTTCAAAAAAGAAGAAATTTCAAACTAATTATGCATCTACTACTCACTTAGTTGCTGGCAAGAAAGTGCCATCATCTCTACAGACAAAACCCAGTGATGTGGAAACAACAGTGTTCTATATTCCTGGGGTGGATGTAAAGGTAAAATGAAGGGATAACTCAGCAGGGAGGGAATGAATGTGTTTTCTCCTGAACACCACCAAACTGTACACTCCCTTGGTTTTTTAATCATTGTTTCTATATCCTAGCATGACAGAGTCTCAACAGAAATGTCCTTGTTATGTTGTGATTTAAAATCCTATGGAGTAAGAACAGGGAAAAATCTGTCACTGCTGCAGGAAAACTTCATGCAATTCAGTTGAGGCAATGCCATAAATCAAATGCTCCTCACTTGAAACAGCTTGGCTTTTCTAGTCTTTCTACATGGAAGGACTGTGCGTGTCTTTTCCAGTATTCCAGGCTGTCTTCAGGGTAACAGTTATACCTCAGGTGCTGCCCGTTGCTTTTAGTCAAATTTAGGAATAACTAAACATTCTCTACAGCTTTTGTTATGTTCTGTGTTTTCAGTAATTGTGTGTTGTAAACACAGAGGAGGTGTGAACTTTTGGAATATCTTACTTTGATTTTTTATGCCAATTTCTGTATGCCTGTGCTTAGTAGTGGAACACTACACATTAAGATAGAAGGAAGGCTGTGTGCACAGGTGGCACAGGATGCATGTGATGTAACAGAGAGAGAAACAAGGTCTAGATGTTGTTCCTAAATAATAAATTACCTCTGTTTCTCTGTGTTTCATTGATTTTTTAAGTTTATTAGTTTATCTGTTTTTTTTGTACTAAGTTTTCAGTTCTTTATATGTGTAGAACATGAACTGGAATGTAATCTATCTTAAAATGATATTTCTGTAAAAAATGAGAAGAAATAAATTTTGGAGGGAAGGAGTGACACCAAATGGCTGTATAAAAATTGAGTCCTTCATGTGAAGTAACTTGATCTTGCTTTGCTTTCCAGTTGCACTACAACTCCAAGACTCTAAAGACTGAATCGCCAAACACTTCTCGAGGATCCTCTCTGCCACGCACCCTTTCCAAAGAATCCAAGCTGTATGGTATGAAAGATACTGCCACATCTCCTCCTCTATCTAGCACTATCCACAGCAAGACTAACACCTTACTTCCTCCCCAACCCCCACCCATCCCATCAGGTACTTATAGACAAACTTTCTGAACCTTTCATGGATATATTTTTCCTTGGTGTAATCTACTGCTTTTAGATCTGGCTGCACCTTACCTGGAGCACTGTATTTATCCAGTCTTGACTTTGGCTGCAGAAACCTGACCCCAGAAGCAAGCATGCTTCAGTTCATAAAGCTGCATTTCTAGACATTGTTTGCCAAGCCAATCTCAGTAGTATTTCTGTCATAGTCAGCATATCCCAGCAATGCACTGTCACTGCCTTCTCCCAGGTTTCATTTAACAAAAAAATGTTGGAAATCAAAATGTAAATATCTGTAAATATCTCACCTGTTGCAGGCCCTTGAATAGCCATGATTTAGAGTAACATGAGTTCTAATACAGATTTTGATTTGTCTCCAGTGATTCCTGTTTTCAACCAGGAGGCTCTTGTTACCTCATGTCAGATCCAGAGGCATGTAGATTGCACCTCCAATTTCTGAGACATTCACTCTTCTCTCCTTTGGCATTTGAATATTGCTTTAAACAGAAATCTGAAATTTTGTCAGGATTTGATCACCAGGCAAAAAGAATAACTAGAAGTTGTGCTTGTGGGTTCTGTCTTACAAAATCACCAGAGATGCTGGGAGAGAACGGTGAAATGGGGATACCTTCCTCAATTCTCCACGCTGTTGAACATTAGCTCTTACTCCTGTAGGTGGCCATCCTCTTTATGATTACCGAATGTTGTGTAGCGGTTTATGCTACTTCTCTTCACTTTTGTTCTCTACTTCCCTATCTTCTTTCTAATCTTGGCCTTTGAATTCGTATCACATCCTGTCCAGGTACTGAGTCTTGCTTGTTTTATGTCTGTAAGCTCTGCATTTGGTGTGGAAATGGCACTTGTATGATAATATAAATGCCTCCCAGACTACAGATTGACTTGTAATTCCTTTATTTCTTTATGAATTGTATTTCTACAAGTATTTATTAGTCCTGAATGGTTTTGAAATACATTTATTGTCGTTTATACTACTTTTTAAAATAGTTCTTTTCCTCTGGAAACCACTCCTCTGGAATGGAGACCAACTTGTTGTATTATCTTTGGTTTCCAGTAAAAGTGAGATAGGACAATGTAGTCAGAGACAGGAGGCAGAACAGTTTGCACAGAATGAAAATTCAGTGCTTTCTTTTTTTTTTAGCAAATAAAAGGATTTTAAATCTCTGTTTCAGTATTTAATTTTTATATTTTTCTTGGAGAATTTGAAATCCATATCTCCATTTATGTATATTCATTCTAATAGCCATATTTCATAGAGACAGTAAGTGAGCCGGTACTAATATCATCTCTGCATATTTATGTTTTGATGAGCGTGAATTCAAGATTCCTCTTCCACAGATTTAGAAGACAGTAACCCTTTTATTACTTTATACTCTGGCTAGTTCCAAGCTCTCAAAAATGCTAGTTTTTTGCTTGCTTTTTAGAATGTTTAGAATGTTTTTTTAGAATGTTTTTTAGAATGTTTTTTGCCTGCTTTTTAGAATGTTTAGTTGTTGTTTGCATAAATACAGTAGGACTTGCATTTACAGTTTTAATTTTTTTAATGTATTTTCTCTATTTAAACTGACATTCTTTCCAGACTTGTGCATTTGTTTTTCCTAATTCCACTTTCATTTCCAGTCAGCTGCGGTTACTTTGCACTGGGTATTTGGAGAAGAACTCTGTGTGTTTGCTTTCAGTGCTACTTCCTAAAAAGTGAGGTGGTGACAGTGACAACAGAGTGCTTGGTCAGAATCATGAGCAATGGAATTACTGCAATTAAACATTACAAACTAATGGTTGTTTTTGCAGTTTATAAGTGAAAACGTAACGACTTAATTTTCTCTAGCAGACCTGATCTCTGTCTCTTCAGATGATGGAGAAAATTAGAGGGCACAGCTTGATAAGTTATGAAGTGTCTTCCTGTGTTTATCAGTTACTGCTCAGTGGTATTACCTTAGACAAATTTATCTTTTCAATGTTGCAGCCAAAGGGAAAGGAAGTGGTGGAGTGAAAACTGCTAAACTCTACGCGTGGGTTGCGCTCCAGTCACTGCCAGAGGAGATGGTGATCAGCCCCTGCCTCCTGGACTTCCTGGAGAAAGCCCTTGAAACCATTCCCATCACACCCATTGAAAGGAATTACACAGGTCAGTTGCATAGTTGTATTCTGGCACTCTGTGCTTTTTATGGTATTGAGCTGCTTTTCCCTTCAAACTCCACTTTCTAACGAGTTCTTGTACTTGTTAAAAGCTGTTAGTTCCCAGGACGAAGACATGGGACAGTTTGATATACAAGATCCCTTAGAAGAGTCCACAACATCCTTAGTGTCATCCTCAACATCAGCATATTCCTCCTTCCCTGTGGATGTGGTGGTTTATGTACGAGTCCAGGTGAGCTTTTAACTCAGCATTCAGTGACTAACTTACTTTAGTCACTGTCTTCTAAACAATCAGTGCTTCTAACTGCTTTTTTAAAAATAAAACCCTTTTCAAGCGTCCCTTCTGAATGCTTTGTTTTCTTTCTGCCTGTCAGCCCTCTCCCATCAAGTTCAGCTGCTTGCCAGTATCCAGAGTCGAATGCATGCTGAAGTTGCCTTCCCTGGACCTTGTTTTCTCTTCCAACCGAGGAGAACTGGAAACTTTAGGCACCACATACCCATCAGAAAGTGTGTCCATTGGTGGCAGTACTTCACAGAGTGGCTCAAAGAGTTCAGCTAGTAAATCTGGAGCACCAGGTAATATGTGTGAATGTTGATTCTAGACACAGAATATTAAACTCTGTTGCTGATAGAGGGAATAATTTGAAGTGCCTGTGGTCTGTGTAATACTGCTGTTAACTTTAAGTATTATTTCATGTTTGAAAATGCTTTCAAAATCTGATTTTTGCCCAAAACAATGACTCCAGGTTCATCGCCTGGCCTCGGCAGTCCTCTAGGCAGGACAAGGCACAGCAGCAGTCAGTCAGATCTGACAACTTCCAGCAGCAGCTCTTCAGGCCTGAGCTTTACTGCCTGCATGTCCGACTTCTCCCTTTACGTCTTCCATCCCTACGGAGCTGGAAAACAAAAATCAGCTGTTACTGTGCTAACCCCTGGATCAGGAGCCTTGGGTACGGAACAAGTTTTTGTTTGCTTCTATGAACGTTATTCAAGCGTGGCACAGTTTTCTGAACTGTAGATCTGAAAAGATCACAGAAGATGAAAATGTTTCCTTCCTGCTTCCAGGGAACGTGGACGAGGAGCCAACTTCGGTCACTGGCCGGAAGGATTCCTTGAGCATCAACCTGGAGTTTGTGAAAGTCAGCCTGTCACGGATCAGGCGTTCGGGAGGCTCCTCCTTTTTTGAGAGTCAGTCTGCGAGCAAAGCTACCAGCAAGATAGATACCACACTGATTAACATATCTGGTAAATGCTTCTTTCATTTTAATCCCAGGTAATTACAGAACTGCTGTTCCAGTGATGGACTTTACTCTTGGCAGCTTTTTTTTTTTTTTTTAAGATCTATGTACTTATTTTCTGCCCCTGCA
>VZRQ01007226.1:591171-704703 GCA_013397975.1 Machaerirhynchus nigripectus
CTGCACATGGGATCCTGACTTACTGGGCAAACAGCAGAATGGTTGTGATTAATCTGCCATTAAAATCCTCCCATGAGGAGTCTGAGGCACATCAAAGACAAGCAGGACTCAACATAATCTGTATTCTTGGGTTCCATCTTGCCTTTAGGAAATGCATTTGTATCTAATATTTGGACTTGGAGAAACGGCAACACCTCAGGAAAACTATTTTTTCATGACAGCAGAGACAATACTACTAGGTGAAGGAGAATTTGACTTGGTTACCAAAACCTGTTATTACTGGGAATTTACAACTGCGTGGATGTGCTTTTTCTTTTTCAGCTGTCTGTGACATAGGATCTGCTTCTTTCAAATACGACATGCGCCGCCTCAGTGAGATCCTGGCCTTTCCCAGGGCTTGGTACAGGAGAAGCATTGCTAGAAGGCTTTTCCTGGGTGATCAGACAATAAATCTGCCAGGTAGGAGGCTGCTTCTTATCACAAAAAAACTTGTTATACAAAGGGTTACAGTAGGAATTTTGTAAGCATTTATTACCCATATCTTATTACATGTGTGACTAGATATGAATGTATCATGATTTGCTCCATATGCAGTCACACAAAGAAGTTGAATAGAAAATCCTAGAAGGAAGAAGTGACAAATTGCTAAAATAGGTCATTGAATAATTTAAACAGCATCTTCCAAGGCCAGGTTGGATGGGGCCCTGAGCAACCCAATCTAATAAATGGCATCCCTGCCCATGGCAGGGTTGGAACCACATGATATTTAAGGTCCCTTCCCCAAACCATTTTATAGTTCTGTGATATATTAATGAGAACAGTAGAAAATTTTTAGTTATGTTAAATGAAATACATTTGGACACTCTCCCTATACTTCTTAGTATACAGGAGGATATGGTTAGACACAAATGAAATAGTTTTTCTGCGTTTCCTGTGCTGCTTTTTCTCCAGTAGCTTCGGGCCCTGGAACACCAGATTCAATTGAAGGGGTGAGCCAGCATCTGTCTCCTGAATCCTCAAGGAAAGCATACTGTAGGACGTGGGAGCAGCCCTGCCAATCTGCTTCCTTTACTCACATGGCACAGTCACCCAATGTTTTCAGTGAGCACAGTGCCAGCAGCAGTATGTCACCTGGGACAGCATCTCACAGCCTCAAGTCTCCAGCTGTCACAAGATCCAGGAGCGTGTCTGACTCCTCAGTGCCTCAGAGAGGTGAGTAGATAATGACTTCTGAATTTCTTTCTTTTAAGAATTTCCATGAGGTGTATGAAAGAAGTATGTCATTACTTCTTTGAAAATACTCTTTTCCACAGTGCCTGGCACTGGAGAGTCAATGGGTTAGAGAAGGGAAAACGTCTGAAATGGGATGAAAGTTGTTAGCATATTTTCCATAAAATTGCACTATCTGTGTGTGCAGTGAGTCAATTTCTATGACAGCTAAAGCAATGCATATTGCAAACCCTCTCATTCTCACTTATTTTCTCTTATGGTTTTGTGCTCTTTAAATATTGTGCTTGTCAGTCCTTTTGTAATATTAACAATAGATTAATTCTGCCAGTTTTTCCTAGCATGTGGAATAATTTAAATTTTTGTGGGTTTTTTTTGTTTGTTTGTTTAGATGCTCTCTCAAAAACATCAACTCCATTTAATAAGTCAAATAAAGCTGGAAGCCAGCAAGGAACACCATGGGAAACACTGGTTGTGTTCGCTATGAACCTAAAACAATTAAATGTTCAAATGAATATGAGCAACGTAATGGGCAATACCACGTAAGTATAAAACAAGATCAAGCATGTTTTAACCGGTGGTGGTGTTTTGGGGGCAAAAACCCAATTTTTTCCCCATGGACTGTTAACAGCCTGTTGTCTTCTAGCTTTAAAATCCTACCTTTTTCAGTTTTGAACTGAGAATCCCCTCATGAATACTGTAGTTGCTTTATCCTGAAGTAACGTATGCCTAAACCACATTATTTATTGCTTTCCAGTAGATAATACTCACTTTCTCTTTCGACAGCCTGCAAAGTTGTCTATTTTCACCTCTATTCTAGGTGGACCACCAGTGGTTTGAAAAGTCAGGGCCGTCTGTCTGTGGGAAGTAGCAGAGATCGGGAAATCAGCATGTCTGTGGGCTTGGGAAGATCCCAGCTGGACTCCAGAGGGGGAGTTGTTGGAGGTACCATAGATGTTAACACCCTGGAGATGGTGGGTAAGTTGGAAAGCCTCCTGCTATTAGCATATGCTCCAGTAAATAAAGGTGATATCACCTGAAGAACTGATTTTGATCTCTTTAATTCTGTATTTCTATATTGCTTTGGTTCTATTTCAGCTCATATTTCTGAACACCCAAACCAACAGCCCAATCATAAAATTGAAATTACTATGGGTTCTACTGAAGCACGTGTTGACTATATGGGATCCAGTATCCTAATGGGTATCTTCAGTAATGCTGATCTTAAACTGCAGGACGAATGGAAAATTAATCTGTATAATAATCTGGATTCGAGCATGACTGATAAAAGGTAAAATTCCTGTGTAAATTTCCTGTGTAAAAAGGTAAATTTCCTGTGTTTAAAATGTATGATGTTTGATAATGTCAGATGTCTTCTGTCCAGTATTGCCAAGCAGAAATGTAAGTGTCTGCTAGAATGCAAAGGGTTCATTGGTTTTGGGTTTTTTTAAAATTGTCGGTAGGAAATATATTAAATTTTCTTGCTATTTTTAATATCTAGTGAGATATTTGTCCATGGGGACTTGAAATGGGATATCTTCCAAGTGATGATTTCAAGGTCGACTACGCCAGACCTGATAAAAATAGGAATGAAACTCCAGGAGTTCTTCACTCAGCAGTTTGATACAAGCAAGCGAGCTCTGTCCACCTGGGGACCTGTTCCTTATCTCCCCCCCAAGACAATGGCAAACAACTTAGAGAGAAGCTCACACGAGCAATGTAAGTCCTACCAAAAAATAATATAATTCCTGATTAGGATGTTTTAATTGCAGAAATTACCTGAGAAATTGTATCAATGAAATGGATAAGAAAATATCAATCATAAATCCATGTTTTACTAAAAATATAAATATGGCAGCAACCTTTTCCTGTATCTTGCCTGAAGTTTGTTGTTTCCTGTCTGCTCTGCAGTCTTGGATGCAGCTCATCATCGCCACTGGCCAGGAGTCCTGAAGGTGGTATCTGGGTGCCACATATCCCTGTTCCAGATGCCACTGCCAGAAGATGGGATGCAGTTCGGAGGATCCATGAGCCTGCACGGGAACCATATGACCCTGGCTTGTTTTCATGGACCTAACTTCCGCTCAAAATCATGGGCCTTATTTCATCTTGAAGAACCCAATATTGCATTTTGGACAGAAGCCCAGAAAGTTTTGGAAGATGGTAATTTAAATTATTTCTGTAAATTTCTTTAAATGAGTTTTTAAGAATGTATTATTACATAAGAAGAAATCAAAGAAAAGTTTATTTTCTTTGTCTGAATCAAGATTATTTCCCAAAAATATACCATTTATCTAAAAAAAAATCTGTTCCCTCCACATCTTTACCACAATTTGCTTTATGTGTGGAATAATGCAAAGTACACTTTCAAATATACTGGATCTGTCCTTGATAATTAACCTACCAAGTGGATTGCCTGGCTTTTTAGTTTTGTGTGCATGTGTGTTTGTGTAGTCCTTTCTAGCTGTAGGATGAATTTTGTTGATCTTATTTCTTGTATTTGTCTTAATATTGAGAAGTTTTATTGTCTTAGCTACTGAGGATTTAATTTCTCTGTTGTTTGCAAGCTTTATACCAGGTTTTATTCCACTGGCACACTAATTATTCATGTTAAAACACTTGTAGGAGAATGAGAGAAAATTCCACTACCCTCACTAAGCTGCTTTTACCTTTTTTTCCTCGCCCACACCTTCAATGCAGGTACCAGTGAACACTCCACGTACATTGTGCAAACCCTGGACTTTCATTTGGGCCATAACACCATGGTCACCAAGCCCTGTGGAGCCCTGGAAAGCCCCATGGCCACGATCACAAAGATAACCCGGCGCCGCCACGAAAATCCCCCCCATGGAGTTGCCAGTGTGAAGGAGTGGTTCAATTATGTGACAGCCACGAGGAATGAAGGTCAGAGTCGTGGTCATTCAGCTTGGGGATTGATCTGCTTGCACATGGAGCTGTTGAAAAGCTGCTAAATCTCAAGTGTATCAACAACAAATTTGATTGACCTTTTCTAGCCACGCTTTCGGGAGCAGAATAAAAGATAAAATCTTCTCAATAATCATGCAGCAGCAGTTTTATGAGTGACTCTGCTTAACTTTTTTGCCTTGTCACAGTTTTAACATCTCCCATTGTTCCTGTAGAGTTGAACCTGCTTCGGAATGTTGATGCCAACAACCCAGAGAGCAGCACAACAGTGAAAAGCTCAAGTTTGTTAAGTGGCTTCAGGGGCAGCTCCAGTTACAACCACGAAACTGAAACCATCTTTGCATTGCCAAGGATGCAGCTGGATTTTAAATCTATTCATGTTCAAGAGCCCCAAGAGCCGTCATTACAAGGTACAGTAAAACATAACTTGTTTTATTCTTGGTCAAAAACTATTTCTCACAAATCAGGAGTTAAAGGCAAAGGTACTGTGCTGATAAGAGGATTTACTCTGAGAATTGCTGCAGATCTGCAAGAAAAGATAACATTTTTTAAAGAAATGTAGAGTGAAGATCTAGTGCAGAGACTGGTCACTATAGAAAACACTAAGAGAAAGTAGTATAAGCATTTCAGCTGGAGTGGCTGTTTTCAGGGATTGGTTTTCTTATATTTATTACAGTGTTAAAGAGGAGGGCCATTCTGAAAAAGGGAATGTGAGATAGGAGCCTGAATTTTATGCTTTTGTTTTCAAAGTGGTATCTTCAGACTGCAGTTGGGACTGGTGGGTAATAAAATTTCTCAAGGTATAAGTCATTAATTTAGATATTTTTCTTGGCTGAGCTGGGGTTTTATTCCATACCTGCTCTTGGAAAAAACGGATAGATAATTCAACCTGTTGGGATTTCCTTGTTATTTTAATAGCCAAACAAGCAAAATATGCTATCAGCTTCTCTTACTGTCCAAAATCCTACATTGATAGCATAGCACAGGCTAGTGATACTGCTGTAAGTTGATTTTCCACATTGAAGAGGGTCAAGGTTTGTTACCTGGTAGTATTTCTTTATTTTTAATATCCTTTCTAAAATACCAGAAGTGACTCTGATGGGAAAACTGTTTAAAAAGTGCGAAACACAAATGTTAACTGTGGTCCTTCCTCTCAAGAGTTGCTGGTTCAATGAAAGAAACATTATTTTCAAATGATTTGCATTCAAATTCTATGTACTTTTTACATACACTCTATGTACTTGCAAGTGTATTGATACTATTTTTATCTGACCGTAGATACAAGTGTGAAACCAAAGGTGGAATGCAGTGTAGTAACTGAATTTACAGACCACATCTGTGTGACTATGGATGCTGAACTGATCATGTTTCTGCATGACTTGGTGTCTGCTTATCTAAAAGAAAAAGAAAAAGGTGAGTTGTTGTTCATGAAGTAACACTTGTCTGACAATCTGCAGTTGTCAAGATTATTTGACAGTAAATACACTCTAAGTTGTAATCATGCTCCTATTTTGACACCTGGTGTTTAACTCTCGTTGTAAGATGGTATAGGCAGATGAAAACTGTTTTAGGAAGCTTTATTATTGTTACTGCAAGCCTTTCATCTGTGGAGTCCTTTCAAGACATGCATTTTTCTGATTTTAGAATGATTAACTTTTCTGCCTCAGTATGTTCAGTTGCAGCATTCAAATTTGGCATGTTCATTCTTAAGCAATATGTGGTCTTTTGCAGAAAATCTGCAAAACTGGAACCTGAGGTGGTTCTCTTCTTGTTGAGACTTGTGCTTTTGTTTTATTTTAGTTATGTACAAAAAGAATCCAAGTGAACTGCTTGTGACTGACTGCTGGTTTTCCTCTCTCCCCTTTGCAGCAATTTTTCCTCCTCGCATTTTGGCTGCTCGTCCAGGGCAGAAGAGCTCTGTTGGTGTCCTTGAGGACAGCTCCACTGACAAGGAGGCAGAGGAAAGCATTACCTACACTACAGTCGACTGGAGGGAATTTATGTGCAATACTTGGCATTTGGAACCCACGCTCAGGTAAGAAGCACCTTTAGCTGGAGTCTCTTTGGCTGTGCATTATCGTCTAGATTAGAATTTATGCAGATTAAAGTCACCATTGGAAGCTCTTCAGAATTGGGATACAGTAAACTTAAACTCCTTAATTTCACTTTGTCCTACAACAGCCCATTCACTTTCAGCCATACAATTTTCATCTTGCAGTTTTCCATTTTTAGCATTTCAGTTTTAGTTTTTAAAGGCTCACTTTAAAATGAAAAATGCAGGATCTACTCAGTGCCATATGGCTGTTTAAACTTAGCACACAATAAAGTGTGTATGGCAGCAATTCACTATTTAGTGTATATAACCATTGAAACTGACTTTTCTCCATGTGGGTTTGTTTTTTTTTAACCTCTGCTGACACTGCTGGAGGACCAGAGTATTCATTCACGTATCAAAACAACACATCCATCCAGGCCAAACGAATCTTGACACTTGGCATTTTGTGCTAGCAATAAATCAGTTTAAACGTGATCTGCAGGCAGCCCAGTCAGGTTTTTCCCCTCCTTAAACATCCTCTTCCCTTCAGAGGATGTTCCATTGATCATCTTGAGCTTATCTGTCTAAATTAAGTTCGAAACAATGCCTCTTAGATTTAAGTAACACTGGAGAAAATGGATTTTTGTATATACAAATGCCTGTTTGCTATATTTATGTATTTGAGATTGAGTCTTCTGTTTATTGTTTTCTTAGATTAATATCCTGGACTGGGAGAAAAATTGATCCCGTTGGTGTTGACTACATCCTCCAAAAGCTGGGCTTTCACCATGCAAGGACTACTATCCCTAAGTGGCTGCAGCGTGGTGTCATGGATCCTTTGGACAAAGTTTTGTCAGTCCTTATCAAGAAACTTGGTACTGCACTACAGGATGAAAAGGAAAAGAAAGGAAAAGACAAAGAAGAATATTAAAAGTACAATGTGACAACCCTAACTCCATTTGATTTTATCAAAGTGTTTTATTATATTTTAAGAACTTAAATATGGTTTAAAGAGAAACCTAACAGCTTTTTGCTACTCTATTTAAAACTTACATTGTGAGTAACTGTTTACTGTGGTACTTGATACCATTCTGTATTTGAAGTTATTGCATGATGATGATGACAATGACCAATGTATATTCTGTGAAGGAATAGCTGGAACACTGTAAATCTGCTCCTCAGCGTCCATTTTATGATGTGCAATATGATCCTGCATCTTTACAATACTTGCAGATTAACTGTGAATTTTCTTAAACCTTTATTTGCCATAACACAAACCCCTTGTTGATGTGACCAGTAATTGATTTGTCAATGTAGACTGGTGTAAATTATATATATATATATAACTTATGAAACTGTGATTGCCTTAGTGCTAAAAATCATGAACTTTATTACACTTGTAATAAAATTTAACTACTGTACAGGACCTTTTTTTGTATTAATCAAGGAAGCTGAACAACAAGAAGAGAATGTTTTAAGTGTAACTTTGCAGAGTGTGATTTAAGTGAGGTAAAGCCCAGAGGCCCAGCGCCAGGAGCTCGGGAAGCAGCCGGAAGGCGGGAAGCGCGGCCCCGACCAGAAGCGGGGACGCGGCGCTTTCGGTGGCATCGGGGAAGCGGCTGCTCCCGGTTCGTGACGGCTGTGGCGGCTTCGTGTGCCGCCCCAGGCCGGCGGGAGCGGCCTGAGAAGGCAAACAGGGCGCCGGCAAGGCGAGCAGGTGGCTGGGAAGCGCTCTTGAAGCCGAGTAGGCAGCACCGGGGAAAAGCCGGGCGGCGGCCCCTCTCCCTCCGTCACAGCTGCAGCTTCGCGCCTCGGCCGCGCCCCGTTGGCGGGGCGTGCCCCTCACGAAATGGCGGGCAGGGCGGGGTGGGGCCGCCCCTGGCTCTGAAAGCTCGGCGGGCAGAGACGTGCGGGCTGCTCGGTTAACGGAGCCCATCGCTTCAGGGCGGCTGGCACCTCCCCGGCACTTCCACGGCACCTCCACCTTCGTGTGGCCCCAGGCGTGCGCCGCCTGCCCGCGGGGTGTGAGCGCTGAGGAACCATCCACAGCAGGACGAGGGCAGCAGGTGTAGGTCTCAAACCCTTCAACTCCAGCGCCAACTCGTTCTGGAAACTTGGGAAGGAAGAGCTTTGTTGCTTTAGTTCGCCTCACTCCCTCAAGAGCGGCTTGAGGAATCGGTGAGTCCTTCGAGAGGGTGGCAAGGCGAGGGGCAGAGCCGTGTTACGCATGAGGGAAGGTGGTTTGACAAAAGGGAGAAATGTCCGCCCTGCTGAGAAGGACACTGGGTCTGGGTTCTACCCCAGCCTGGGCGAGTTGTTCCTGTTGTTTTTGTGAAACAGGTTGACCAGAACTGCAGGGGTTTTTGTAGTCTTTACTACATGCAGCGTTACTGTTAAGTTTCCTTAGGTCGGTCGAAAATGGCGAGCAGCAATGGCTGGTCTGAGGGTGCAGCAATGCTCACCTTCGGCCTCGCACCTGAGAAGATTTTGCCACCCGAGGTTCTCAGACATCGAATTTCAAGGGATCTCTCCGAGCCTGTGACTGCAAAGCTGAATCCTCCACCTGGTATGAGGTGCAGTGAACCAGGGATGATGAAAAATCCAGGTATGTTTTCCAGTTTATACACCGGGATTAGCTGTTAATGCTATTGGAAGTAACTTTGCAATCCTCTGCTGCTTTTTCTTATCACTGCATTTTCTTAAATTACTTCTTTAGCATCTCCTTGAACTTGTTCCTCCTTTTCTGAAGTCCTTTTGTGCTGGAAGTTTGTTAGCCATTTGTTGTAGGGTGGCCTGTGTACTCTGCAGCATTACCTAATCATAAAGTTCAAGTTAAACATTAAAAGTACTGCAGATTGACAAATTGTAGAATATGTTCTGCTGTATGAATTTTCGTAAATAACATTGTGAGGGATTTTAACTGCAGTTCCAGATGTCCCAGGATGTATTTTGAATTCTGTCACTTTGAGTAGTTGTATTGAGGTAAAGGCACTTGTTACGATACTTAAAAACAATGATTTATTTTAGTTCTTGGCTGGGAAGTGCTTCTGCATGTGTATATCACACTCCTGAAACTGACGATTTTATCCATCTAGTGGTTGCTGAAACTTCTATGGGGTCGTACAACAGGGAGTCCCACTGCTCCGTAGTTTTGTGTGGAAAAACCACAGGTTGCACTGTTTGGTATCTGCTATCAGCAACTTTGATTTGATTGTTGATTTACAAGAGAGGGGAGGGGATATATGTTGTATTTTTTTGTAATAATCTCTATATTCAGATGTTACTGGATTTACTACAAGTAAAAACTTTGATGCTTTTAAAAGAGAATGTACACACCGTTTTGGAATTGCTATTGTTAATGTAGGGTTCAGTACAAAGCAGTAATCCTCTACGGTGAATTTTGGTTTGTTTTTTTTTAAGAAGTGTCTCAAAAGCATTTGTTGTAAGCAGATTTTCAGAGAGTGTGCTCAGTACTCTCCTTAATTTTGTTCAAGGACCTTTTCTTTTTAAAGGAGCAGACACCACCACATCTTCAGCCCTTCCCTCTCAGAAAGACCTGGATTTGATCGAGAGATACAAACAGGGAGTAATAAACTCAGTATCTGCCTTGCATCTGTTTGCCAAAATACACCACCTGCAGCTTGAGTTGAAAGAAACGAGCGTGGCAGGTAAATACTCCAAATAAAGTAGTAATTGCTTATCCTTGAGATGATCTGAGTTGCTGCAGTTTGTATTTGATGGCGCCGATACAGCTGAACCTTTTTACTGTTGATTGCACTGCCCCCCACGTATGCTGCGTTTTGGCTGCCCTTTTATTGCCTGCGTAGCTGTTTCCTGTGATGCAGTGCTGCAGAAATAGATCAGGTGAATTGAGTATAATTATGGCTGTTACCAGAACTTTGTGAAAAGTCCACAAAGTGAAAGCTGCCAAAATTCTTGGGGAGGTGAAAGAGTTGTATTTTGCCCAAATTGTCTTTTTGCCTTGTATTTGTTTTAGGAATTAGTATGACATAAAGCTATGGATAAAGGACCTTAAATTAATTTCACTGATTGCATCTGCTTTTTTCTTCTCCTTTAAAGGCGATGTCATAAGGCCTTATTTTGCCTTTTGTGCTGTGATAAATGGTGTGTGCTACAAGACTGGGCTGGGAAAGAACAAGAAGGAATCTAAATTGAATGCAGCTAAACTGGCTCTTGCTGAGCTACTTAACTTGGAGAATACAGGGGCAAAGTCTTTCGAAGATTCAGGTAAATATTGTAGCAACACCTAATTAGAACTTGAAATGCTTGGCTTAGCAGTGTCCTATGCAAAATATCTGTGGTTTTATTAAATGCTGCAGTATCAGGGCCTCTGTCAGGTTTTTTGAATCCTTGGGGCAAATCTGTAGTTTGGTTCTGAAACTGCTTTTTATTTTTGTCATTTTTGTATTAAGAGTTGCATCAGCTGATGCCAGGAATATTGAAGGAATTAATTTGTTCTTGTTGGACTTGATTTGCTGCTCACTAGGTACAGCAACATGAAATACATCTCAAGTGGGTTTGAATTTTTATGATTAAAAGGGTTCCCCACTGAGTTAGTGCTTTCAACAGAATTCAGTTGCCGTAATATTTTATCTTTTTTTGAGTTTGGCTGTCTGAATCGTTCTAAGCTTACAAGGACTTCAGGATCAGAAAAGGAAATTCTTAGAGAATTAGAAAGTTTTACTTGCTGGAAATAGCGCGAGATTAATGTTTAGAAATTAGGAATGCCCATCCCACCTTAAAATGTTGTTAAATTCTTAGATTTTCCCTGTGTTCCTGCTGAGCTCCGACCTCCAGCAAACTCTGCCTGTGTTTCAAGGACTGGTAAGGGATAGTCTTGTTTTTCCTCTGTTGATTCAAATTGCCCAGCAAATAGTTTAATTCTTCTTTTAATACATTTAGTGATCTCTCAGGTGTTACTATTATTTTAAACATCTTCTCTTTGAAGAAGGCTGTAAGAAGTAGAATCACAAGGTTGGTTCTACAGACGGACACAACTTCAGTAAATTGCTTGAATTCAGTAAATTGCTTGAATTTCTATCACCAGTTCAGGTGATCTGTCCTTACGTGAACTAGTGTGCAGTAGGTGGTTGAACTTGGGACATAGTTATTAGACACTGTGTTATTATAATGGATGACAAAAGCATCAGGTGTTCAGGTGTTCTTGAGCTTCTTATAATCCTTAGAATCTTCACAATCCCAAAAGTATGAGTGGTTGTGCTTTTAACATGTGTTCAGGTTTATAAATTGGCGAGTTGCTTATGCGTGTTTTTTCCCCTACTTGAAAATTTGTGTCTTGCTGGATTCTGTTGTTTCATTTAGGAGGAGAGCATATCTATCAAAAACTCTCACAAACACTTGAAGAAGTGTTTAACCGCCTGACTACTCAACACCCTGAGTACCAAAGCTGTGGCAGTTCTCTGGCTGCCTTCATCATTGAAAAGGGCAAGTGTGGTTTGATTGTGAGTTTTGGGGAGGGGGAAACCTGTTCCCACAGAGCACTGAGAGTGTGGGAACAGCTTGGTGGGCAGCCAAACCAGGTGAACCTACTGCCATCTTTGCTTTTAGGTGGGCAGCATGAAGTGGTAGCTCTGGGGACAGGAGAATGCAACTACAGCCGGCGCTTTGAGTCCTGTGGGAGGCTCTTGCATGACAGCCATGCCATTGTCACTGCCAGGCGTTCCCTGCTCAGGTGAGGATGTCTCTGCCAGTCCTTCCCTTGCAGCCACTTTGTCTTAGTTGTACTTCTGCACTGGTATTTTGTAGTTATATGAACTAATAAATAATACATAATAATATAAACATATACATATCTTTGTCTCAGTTGTACTTCTGCACTTGTATTTTATAGTTATATGAACTAATAAATAATACGTAATAATATAAACATATACCTAGCTTATATATTGTATAAAATATATGATTTATTTTTCTTTTAGGTATTTGTACAGACATCTTTTGCTGTTCTACAACAAAAATCCAGCCAAGGCAGAGAGATCCATATTTTGCACAGCAGCAGGCTCAAAGCTGCTTACCCTAAAGCAGAATATAACCCTTTCTCTCTACATGAACCAGCTTCCAAAAGGAACTGCTCAGTTGAAGTCAGAGGTGTAAGTACCATGGTATTTCCAGAGATACAGTGGAAGATTCAATTTTCATCTTGTTTTGGGAACATTAATGTACAGGGTAGTAGTGATAAATATGAGATACAGCTCAGTATGATGATAGAAAAAACTTGTACATGGGTTGTAAGATGAGCTTTTGTTTATTACAGACAATAACCTGTTAACTCCTTTCCCAAGATACTATTAAAATCCTAATAAACCATGAATTTAACCATTGAACATGTGGATGTAATGTCTTAATGTCATTCTTTGCACCACAATATTGAAGTATAAAAAGCCTTGAATTGAAACAAAAGGCTCTGCTTTGACTTCTTAGCCCTGTGTAACTAAGGAGGAACACTGTTTTGCTTCAGAACAACCACTGGTTTGTCTTCCTTATGTGTTGCATCTTCTTGTTTAAATATTTTGGAGAATCACAGTGTAAGGTTTTAAAGGAGATTTTAAGAACCTTGCAGCTGCTTTTTCAGAAGCAGCTTCTGTTATAGTGTGAGTAGACACAAAGTGACAGCTTGTTTGCAGCTGATTTTTTAATGTGTGCACAACTGGTGGCTAAGATGAGATTGAGTGGCGGTTTCCTATTCAAATATGGATTTCAGTGTTCTAGGCACTCAAGCAGCTCAATCTGGGGTTTCTAAGAATTACAAACACTGAAGATAATACAAGGCCCAGATCTGCTGATTATTTTTTTTCTGAGAAACGGCATTAGATACCACGTACTGTAATCTCTGATCAGACTGCTTTCACACTGAAACCCGTTCTCTTGTCCTGCCATAGGCATCTCAGTCCCCAGTCTATATCTGCTTATGAGGCCAGTGAAGAACTGAGTCTGCACGTTGCCCTAGAAGGCAGGATTTACCTGGCTGTTTGCTGTCCCCCCAAGACTGTCAGAGTGAGCAGCATGTCAGCTGGGGACAAACTGACCAAGTGGGAGGTGGTTGGTCTTCAGGGAGCCTTGCTGAGCCACTTCATCGAACCCATGTACATCAGCAACATTATTGTGGGTATGTTCAGTGCAAATTGCAGTGGGGGGGGTTGTGTATTTTCATATTCCGGTTTGATTGCGTTTTATAAAACGTGAACTAAACCATGAATTCTTTAAAGAATGACAGCAGTGTTCCGTGAGATGCAGTGGAGCAAAGTAAATTTATTTACTTGCAGTCAGAAATGCTGTTGGATGTGGAGTAATGTGGACAAACTCCTCAGCATAGTTTCTAATCTGGAATATTGAAGTTCTGTTTTAGTGATGTCTTCTGCAGGGAGCATAAAGAGTTGATGACAAACAATGGTTGAAAAAAAGGAGGCGTCCAGTGAAAATAATGGGGCCTCTGGAGAAGAAAGTGGGAAACCCTTTTTGTTCTGCGAATTGAATGTTGGAATTGATCTTCACAAAAATGAATTTCATAATTTTTAAGAATGCAAAAACATCTGCATTTTAAACTTTTTAATTTGATGTGCTTCTATGTGACCGATCTTGTCCTGTTTACTAGGAAATGGAAGTTGTAAGGATACAAAAGGACTGGACATAACCATAAAGCAGCGTCTTGATGATGAACTTGTATCAAAGCTTCCTGTGCCTTACCTGGTCAACAGATCTCATATTTACTTAGTGAAAGCTGCACTGCCAATCCAAACAGATTTGAACCAGTGGTCACTTAGTTTGAATTGGACATTGTCAGATGCATCCCTGGAGGTTGTGGATGGGTTAAGTGGGAAAACCACGGAAAGGTCAGCATTTTTCTTCGTTTTGTTGGAAATGATGGGTTCGTGCGGGTTCATTGGAGTATTCAGTTTTGAAGCTATGCGAAGGTCTGTCCTGTGCTAGCTGAATGCGTTCTGTGATTAGGTGTAGTGTTAGAGACCTTGTAACTTGACAGTGAGATACCATGATACCAAACACAACAGTTGTCTGAGTGGAGATCTCTGTAGTCCGTTGTCTGTAGTAGTGAAAATGTTTTGGCTTTCAATATGCATAAAACTTACTAGGATTCTAATTGAGATGAATTCCTGCTTGATCACATTCCCAGAGTGGTAGGAGGGAGGGAAAAACCTCTGTAATGATGAAAGCAATCTCCCTGTAGTGTGTTTGTTCCCGAGTTCCATCCCTGTTTTCCCTGCTCCTGCTGCAGCTCCCCGTTCCGCAGCGGCACCTGCCTGGCCAGTCGCCTGTGCAAGGCCGCTATGTTCAGCCGCTTCAGGATGCTCGCCAGGGAAGCTGGACGGGGTGATTTGCTCCAGTTAGCAACATACCATGAGGCAAAGGTGAGCTGACACAGAGAGGGGGAGTGGGAGTAAGGAGTCTTTTAGTGGCTGCTCTCAAACCTGGTTTGATAGCCAGGGATGGTTTTCCGTTTTGCTGAAGAGTTCACCTGAACAGCTTGTATGAAGTAAGCATCTTTCTTCTTTTCCTCCTGTCAAAACACGGAAGAGATAATTTTTTAAATGATTCAGAAACTGCTTTAAAGTGAAATTGCTTGCTAATTGACTGTTCATGTGTTTAGATTGGCATTGAATTATAATGAATGTTTATTTTCCTTATAAAGGTATTACTAGAACTGAAAACCATGGAACAATCAGAGCAATTTTCTCATCCCAATAAATGCCCAAAAGGACTATGTTTCTAGAGTCTAAAACTTCCTCTCATTGTCAGCAGCTGAGGGAACTGTAAGATTTATGGGTAATAATAATTTGTACATAATTTGTAAAAATTAGTGTTTGTGCTTATTATATGTTGGTGGTAAAGAACACACACATCTCTCTAACCATCGTTCTTGAGCTTTTTCAAGGTCTGCCTTTTTTTGTTTTTTAGGTTAAGTCTCAGTTGTACCAGGAAGCTAAAAGCTTGCTGCAGAGCTACCTAGAGCAACACAGTTATGGATCATGGATTGTGAAGTCTCCACATATTGAACAGTTCAGTGACTGATGGAGGTGGATTGGATGTGAAGTCAGTTTGGATGATCTGTTTCAGTAAATATCGTTCTGATTAGTAAAATATTCAACTTTAGGTTTGTAGTTACAGGAAGAAAACAATTCCAGAATTGCTTCTTGTCAGTTTAAATGCAGTTACTAAACCACCTGTAAGTTTTGTCTTTTCCCAAAATGGATGTTTCCTCATAGGTAGGAGTATCCAACAGCTTTGTAAATCTTTGTTCTGCCTTGCCACCCCAGTGCCACCTTATTGCAGCTCACTCACTCCCACTCCTACAAATCCCCACCCTGTGGAGTTGACATGTTTTTTCCTCATAGTTTCAGGGTTTTTGTATATTGATTTCTTCTTTTTCCTGCCTTTTTCATAACTTTTAAAAAAGAAAAAAATCAGTAAAACCTGGATTTCTTTAAAAAAAAAGGCATACCAATGTGAGAGTCTTTCAGAAACAAAAATGGTCAGCCTGTGCTTTATCTGTAGGCATCCATCCTCTGCTAAGAGTTTTGTTTAGTGTGGATTTGTCAAGTGGCTTGTAGTTTATGTTGTTTTAGAAGAGTTAAAAAATAATTTGTGTACTTCCAAATGTGAAACCTGGAATGACCAGCTGTTGGTCAACTCTTTTGTGACAATTACTAGTTCTGGTAGTGGGTTTAAAGCATTGTGCAGGTGTCAAAGCTGTAAATAAGAAAACAATGCAATGTACTGCAGAAGTCGCCAGAAATAAGGTTTTTTCAGCTGGTGGGTTGCATCAAGCCCCATCAGTGTTAATGCTTATGGATGAGCTGGACTCCTGCACCCTCTGATGACTTCATCGCTGCACTGACAAGTCCTTGTGAAGTTGTCTGCATATGCAGTAACCTGGAAAATGGTGCCTGTTACAAGGGAATTTGCTTCCTTGTAAGTCCTGGTAAGAACACGGTAGCATTGGGAGGGTGTTGTTAAGGTGCCATGCCCAGAGTTGATGTGGTGTTGTGAAACACTGGTTTGTTCAAGCTAGACAGTACACTTGGATTATGTTCCTTGATTTCTGTAAATCATGGAAGGGTGGGAAGTCATGCAGTGTTCTGCTACATCAGGAACAGTTGAGTGTAGTACTGTAGTCATGTTTCACCTTCTTAATGTTAGAGGATTTTGAAACAAGTTTCTGCTTCTGCTGGTTTTTTTCCCTTCATCTGTTTTTCTAACTAGTATGTGGAGTCTTCTGGTGGGGTGATCTTATGCTGATTTACAAGTTGTTGAAACTCGCTGACTTGTTACTTGGTCCTTGACCTTTTTTTGGATAATCTACTCTGTTGTTTTCTGTTACTTTAACTTGGGAGGTTGTGTGGTGGTTGGTTGGTTTTTTGGGGCATGTGCTCCACAAACTACTTGTTACATGTAATGTTTTCTTTCTAAGAATGCTTGGAAATGGCCATCGTATTCCAGGATAGAGCACAGCGTTCCCTTTTTGCAGGGGTGTTAAAAGTTCAATAAATGTCCTTGACAGTGTCTTAGCTGTACCTACATACTTACACATGCTGGAGAGTGATACACATGCCAAATCTGACATACAGCATACCACACGTGTGTTTGTATTCTGTACAATTCTGGGCTGTTGTTCTTTATGGACTTAGACTTCTGCTGAGATGGTCAGCACCAAGGTGTTTCCTGTAGTAAACCCAGAAACCTTAAATATGAACAAGTATTGAGATTCTTTTGTATACTTTGGCCATTTTATTAATTGAACGGCAAACTGAAATCCCCATGGAGCTCAGGTGCTGCCTTAGGAGGAGAGAGGTTTGTTAGTGAAAAGGATGTGTTATGCTGGACATGATCGCTGTGTCCTTGAGAACTGACTTGATGGCAGCAGCGTAGGTCCAGTTCTTTTATCTGGACTGTTCTTGGATTAAGTATCAGCATATGCAGAATGCACTGAGCTGTTAAGTGGAAGCATGGAGGTGTTGCATCCAGGTTTTTCCTCGGCTACTTCAGTAATTCCAAAACATACAATCCCACAAACCTGAGTGAGGCAGGAGTGCTGCAGTTCCAGTGCTGGGGCTGAAGCTGTATTCCTAACAGGTATGATTAACAAGCTGTATGTGCACAGAGCAGGTGTGCATCACACAGATGTGGCACAGAGCAGACAGAGGCATGTGAGCAGCAGCAACCTATGGCTGAGCTCAGTTTCTCCCTTCCGTGCTTGAGAAGAACTGAGCTCCAGGGGGAAGGATGGATGTATACATGGATGTGGGGGAAGGGTGGGGTGGTGTTTGGGGGTGTTCTTTCCACTTCCTGCAGCTCTACCTGACTCGCACGTGGAGTGACACACAGTGACCTGTAGGAATGGTACTTCCCAATTCTGTGCCCCCACTGAGACTCTCCAGACCACAGGCTGCTCTCACTGCTGTTTGCCCCTTCATCTCCCTTCTGCAGTGGGATGGAGAAGAGAATTGGTAGCAGAAAGACAGAGGTCATGGGGGTGAGATAAGAACAGTTTACTGCCAAGAGCAATGGTCCACGTTGCGGGGGGAGAAACCTCAGTAACAGACAATAGTGAACAGCTCCCTCCACCATTTTCTCAACCAGAAGGAACTTCTCCCTGGAAAAGTGTCCCTTTCCTCCATCCCTGGCACTGATGTGAGGTGGTATAGAATGACCACTGTGGCACGGCTGTGCCCTCTCCTGGACGCTGCAAAAACTTAACCCTGTCCTGACTGGAACCAGAACATTATTCATCTTTCTTACATATGAGCACAGGTATTATTTCCGTAGTCAGTGGCCCTCCAAGATTTGTTGAGTTCCTTCAGTCCATCGCTGTGGGTTCTACTCATCCGAGATGTACACACAATACATACGATCCTATGCAATTCAGCTTTACAGGCTGTTCTCACCCAAAAATCAAATCCCCTTGAGGTATACATTGTTTCCCCATGTCTCTTCATTACCCACCAAATCCCTGGTCTTTGGGCAAAAACAGTCCCACAGATGGTTTTGCCTCTGCTTGAGGCAGGACTAATAATAACGTCACACATTGTACCAGGTCACACCATGTCTCAGACTTCATACTTCCAGATCCATGTCACATAAATGTCATATGCCACATATGTATACAGGCCTGTCATGGCACATGTCTGTCATGTCATACATCTTAACTTGATACTACAGCTGTGCAATCAAGCAGGAGAAGGCAGCTCAGGAAATCAATTTTTATAACTATTTTAAGGGGCTCTGCTGAGGTTCTCTTATGACTTACAGGGGGAAGGTATGTCTAATGAAAGTCACCTTGTTATGCATTTTCAGATGCTTTTAGCAACATCCTTTTTCTCTAAAGACATCTTTCAAAGCTTGGGCAAATACAGGACCTTCGTCAACTAGCACCTTCCTCACACCTCAGCTAGCTCTGTGTATCGGCAATCTATATGCAAGTATTTCTTTGAAAACTTGTTTTGAAATGCTTGCTGGAGGTGCTGCATGGGGAGCAAACCAGCCTGAAAATGTTTTGAAAGTCCACAGCAGAGCGTGGCTATTGTGCTAAAGGGATGTGGTGATCCCCAAAATTAGAGCCAGGACAGGTAAAACCTCATTTTTCCATGACTGTAAATCTGCAGCTCTCTCAGAATAGCCCAACTCCAAAGCAGTTTGTGCAGACCAGATGCCAAAGTATGTATTTTTACACTGCCTGTGTTTGTGAAATAGTGAGCTCCAGCTTCTGCTTTTCCTTATGAATACATGGTATCTCTTTACCATCATTTCCTGCTTTTTGAACTATTTGGCTGTTCCTACCTTACCTAAAGCTTATTGGTTAGGGACTTAGAAAATGTCGTTGTTATTCCATGTGGGATGTCCAACTGCACAAACTGACTCCAGGGTAGGTTTTACCCAGTTGCCGAAGTTGAGGGCTCTTGCGCTTAAGGAAATGGTAAAGGAAGCCTCATTTACTAAGAGAACTGCGTTTAATGAGAACTGCTCCTTCACCCTCTCTCTGGTTGCTGACAGCTGGGACAGTACTGCAGACAAATGTCTGAGCTGAGACTGGAAGAGGCTTGTTTGCAAAGCCATGTATTGTGTGTGATGCTGTTTCTTTGTGCATACTGCTTTTAAGAATTTATGGAGTAGGAAGGAATCTATGTAAAGAGAAGGATTTGTCTACAAGGATTGACAAGGTAGAAGGAATTCTTATGCAGGAATTTCTTGCCTGTTTTCTTGTCTTCTATGTCCTACTGTATTCAAGTATTTTTGTTATTACTGTCATCTGATTTGAGGAGAGGGTGGAGCTTATCTGTTTGTGGCTGAAGTGAGTGACAGTATTTACTTTCCTGAGTCCTTGTGGGTGGGGACAGAGTGCTCCTTCACCGTGGGAAGAGGAGTAGAGAAACAGACTGCAGTGCTGTGAGTATTTTCCCAGTTTTGGCAGAAAGCTGTCATTAACGCCTATCTTGTCTTTGCAGCATGCAAGGAAACTGCTGTTTTTTCCATTTTTAGTCTGGTTTTAAGTGTAAGGTGAAGTACTCCAAACCACAGCCACCAGGAAAACGCATCAAAGTCTAAACGATAGCTGATAGCTTTTGTAGTAGGCTCACTTTCATCAGTTATAGCCTGCCTCGTTAGCATTGACTTGGGGCTTTTGTATCGTAAAAGGTGCTCTTGCATTGTCTCTTTCTGCACAAAATTACAGTGTCACATAACTGAGTCCATCTGCGTTGGGAGTAAGGACATTTCTGAGGTTCCACAGAAAGATTTCTGACAATGCAGCATGTTCACGTGCGTTTATACATTAATCCTCAATTTCGTGTCGATTTTGTTGTTCTGGGACCTCAGTTACCTGCATAGTTGTTGTTTCAGGTGTGTTACTGTTTTCATAATGTTTCCCTGTCTCTGAAGAATTTTGAGATCTACGTATTTTGCTTACACCACTGAGAAAAGTGTGTCCTGTAGAAAGCTTGTGCAGCTAAGTAGTACAGCTCAGAAAAAGAGATGATTTTGAGTTTCTTTTTTGGGGGAAGCAACTTGGTACTATTACTCTATATATTGTGCTGCACGCCAGCATGAACTGGCATTTTATATTGCTTAAAAAAGGTTATCTGCAGGTATCTTGCTTTGAGTCTGGTGTCTGCACACTTGCATGCTGCTAAATGCTTCACTTGGAGTTTTAGTGTGTTTTAAAAAAAAATAGAATATTAAGTCACCTGTAAAAAAGACACTCATGTAACAAAGAAGACTCCAGACATGATTTTTGTATCTCCATGACATTTATTAAATATAATCTACAGGTAACTTTTAATAGGTTTTTCAATAAATAGTTGTCTCAGGTTGCTGACCAAGTGACAATGAGTTTTCCAAAGAACGTTGAGCCCCTAGGGCTTACAGAAAGGATCAAGTGTGAACAGTCAGCAACTCAGGTTGCTGACAAAGTGACAATGAATGAGTTTTCAAAGAATGTTGAGCCCCTAGGGCTTACAGAAAGGATCAAGTTAGAACAGTGTTACCAACCACGTTAAGAACATTCAGTGGTCCCAAAATGGACAACAAGCTAGTAGTATGCCACGTGGCAAAATATATAAATTATTCATAATTAAATACTTCAATAAATAAAGTAGTTGTAAAAATAAAAATAGTTATAGAATTTCTTTCAGCATAGATTGCAGGAACCTGTTCAGTGCTTGGTAAAATTCAGAAAACTTTTTCTTCTCATTGGATTCACACATCTTGCATGTCAGGTCTGAGGAATTACCGGCCTGCAACAGAGAGAATTTTATTCATTGGTGATAACTCTCTTGCTAGCTGGTTTTAACAATGATAACATCAAGTTCTGTAAAGATTTTACTTTAACAAAAAATAACCCTAAATATCTGTAGCCTGAAGAGTACTACTAAAATGCTACAAGGATCTCTAAGCCATGGATTTTATTTTAGTAGTATGTCAGGGTGTACTACATTCATCCCCGGGTCATAAACTTATGGCACAGTTTTCAAAGCCATTGTTGTGTAAATAATTGTTATGCTCCTAAAAGCAAGCTTTTGTCAGCATAAGGTGCTTTGCATGATTCAGCAAAGAAAACACATCAGATTTTGTTAAACGCTGGCTTGTATAACCAGTAGGGCTCAACTCTATTTTACTGTATTAAACTACCATGCAAATAGCTGTTTTCATGTAGTTAATC
This sequence comes from Machaerirhynchus nigripectus, assembly GCA_013397975.1. NCBI lineage: Eukaryota > Metazoa > Chordata > Aves > Passeriformes > Dicruridae > Machaerirhynchus > Machaerirhynchus nigripectus. The sequence goes on from VZRQ01007226.1 coordinate 612,567, forward strand.
TTAGCGTATTTTTGTACACAACTGTGTATTTTTATGAGTTGATAACACAGATCTTGATGCATAAACACGGTGGAACACTTACTTCTTTTTATATCCTTTTTTTTTTTTTTGGTAGCACTTGTAAAAGATTGCCTACCTTAAAGTAGTCAAGATTCTTTTTGATATTTATAATGTGTCTCTGGTCCTCCTGTCCAACATCTTCTTTCAAGACTTCCAGTTCTCTCAGGAAACATTCTAGAGTTGTCCGGTTGCACTCCTAGAACAGTCAGCAAAATTGTGATTCGTGTGACTTGTTTTCCTTGTTCCAGTTTTCAAAATCTCAATTCCCTGTTGTTTTTACCCTCATCTCAGGAACTGAGCTGTTTGTTTTCTGCAGTGTATTACAGTTCATTTGTTGCCCTCAAAGTTGTATTGGGGGGTGTTATATGTGGCTTTAATTCTGTAGCTTTTGAAAAGTGAGTAATCTTTACAAGACACTTGAAGTGTTACAGTAACTCTTGGGGACACAAAGCTGCAATCTTTATTTCTAAACTGAGCCTTACTCCTCGTTGCCATCTGAAAATCATGTGTTAACAAACAGGTGGCCTCTCCTAGATGCATCTTCAGTTGATGCACTTTTGTTGCTCTGTCTAATGTCTGCATCAGAGCTGGCTTTTGAACAGGGTAAATAACTTTATGCATCACTTTTGCAAGCTATTTCAAGCACTTCACTGACAATATGTTACTGATCAGCCCCAAACATTTGCATTTAAGTCCTGGAGCTCTGAGATAGTCAGGTCTTAAAGCTGCCAGCACATGAGAAAAGGGACACAGATAAGGAAGTGGTTGCAGAATCTGACTTTAAATCTGTACTGAAACAAAATTGTTGTTAAGTGAGAAGTCTTCTGAATTAGAAACTTACCAGAGGTTCAAAGCCGCTAACAGATTACTTGTGTAAAGCTTTTAACTACTTCCCAATGCTAAATAATTAATGCTCTTGTTTATTGGGCTGTTTGCATGCTGAATGAAAGGTAGTACAAATCAGCAGCCTGTCTGCAGTAGAGCTGTACTTGGAACACTCTCTGCACGCTGATGTGCAGTGTTTTAGAGAGAGGTGACCACAATGATGGTGTTCTTGTGGAAGTAAGTCTCAGATTTGAACTCAGTGCCATAAAACATGATTTATAGCTTATGTATCCAGAAGGGCTTGGTCAAGTTTTGTTCCTGAAGAGAATTAAGTAGAGCATAACTGAGTTTCATCATTGGTGGGATATAAAAGACTTAAAACATCTTAAAACAGAACCAACTAGTGGCTCTGCCTCTAGTTTAGATAAAATGTGGGTGACCACATGTGGATACTGCTTTAATGTATTTCTAAGTCTGGTTTCATTCTCAGAATTGTTCCTGTGTTAGAGTTAACACAACAGTATTGCCTCCTGCAAATCTTACAGCATCTTTAAATTTTTCATAAACCACTTTTTTCCTGTGAATTCAACAATGTTTTAATTTAAGCAGGATGAACACGAAGTATTAATTTTGTGTTACTTATTGCACAGAGGCAATGAGATAATATTGCATGTCAGCCTTTTAATGTTTGAGAATAAAAAGCAAAAGCAGAAGTTGCTTTAAGAAATTGCACTCCGTAAAATTGAATTAAAACTGAACAGAAAATTCAAACTCACCCCTGTGTCATTCGGTGTGTAGAAGTCAAGAAAATTCTGTAGAGGAGGAGGAAAAAAAGTTAATTTTTCTGAAAAAATTACATAGAAAAAAATAAATACATATGAATCTTCAGATAGAAGAAAATCACCACTTACGTTCTTGAAGTTTTTTAGCTGTTCTAAATCCATTATTGCAGCTCTAAGAAGTTGCGCTTCTTGAGTGGGCGGTGGTTCAGTTGTAAGAGGTGCTCCATAAGATGCAGTCATGAGAATTACTGCTGCAATACAGCCAAAGATGAGGACTTTGCACATCATGTCAGTGTTATCTGGATGCCAATAGTAGAGTTGGGATGGATGGTGAGAGCTGATTAAGTGTCATTAAGATGTTTAGCATATTTATACTCTTCTTTCTGGGGGGGAAAAAGATGGGGGCGTCATGAAGAAGAGGTTTTATTACACATTTTTTCTTATGTTCTACCTGTATGGCAAGAATCATTACTTTTGTTTTTCCTCCCCTGATGACACTTTGGAATTTTCATCAAGCAGGAGGGATTTTACCTACATTCACCATTGTAAGAGAAGCCCACACTCACTTTTTGCAGCCTCTCTTTGTGCTTTCTGCATGAAACACTTTTTCCCTCGTGCTGTCCCACTCCCCCATAGAATAGGCCATAGAATATACTCCTGCCATAGAAAATGTTGTCCTAAAGATGTATCATTTAATCATTCTGGTTATTTGTATATAGCTATCCTTTCATAAATCCTGGGCCATTACTTTAGTGAAGAAGAATAAAGCCTTCTAGTCTTAGTAATTGTTGATTAAACAACAGGAAGAAAGTTGGCTTCCTGTCTGAAGGTGGTTTTTTTACCTGTCATCTTTCGCAAAGGCAGTGTAAGCTTAGGTACCTAACTCAGTCTTTATAGCATCAAATTTGAAACATTTATGAAAAAAATCCAGCAGAGTTCCTGGTTTGGGGATGATAAAGTGTTTCTTCTGTTGCTGTTTATCTTAAAGCTGTTCTTTTTTCATTGTGTGCAACTTTCACTTTTCTGCAGCTTAAAATGAAAATGCAGCGCTCTAAAATGCTCACAGATTTTATTGCTGATACCTAACCCACTGCATCTCGTGGTGTGTGTCACACCACTGAAGATGTGAATAGGCAGTCGTTTTACACTGGCATAGGTAGTATTGCTAAATTGTTTTTCTTTTCTGCTTCAGGTGTCTGTTGGCTGATTTCATCGGGATATGAAGTGTTTAAAATTCATGGTTTCCTTCATTTTGAGTATAGTTCTGAGCCAAATGCTCCCCCTGCTGCCCAGCTGGCTCTGACATTATATGAAACACAGTTCTTCTGCTCAGTAAATTCAGCTGCTGAAGCTGTGTGGAATAAACTCTGGTTTGCACACTGCTGTGGTGTGAAGTTTTGTGGCATTTAGGATGTGCAGGACGGGGTGGGTAGCTATTTGACCCACCCTTGCATTATGGAAACCCACATTACATGTTCTGATCGTGTAATCACAGTGGGTGGGGATCCTCTGGAAATTGGTTGGAATACACTTTGGCTTGGATTAAATACAGCCATTACTATAATTCTTTTTATTAGTGTGTGTCTGTCCCTTAATCATTAACTTGGTGCTAATTAGCAGTGCGATCCCAGATCTAGAGAACATCTTAATTTCCTGGTTTTGAAATAAGTACAAACATTTCATGTGTATGGTCATACAGGAGTCCTAGTAGCTATTGTAGCTTGCAATAAACTTTTTCTGGCACCTTATATTTCTGTCTTTTATTTATTCTTGGTAGTAAGAGTAAGTAATTTGTAATGAGCAGAGCTGCTGAGCACTGGGTTGTCAACTTTTCTCCCGCTTTCTACTGTTTTCTTTTGCAGGTCTTGGAGAACTTAGCAAAAAAAAAAAACCCTGAGCATTGTCAGAAGTTTTCAGCAAGTTTGCAGCCAGGTCTGTAGAAAATCGTGTACAAAACTGTACAAAATTGTGCACAGAATTGTGACTCTAGTTGTAGTATATGTGTAATTGGAATGAAATTGGAATTGTAATTGGAATCTTTATCTGTTCCTTCTTTTCAAAGACCAAAAGAGGCTTGCATACACAGGCAGGAATGTGAAATCTGAATATGCAGCGTTCAATAAATTGTGCACAGGAGTTTGAGTGATTCATTTCTGCTTCATAAGGTGCTGCAGGATTTGTGATCCAACAGGAGAAAACAACAGATTCTGTTTTGACCATTTTTATTGGATATACCAGGTGAGGAGGAGATGGTTTGGAATGTACTGATGAACTGAGAAACAGCAAACCATCAGTTAATGTTAACACACAGCTTGCTGTGCTGGTCAGATTTTAGTTATCAGTCTGTGTTTAGTTTAGTTCAGTCTGTGTTTTTTTTATTTACTGGGCAAGGAATTACTTGGGGTTTTATTCAGTGATTCAATCCTCCCAGCTTCACCACAGAGTTGATTGCATTTTACCAGGAAATGAAGATACGCTTTTAAATTGCCTTGGAATCACAGAGGATAAAGTAGTGTTACAAATGCTGAACTGGAAAAATCCTGCCTTTAAAAAAGTATTGGGGCCAGGTACCAGTGACCATGTCATACTATGGGGGTTTTGATTTGATTTTAATACACTATTATGAAAAGTTAGTTGCTGTATATCTCATTTTTTCTCTAAATTTAATATTGTTACACTAAAACAGTGGTATAAGAAAATGCTCCCTACCTGAAAAGCTTTATGAAACACCTCAAAAGCCTTGCCTAAATTTTCAAGGAAGATTAATTAGCAGTAAAACACATATTTTCAAGGGAAGCAGTCTTTGTAGGTCACGGATTTGGAAAGGGAGAGGGTTGCGTCCAGCTGTTGTTTTAGTGGATTGTTTATACTTTTGGCAGTACTTGTGCCTAATTTGAAGAATAAGGGCTCATTTTCTCTTTTAGAAAATGAGTAAAAGTAAATGGCACACACCAACTAAACCCCTAATCTGTACAACTTCAAAGTCTGGAAAAGTTTCTACATAGGATCTGACTCCTCTTGGTTTAGACTTATTTTTTCTATCTTTCTAATCTGAAAACTTGCATCTTTCTTTTTTGTTTTTTTTTTTTTTTTTTATTTTTCATTTTCTGCCCTTGCAAACCTGACAAGTGGTGATTTTGGGGACAGGTTGTGCTTTCATTGAGGCATTTTGCATCTCGCTGATGAAGGTACTTGCCTCCTTTCTCAATCCCCAGAACAAAGCAGTGTTCAGCTAAAGTGAGTGTTTTGTTTGGTACTTTAGTTCATGTGCAGGTTTTTTTCAGACTCCTGCTATAGTTGCATGCTGTACAAAATTACTGTCAGTAGAGTCACAGGAGCCACAGCAGAATTCAAATGTCTGATGAAAGTGATAGCTAATTTTTGATCATAGCCTTTTGATTTAACACTTTGTAACTGTGTGTAGAGAATCTTGGGGTGACAGAGGTTGACTTCTGCTTGCAAATCTCATCATTCTGAGCAATAACCTGTAGAAAGTAAGCCTTTAGTACTCTTACTTGCTCAGTAGGGAGACTCATGGAAACATGTTGAACATTTGAGTAAAGAGACAATTGTTTTTCATTTGATTTTAAGCCATCAAAGGGAGACATTTACCACTTTTCTTCTTCAGCATTTTCTCAGTGTTTCTCATCTTTTTGATAAATGCTACAAGTAGAATAGTTTTCAGATAAATGCTGTGGATTCCATAATGTATTAGAATTTACATGTAGGAGTGAATAATGGATTTAGCGAGTTGAATATTGTTCCTGCTTAGGGCAAGTACCTGTTGTTTCAGGAAAAAATGCCAAAAAACCCAACCCCAAAGTGAGTAATTCTCAGTGATTTTTCCTGCAAGGATGTCAGTGGGGATTTTTTTTTAAGAAAGACTTTTGGTTTTGGAGGCTTAACTAAAATGACCTGGAAATAGTTGACAATTGGGAATCTCTTCACAAACCCAGTGTTTGATGTCATCTTCCATTGAAAGGACCAACATTAAGAGGGAACACTTAAAAAGTGTTCTAGTTATAAATGAGCCCGTCCTTGCGAAAAGTAACTTTAATCTCTCCTTAGGAGCTGTGTGATACATGAGTTTCATCTTTCTAAAAATCTTGTTTGTAATTGTTGAATAGGTGTGGATTTAGTAAAGGTATGGGGAGCCCTGGTGTTTCTTGTCACTGTAGTCTACTTTTTGGAAAGTTTACAAAGGTTGTGAACTTCAGAGTTGGTGTTTTGTTTTCTGGTAAAATTTGGGGTGATTGCAAGTCTGAATGAGAAGATGAATTACTGTGGGAGGTATGGCTGAATGCAAGTCGGGAAGGGTGGTCAACAAAGGGTAAGGATTAGGGCTGGATGTAATGCATGTTAAGGTAGTGTGTTGTGTTTTCAGAGCAAATAGTTTAATTATTGCAAGATTTCTGGGTGAACTTGAATGGCTTGTATTTGTCTAGGAATAAACTGTCTTCAGGAGGTACAGCATATCTTTACAAGGATGATTAGTCCTGTTTGTTCATGTTTTCCTTTTACATCTAAATGGACTTTTTAACACTGTGTCCAAAGTGAAGTGTTGCCAGAACTTTTGTTATTGTCTTCCTCTTAGTACAATATGCACCAAACCTGCTAAAAGTGTTCTTGGTATACCCACAAAATAATACAAGTGCTAACCTCTGCTGATTTTGGTTCACACTTCTTTTTAGGTGCAGAACTGTAGAGACCAATACAAATGCACTGTTAATGAGGCACAGATTTGTGAGGGAAAGCCAAATTGAGATGTTCTGAAGAGAGAAAATCGACCCAGAGCATCCTGGTCAGCCTAATAGAAAAAGAGGTGCTTTGTTGTGACCGGACAAAAACCTGAGGTCTGTCAAATACTCTGGGTAGTTCAAATTAGAACAATGCTTGTTTTCACTTTGGAATGAGAAGGTGGAGAGAAAGCCCAAAGGCAAAATGTTTCTGATTTTCAATATTATTGTTTTGCAGTGGAAAAGAGGCTGGTACGTACACTGACAAGCCAGGTTGCTGCCAAACTGTTCTCAGGGTCTGGATTTAAGAAATGTATGATAAAATGCCGGTTGAAATTGCCCTCCTGGGTCAAAAGGCCAGTGTCAGGTTATAGCCATAGAGGATGTTATCAGAGCACAAAGAAAGACCCATGTTTTCACTTGCTGAATGCTGTGATAGTGCGCATGCTAGGCAGATGGCCTAGATTTGTCACTAGATAGGGGTGAAAGGTGTTGAGGTACCCCTCAGTGCTGGCTGGCTTGGAATTGTGCACAGGCATTGTTACGACATTGTTCCCATTCTCTCAAAGTTGCCTTTCTTAATTCCATTTTCCTTTTGCTCACTTTTCCCACTTGCTTCAGACTGGTTGTGTGGAATTCACTGGGGTGCAGGAGGGGCTTCCCCACATGTGCTTACTTTGCCCAGTCATAGCCAAGGTATAATATTCCTGCACTTCCTTGAACCACTCTTAGGACCCACAGCACAAATGTTTGGCAGATTCCACACATCGGCCTACTGTGGCTCTGTGCGTTCTGATCGTGATTCCTGCTAGGTTTATTTGATGGTTTTACCTTTTGGTCCTGGTACCGGAAGAGATTGTGAGTCTTCCTGTCTACCTGTGCTGTGCCACTCAAAATCAGGTGGAACTTTGTCCACAAAAATTGCCTCTTTTCTAGCCTTTCTTTACTGTCCTACTGTTTTGCTGAACAAAACAACAGAAATTTGATTGCTTTTGTTGCTCTTGCTTGAGCCCTTTGGAGTTCTGCCATTCTTTGGAAATGAGGGGACTGCATCCCTTTCCCTTCTTCACGAAAAACAATTAGAAGTTGCCATTTGCTTTATTTTTGAGTGAGAGTTTCAAGGGATATCCCACGGAAATAACGCATACAAATGCAAATTTAATAGTGATTACAAGGGCAAATTTCCATACTAGTGACCTGGCATGACATGAATTTGAACATAAAGCTAGAGAAAAAAAATCTTTTGCTAGGAAAATCCTCTGTGTTGGTGGGATTCAGAGCTAAGGTTGGTTCCTGGTTCTTTCCCTCTTACTCATGTTCAAAATAATTTAATGACCATGGATGGAGGAGAGGCATCTTTGGTCCTAATGCAAATGCTGTAGTAGACAAGATTAATTTCTTATGTGTCTACAATGCTTTGTTGCTATTAAAATTATTTTTCCCTATCTAAATGGCAGTTTTTATGAGTTTACATCTGTTCCTATTAGGCACAGCAGTTCAGTGTCTCTAGTTCATTCAAAAATACTCAACACAAGTGTTTAATGTGCAGAAAATTATGTTCAGTTGATTTGGCACAAGAACATCACAACAGGGATCAGAGCTAAATTTATACCCTGCCCAAGGTCTCAGTAATGTGTGAGACATAATGAAAATTATACAGTACGTTAACAGCATATTTCATAATTCAAATCCTAGGGTGATTTTAGAAGTGCCTGCCCCTAGAGCTGCATGTCTGCCCCAGCCACGTCATGACCCCGTAGCCGAGCGAGCCCCGTGCGTGCGTCACCCTCCCTCCTGCAACTTGGTTTTCTCAGAAAGGAAATGCACTTGCGTGGGCTGCAGAGGAGATTGGGTGTTCTACCTCGCCTCTGATCTGGACGGTTGGGGTAGCACCTTTGTCAGCTCATGCCCAGCTCTCAGCCTCAATGGAGAAACCAGGTATTACAGTGTGGTTCTTCCCTTTAGTCCCTAAAGAGCGTCATAAAAGGCTTTGGAAAACCCATGGATCTTGGTAGAAGCAAGTTTTTCCAAGGTTGTGTTGGAATGGGGAGGGTAAGTTTCTGCAGTACTGAGCCAGTTAGGAAACTGAGAGTATTCCAAACCAGTGGCAACTTCTTAGGTGGCAGGATTGCAAGAGGTGTGAAGCACTTCATACCTAGAACTTAACTTTCTGTCTAAATGCATGCACTGTTATTGTTATTCATGTTATAATAATGCCCAGCCAGGACCTGAAATCCTAATCCTTTCTGTTCACTCTATAAATACAAAAGGAGAGAAGCTGCTGTTGTGTTACATTGAACATGCTCCTAAGTAAAGATGGGTAATAATAATTCCTAGAAGACTTATGTTCAGCAGGATTAAGGTGTGAAGGCTTGCACATCAAGGTTTCCTGGAGGTTGGGGAAGATGCTTTTAAATTTCTGCTGCTCTGGACGCAGTTTACAGCAAAGCAAGCCTGAACAGTACAGTAGCAGAAAGAATATGATTGATTTGCACACTTGCTCTTCTGAAGTAATGGAATGTACTCTAAGGAAAGTGGGCTAAAGTATCCAAATACCATAAAACTGTTTCATCTGTGGCCTCATCACATATCTTACCATTTACTTTTGCTCACTAGTATTAAAAAGTGCAGGAAATTGAAACTTTGATCATGTAGTTAGAGGTTTCATAAGGGACCACAGTGATCTGATTAGAGTTTATACTCCTCCTTGGTTTCTGCAATCTTAATAGAATAGAAGAAGTCTATTAAACCACAGAGTACAAGTTTAAATCACACAATTACAATGCATTTTGGATGATTTGCTGCTTCAATAGCCAGATATGAAGGCCGGTAGAATGTACTGTGGAAAGCAAGGTTGAAATTCTGGTGCTAAGTTCTCTTGGTCTCTGGACTTTCTCCATGACAAATTTGGCAATGGAAGCAAAAGTGATGGAGAAATTTGCTGGGGTATTGGTCTTCCCACCGTTATTCAAATCACTGTACTTTTCCATATCTTGCTGAAGGAAAGATTGACAGTGATTTATTGGTGGCAAGTGCATCATAGCAACTTTAGTCATATATTCCATAATCAAATGCATCAGACAGTAAGCATTTGGTCCCCTCGTGCTGTCCAGACCCCAGTTTAAAAATTTTAGTATATAAAGGGTTTGAGATCAGTGAACAGGAGCTGAGAAGTCCCTGAATGTCTTATTTTGTGCCTATTCGATTTCAAAGCTTTTGAGAAAAGCATGTTTTGGATTTGGCATATCAGAAGTACAGTGCATGAGAAAGGCTGGCTTCCATGAGGTAGAGTGGGGATCAGCGAATGTGTGATCAGTGAGAAGTTCCCTTTTAAACAACAGACACCACCAGTTGTGGAACGAAGTATGAAAATGACTGTGGTTTATTCTACTGTAAGCACCTAAGTATGCTGCTTGCTGTGGAATGACATTTGTATCCAAATGCTAAGGTGTTGCTTTCTTGAAGGGAAGAGACAAAGGTGGGAGAGGAGGATGGGATGGACCAAAAAAACGAAACTGAAAACAGATAATATGTATGCACCTTCCACCTGTGGGCAATGGAAAAGCAAAGGATTTCAGTCTGATGCAGAATGTAGCCCATGAATATCACAGAATATTCTCAGTTGCAAGGGACCCATCAGGATTGATTCCAACTCCTGGCCCTGCACAGGACACCCCAGGAGTCACACCATGTGCCTGACAGTGTTGGCCAAATTTTTCTTGAACTCTGTCAGGCTTGGTGCTGTGACCACTGCCCGGGGGAGCCTGTTCCAGTCCCCAGTCACCCTCTGGGTGAAAAACCTTCTCCTGATACCCAACCTAAACCTTCCCTGGTTCACTTCATGCCAGTTCCTCAAGTCCTGTCCGTCGTCATGAGAGTGAAGAGATCGGTACCTGCCCTTCACTGCCCCTTGTGAGGATGTTGAAGACCCCAATGAGGTCTCCCCTCTGTCTCCTCAAATACAAATAGGATGTAAATATCTTGGGTACTTCAGGATTTCCTGTAGGGAGAATTCCACCTTAGATGCTCAATGCATGAAACTGCTGCCATGCGTTATCACAATAATGAGAAAAGAACTTTCCAGTGTATTTGTTTCAGATTTAGGCTACAGGAGGAGAAGTGAACGTGCAATTTTGTCATTATTTTGACTCTTGAAAATGGCTATTTATGCTAAATTTATATAATTACTTCTTATTGTAAAGCATTCTTTTTTTTGACCTTTAACGATAGATCTAGTAGAAGCCTTTTTTTTTTTCTGAATTGAGGTCTAAAGATTTGAGCCAGAGATTGAAATAAAGTAACAGACTTGTCACTAGTTCCTAATCCCTGCTTTCCAGAAGCCTTTTCTGTTAAGTAGCTTTCCATGTAAAATAGGAGGCTTTGATCAGCTCTTGAGTGCCCCAGACAAAGCTCTTAGTATTTCTAGAAGGAAATGAAACATTATGACTGTGAAACATCTCCTGTTCAAAAGATTTTGTGATTATGTTTTGGTGTAATGTGATTTTTATTTCTTTTTTCATATTTTGATGTGAAATTACCATCAGATTTTGATTCCTGCTGTTTTAGGAGACTTAATGCTGATGTTTCTTCCTGGTCCTGCCAAGAAAGAGTAATTGGTTATGGAGTATAAGAATTAGCCATTGTTGGCATGAGCATCTGAAAATTGAAGCTTATTGATAGAATTATATGTATTTTTTTGGTGATTTTTTTTTCCTTTCTAGTGAGATGTTTTTATTTGTGGAATTCTGAGTCGGTAAAACACTTTATGGCTGAAAATTACATCCCCTGATGGCAGAGGCAAGTCATTATACCCTTTGAAAGGGGGAGATGGTATCAGCTGATAATATTAGACATTAAAATCTCTTTAAAATACTAAGAATTCAAGAAAATTAGAACATTTACTGCTGAATTAATAGACCGACTGTTTCCTAAAATAAAGAAGTAGAGGCAAGAAGAGCATGTAATGGATAGAAGGAAGGAGTTTTTGGGAAGATGTCACGGCTTAGGATGCCAGCACCTAAGCATGACAAGAGGATTCTCTGAATCCAAGAATCCGGTTCCTGGTTTTTTAGGAGGTGTGAAAATGAGCCACTGAGTTTTATTAAGTCCTACTACACCTCTTCACTTCCATTTTTGTAGGTGTAATAGCAAAATTGTTACTGTGCTTTCTGCCAAAATCATCAGAAGTGACTGAGAAGTGATCAGAAGTCACGTTGGAACAATTGTGATTTGGATTTATGTGGAAAAGGACTCAGCTGCTGTGGAAAACAGAGTAGTAAGAGATGTACAGGCTTTTCTGAGGCATGTTGTGACATTAATACGAAAGTTACAAAAGGTTGTGGTAGATTGATATTTGTTTGCATGTATTCCCAAACCAAAAATGTCACTCCTTAGAAAACATTGGTTGAGGCTTAAAAATTCTGGAAGAGTTCCCTGCCTTTCGCCTCTTTAAACCTAGACTTGGGATATGTTGCCAGATTCATGGAAGAGCCCAGTTACATTAAGAAATTCTGGCTGATAAGGCACAGGGTAGTGGAAATGCAGAAATGGCACGTAGTAGAAATTTGGATCAGATTTCAGGTGGAGTTTCTCAGCTTGAATCCTTCTGCACTTACAATTGAGTGCATTTGTCTGTGAAATAAAAGATCATGGCTTATCTCACGCTATTCAATGGCTGTAATTTCAGGAGGCTCGTTTAGGAAGTGGATGTGCATATGGGTGGTGGGTAAATGTAGGTAGCTCTAGTAAAAGGAAATATTTTTGGGGGTTTTGTTTGGTTTTTTACACATTTATTACCCTTTGAGCAACCTGGTCTGTTGGAAGGTGTTCCGGCCTATGGCAAAGGGGTTGAAACTAGATGATCTTCAATGTGCCTTCCAACCCAAAAACGTCAGTGATTTGATGTTCCTTGACCTAAACACCAAGAAAACCATCTGTCTAAAATTTTGCTTCATTTCAGGTACTTATTACTAGGTAATGCTAGGTTATCTTCCCATGCCAAAACTGATCTCCCAGTACCTCACAATCTTAATGTGCAAAGCCTGTGTGATTGAGACAGTTTTCTCTTGCAGCCTGAGAAACAATAGCAATTCTGACCCCATTTCCTATCTTTTTAACAAAAAAAAAGTTAGGATACAGAATACCTTTTGTGGTTTGGGTTATAATTTCATTATTAACAGATGTGATTCATAGGTAGAACATAGGGGTTTCCCCCTGTGCTGTGCAGTAGATCCTTGCTTGTGGTAATTCAGGGTTTTCCCTCTCCTGGTTTTTTTAGCTGAGCTACATAGTCTTAATTCTTCCTGTTCTCCTAGGTGACTGTATATTAATTTCTTCCTTTCTGCCCAATCCTGATGGGTTCTTGTAGGATTGCCTAGTGTGGTAAAGCATGACCTTCAGCAGGGCTGTGGTTCAGAGGCTCCCATGCTGTCATTCTAGCTATGACACTGCCTCCCCCGGTGCCTGGGCAAATTGCTGACTCTGCTTTAATCTTCATGAGTAAATGAGAGTGAAATTTCACTGCTGCATTTTTCAGGAACTTGATACCTCCTTCTGAATAATCCAGTCTTAATCCTGATCTCACAGAAACCAAGAAGTGATTTGCATTGATGAATTTCTTCATTCTGATGTACAGCTTTGGAGCACTTACACATTCTGTCTCCTGATTTTGGCTCATTTTTCTCCCCCCAATGGAATTGGTGGTAAAATAACTCACTTTGGCTTAATAATAGTGGTAAGGCTGACACATAGTTCTGGAAAAAACACACTAATCTCCAGAGCATTTCTCCCTTCATTCCCAAAGTAATTTTATTACTTCGTTATAATTAACTCCTGTATTACCATGTGGCTAAATGATTTTTCCCTGATGCTGGTTTCTATATCCATGTAAAATTTTACAAGTGGTTCTTTGTTTGGTGTCTATGAAAATCTGTACATTTAGACTCTACATTCAGAGAAACTGGGGGAGTATTTTATGAGACATTGTGTATTTCATCATGTATCTCATAAAACAGTATTATTACTGCCTCCAGAACTCTTAGCTATGTGTGGCTAAATAGAAATGTCAAAAGGTTCCACTTAAATGCCTAAGGAAAAAACAGAGACTGAAACCAAGATCTGTGGGAGAGAGATTTCAGATTTTAAACAGGCAGCACAAATATTCAGCAGAAATATTAGCAGAAGCATCATTAGTAACTCTGCAGATGTACATGTGTTCATTTTCTTACTCATTTTATCCCCAAGGATTATTTTTTTATTTATGGGAAACTTAAAATTATTTAAGCCACCTAATTTGATAATTAAGCTGGAAATTACATTAGTGAAAAGCAATAATCATCATCATCATCTTTATGTGTGTTTGCCAAACAGCTGATAGGAGGAATACCAACCAGTCCTGTAGCCATGTAGCTTAGCTAGTGTTAAAAAAGGAGTTGTTTGCTCTTCAACAAGTTCAACACTAACATTATATGAAGTTTGTGCTCTGTATGGAGTTTCTTATTCTTGATGTTCTGTAATAATACCCAATATCTCGAATATCAGTGTTCACTGGACAATTAGTAGTGGTTTTCCTGTTTTCCATGTGTACAATTTGGACACAAAGGTCCAAATATTCATTTTAAATCTGTGTGTGCCTGGACATTCTCTGCAAATCAGTAGAAGCAGGTAGGGGAAAAAACCAAACCAAACCAACAAATAACAAGTTCAAGATCATCGTAGTTAGGAAAACTCCAGACGTGCTATGCAGTGCCCTGAAAATGAAAAGCATTTCCTTTGCTGCCATAGATAAAAGGATTGTGTGAGGCCTCTTGCACTGCAGTACTTGTGAGAATCCTGAATTCTAAGCAGAAGTGAAAGGACTTTTACTTGTATTCAGAAACTAAGTTGATGTTTTTTTCCATCCAGAAAATGATTGAAAGGTTGTAAGGACAAAACAACAAAAGAAAAAAACAGAGTAAGAGTATGAGTAGGCCTTGACTCAATGTTTTATTATATTTAAAAAGTACAGGTGCATTAGTCATATTCTCTGAAGGATTTCTTGTAAAACAAGTTTGCTGTTTGTAGGCTTTTCCTGTGATTATTTTTTTTAAAAATAGAGGTATTTTTTAAATTAGATAATTGGTACTTTGGAAATTGATGATGATGAAAACTGAAATTACCTGCTCCTGGCTTTCAGGGAGACTGAGTGCTGTGAACAGCGTGCAGAGAGCTGTGCAGAGGAAGCTGTTTCTACGGAGGCTGGGCCAGTGTGTGCTCAGGAAACCCCAGGAGGTGACACAGGACCTGTCGTGAGGCCCCATCTGCTGGTGCCTCCTCCTCTGGCTGCTGCCTATGGCTGTGTGTCAGGTACAAGGTGTAGTCTGTGTTCTCCTTGGGGTCACATCCCTCTGCTTTCAGTGAAGGGGACCTATTCTCACCATTCAAATCTCGCAGGATAAGGTAGGAATTAAAACCCGTGCAGTGCAAAATAAGGGAAAAGTAGAGTAACGGAAGCTGGTTCCATGTTTGTTATGTTGCAAAGCAGCTAAATTACATCAAGTCTGTGTAAATAATAATAAAAAGGTGGGCCACTTCTGGCATGATTTTGGGTATCAAAAGCCTGAGATCTAATCACTGTCAGACTCCTGTTAAGGTCACATGCTAGAACCCATCAACATGGCCAGTTTTTAGTTGCTCACCATTAACAGCTGGGAGCTGTCAAAATACTTTTTAATATATAAGCAACATTCAAATAGAGCAACAGAAAGAAGTGGAATTTTAATCCTAGTTTATGATGACAATTATAAAATAGTATTTTACAAATTTGTGGGGCTACATATCTGTCTTAAACTTAGTTTAAACTGTGTTTGTCATATCTTTTAAGACACGGATCATTTTTCTTTAACTGAAAAACTGAGCATGAATTATCCAAAGCCATGTGACTGCTGATAGCTGACTGTTGGTACAGAGCAGTTTCACTGGAGTGAAATAGTAGTCTTGGTGCTTTGTCTTGATGGAAAATAAGGAGACCTGTGGGGCCTTGGGAAAGCACCCTGGGTGCTTTTGATTGTGAAATGGGTTTTTGATGGATCAGTACTCATACAGAAACTGTCACAGAGGGAGAAGTTTTAAATGAGATTACTATCCATCTTTGTTCTCCTAGTAACTTTTCAACCTACAGTTTCTTTCATTCCACAAAGGGATTTACTGTTTGCTGTGTGCCTCTGCTGCTCTTCATCTGACCTTTACTGCTCTGCTGCCCACTGAGTTGTTCTTAAAGCCTAAAAAGGGCTTATGTGTCAGACTGGGAAATTTGCCGGAGAATTGTCTCAAACACTGAGACAAATCATATGAGAACCACATAGAACTAGCTAGAAAATATTTCCCCATCTCACAGAAGTGTCACCTTTTCAATTTTGATCTTTGTCTCCCACTGTGTCACTCTGAAATGATGTTGACAACTTTCAGCTGTTTTAATAAAAAAGCACTCAAGGAAGCCTAAGACTGATCCCACAGCCATCAGTAGCCTGTGCAGTAGTGCACCTCCTCTGGCACCTTCGTGGAGTGTGTTCTAATGGAGAAGCCAAATCAAGCAGAGCAGGAATTGGAGCCCAACTTCAGCTGTCTCTTCCCATCCAAAAACCTGCCCTTTGCTCTGCTCTTATTAATATGCTTTTGTTTTTAACAGAAATTCCATCCTGGACCTGAGAAATGGTTTTTGCTTCAAGTTTTGTCAGACTGTTGCAGTGAAAGTCGTGAAGTTTCAGTATCAACAAATTGTTATCCGCCAGTGGAAAAACTTGCACTGAAAAATTCCCAACCCAGTCTGCTTCTGAGTTCGTCTTGTACAACATCTTTTTAAGAGAAGTCTTCTGATGCAGAACAGTTCTGCTTCAGGAGGATGTGTTTTAAAAGGCAGAGAGACTGGGTCAGAGAACTGACCCAGAGCAAATATAATGTGCCTCCTCACCCTCTTCCCCCAAAAAATGCAACTTTTGGGGACTGGTAGGGGGAAGAAGTGGGAATGGTTTAAGCTGGCCCTGCCCAGAGCTTCAGGCAGTAGGTTCCGAGTATTTTGTTCTTCAGTGCCATAAAAGAATTCTTAATGCCAGGTCAGGTGTTTGGGAATTTGTACAGCACCTTTCCCCCCACCTCGGGCTGCACCAGGTGTTACCTGGTGTTTGTTCAGCTCTTTGTAGGGTGTAAAATAGGAAATGGAAAGAACTGATAAAACTAAAATAAACCCCCCCAAGCTATTTTTAACAAGCATTGTTTCAGGTTTGAAGATCTGTTGCGTTTAAACTTGCCCAGTTAAGACTGTGAACCTAGGGAAGGGCTGGGATTGAGTGAGTCAAAAGAGTGGAGGAGGATGGGGAAAGGAAGAAGAATTTCTGAAGGTGTTCTCACCAAACAAAGCCTATTCATGTATGATTGTCTAAAAATATTCCTGTAAAGGTAGGGATGGAAAAAAATGGGGCGGTAATAAAGTATAGCAGCTGTCTAACAACATATGGGACACTTGAAGGGAGAGGCAGTAAGTCCATAAGGAATGCCTGGAACTGTTCATCTGCAGGTAGTGGGTTAGCAATTTATAAATGGGCCGAGTGCTCCCGTGGCCAGAAGAGCAGCACTGCTCCATGCTGAAGGGAAGTGTAAATCTTCCAGGAATAGCAAGGATCCTGTAAAAATTTTTGCTTGTTCTTTGTTTTCAGGTGATGCTTCTCGTAATGGTACTTGTGAGATAAAGTGGGGCAAGATTTACCAGTGCTTTGTCTTGTCTGGTGTTAATGCAAGAGCTGTCAATGTCAGGAACAACTAAAGTGGCTTCCCTAAAGGAGAAATGGAGGGTAGAAAGGAGTGAATGAGAACTGAATTGTTTGGGAAGGAACAGAATATAGGAAGAAGCAGAAATTATTAAGTAGATGGCATTTGAACTGTGCCTGTAAAAGAGAACACATAAATGGGGGTATTTTTAGTTAAGTCCCCTTTTTGAACAGTATTTCCCTACATGTGAGGGTTTTAAAATGAATTTCTTACGAGCTGGGCGGGGCCAGGAGGAGGAGGAGGGAGTGAAGATCTCCTTTCCTTTCTCAGTTGCCTGCTGCCCTCTTGTGCAATGATCTGCTCCTTACACTGCTGTGTTTCCTGGCCATACCCAAAGGCAGTGATAAACTTGGAGTTGCTTCTCGATTTCATAAAATCCTGGATTTGGGGTGCCAACCTCACACACTTTTCTGTATTTCACCCCCCGAAGATCCTGTCTTCGTATTAGCTGGCTTGGGCCTTGACCCCTTTCTCATTCATTGCCTCTACATTTTTTTAAAGGATTTAAGGGAGGATGGAGAAGAGCTGCTCTTCACAGTGTTTGTGTGACCTGTTTTGATAAGCTTGGTATGAAGTGTACTGTATCTTCTGCTACAGCTGGTTTGTGAGGGCTTCCCTCACTTCTTTGGCTTAAGAGTGAAAATCTCTCTGACTTCCTTGTTGTCAGGATGTTCTCCTGTGGATGGTGAGGAATTAAACTTTATATGGGCCACTAGCATTATGTTCAACTCTTTTTCCATTTTAATGGAATTGTGCAGCTGATGATCATGCACCATCTGAGTGTCTGAAAACTCCCTCATAACAGAAAGGAAGCTGCAGGAAATGTAACAGAAGGAAGAAAATGAACTGGAGCTAGGAGAACAAGTATGGGAAAATAGAATGGGAGGAAGATGGAGAATCAGGGGTGTGCATGGAGAGAGGACAGGAAACAGCTGAGAAGTTGAATAATAAAAAGTGAGAAGAGGTAAAAGTAAGAAGGTCCTTTACAAAGAGTCTAAAAAGAGCAGGGGAATTCCTGATAGGTTGTTGGACAGTTAGTGAAGGGGCACATGGACAGAATATCCATTTGTGCAGCCTCTTGCAACGGGAAAGAAGCTGCTGAAGAGCCTAACTGATGTGGGAAGGGGTAGTTTTAACTATGCTCTTCACGATGTTACAACAGCCACACAATTGGACCTTCAGCTGTGTAAACAGGAAAAGGGAAAACTAAATGGGAAGTGGAGAACTTAGCTGTTATGTCTGTGGTGTATTTCAAAGCTCACTGTCATGACAGTGATACTCAGCTTGCTTGTTTAATTGTCTGGAACTGCTTTGAATTTCCAACCTGCCATCAAAAGGTGGCAGTACAGCAATGGAGATCAGCAGCTTGGGCAAAGGTGTTTGAGTAGGAAATGTTCTCTTTCACCTTTGCTCCTGTTACAGCCTGGATCATGAGCACAAGTGCAACGCAGAGAACACTGTAGGGAAGTTTTGTGGTTATCTGTGAGAGCTATTCCCTGTGGGTTTTTCCACTGGATGGAGGGATCCCTCCTGTCTTTGCATACAAGAAAGCAGTGGGAGTCACGTATGCTGGGATTCATCCAGAATTAACTGTTAGTCAAGTCTGAGTCATCTGCTCACTCGGTGAGAAGCAGAAATACTCAGGAACAATTCACCCCGCTCCAAACCAGGTATGTGATACAGGTGACTGGAAAACCCACAGGGAATAGTTCTCACACAGATAACTGAAAAAATAATTTTTTAAAGAAAAGAACAAGAGAAAATTGTGTTAGCTAAAATTGTTTAATATCACAGGCATATAAATTAATAAGACCACATAGTCCTTAGTACGAACACTCCCTTTACAGAAATTCAATAAATAATTAAATTAGATTAGTCAATTAGTATAAAAATAAAGAATCTTCTCAGGAAAAGTAAGTATTATACAAAATTGTATATACCATGCTAAAACACATCTCAAAGTACCTACAAAGGGCGCTTATGATCAAAATCATAAATATATTGTAAAGCCTCCCTGGGAGGTAATGAGCTTTTCTGGCTTACACGATGCACTCTGTTAACGAAACACACATTGCTTCTGCAGAGTGTACTTAGTACAAAGAGTTCTTCTCATGAAAAGAAGTAAGTCAAGAGGGTGTACACGTTTATCTGGTCCTTCCTAAGGTCACAAGTTCCTCCTTGGGGATATCTTCATTTTTCCTTCTGAGAACGCTGGTGCAGAAAAAGATGTCTTTTTGAACACTGGTTTGTCCTGCACAGATTTCCTGTTCTTCATTCATCCTGTTCTTCAAATAGCACACACTGAATAATACACTCAGTCTTTGATAACTCTGACAAATCAAAGAGTGAGCATGAGGCCACACATCTTGTAAATCAAAGCATATTTGAAGCACACAGAGTTGCCCACAGTGATTGTGCTGACACTGCCCAGAGGTGTGGTGTTGGCCAAAATCAGCTGTGCTAATGTTGTGATTAATACTCTCCATGCATAGCTGGACTGGATTGTCAAATAACTTCAGTTTTCAGCAAGATCTCAGAGCAGTTAACCCTCTAAAGTTACATTTGTTATAGTTTCTCACTAGTTTTTTGACTACTACAAATGAGCGTTTAAAATTAAGTCCTTCTGCAGGTACAAGAAATATCTTCAATTAATAAGCATATTATGTTTAAAACAAGAAAAAATAAGGCTTAGCACTATGTTTGGTGTGGTAAGATCCATAGTTAAAAACAGTGAAGCAAGTCACTGAACAGAAATAGGTGCATTACTTACTGCATTACATGCTGCCTCTTGGACAAAACCCAGACATTGCTGCAGTGTACCTAGTTAGCTTATGACATTCCTGTAGGGAATTGCTTTTCGTTCATAAAATGTCCATCCCAGGTACAAAAGTTCCTTCTCAATGCTTTATAATGATTGCTAATAAATATGTAATACACAACGTTGTCTTTGTCAGGGCATGCTAATCCCATTTCATCTGTGCAACAAGGATTTTAACAGGCTCTTTTAGACCAGGGATTTGAACGCATGTAGCAAGTTACTGGAAAACACACTTACAAATAAAGAAATGCATACTGTCTTCTTTGTACAAAAGAAAAAGCTCTTTCTCCAAAACCCTGCACATGTAAATATTCCATGAGATTGAATGTGAAGTGCTGGTTTATTGGTTGGCCTTCTAGGACTCACCTAAAAAGGCACTTAATTCATGACAAAGGCATTCAATTAAACCCCTCCATAAAAATACAAATGTAGAAACATCAGCTGGTCCGCTGCAACTGCAGGACATGCTTCAATGTTTTCCCAGTTGCTTTTATCCAAATCTGAAACTGAATTTTACCCTGACTTTCTCTACTTCTGTAACTTTAACATCTGTTGCAGTTGCAGCAGCAACTTTGCACAGTGCTCAGTGATGGGTGATGAAGGGACTTCATGGGTAGGTGAGTCAGAGAAATGGGGATAGAAGGTGCAGAAAGAACATCATTTAAACTCAGTACTTTGATTACTTACATATGAGTGGTAGTTCTTTTATAAAATGTTAATTCTTATGCAGTAATATGGAAACATTGAGGTATGAGATAGAACATTACACAGGGGAAAAGCGGGTTTTTAAACAGAAAAAGAAAAGAAAATTATGTTCTAAATCAAAATGGCCTACACCAGAAACAAGGAGAGTTCAGCTGGTTTGTTGTGCCCTGAGGATCTTCCTTCTTCTTTCTGATGTAAATTTTTGAGGAGGTTCACATTTCAGGACAGTGAAATTGTGGAGGCAGCAAAGCTTTTTGTATTAGTTTTCCTTTAGGCTGATGACATTGGTAGGAATGGAAATATTTTTAATACTACCTTATTATATTTGGAGGTAACTAAGCTTGTCATTTTCCATCCTAACACTAGATGCAGTTTTCCAGTTTCCTCTCTCTACCACATTTCTACTAAGTAGAGAGAAATTTAGATGAAAGGTTAATTTTTACTGGAAGGTTTTATGCTCTTTTCCAAGATCAGTTTCCTCATGTGAGGCTAATATCTGTTTGGGGTAAATTAGCAGTTACTGCTCAGATGGAAGAACCCAGAGGTTCAGAATCATTGCAAGCAGAATATGGTGGTATATAATTAAGCAGCTGAAACTAGTTTTAAGTGCTGTGATACTCACTTCCATTTGAAAAATTTCAGTGGTGTTTCTGGCCATAGTCCCACAGAAATGTTCAGGATTCAGTAGCTGTCCAGGAAGGTTTCCACATAATAAAAAACTTGACACATTTTTTAAGCAAAAAAATGCAAATAAAACTTAAACCGTTACAATTAATCAGGAGGAGAGAGAATGAATAGTGTTAATGGTACATGAATGTGCAGGTAAGTGCTATCCTCTGAGAAAGAGCAATATGCATTAGAGCTGTTTCATTCTGACTAATCATCAATTACTCTACTTATTGAACATTTTGTAGTGGCTGGTTGTACCAGCCAGTCATGCCTCTGCTGCATCTATCATGTTAGGGTGGGGGAGTGTAGATGAAATTCCCTTTCCTGAAAGAGGATTTTCCCTCAAGAATCCTGTATCTCCCCTTAGAGCATGTGAGTTACATCTCTCCCTATTGAAACCCATGGCAAATGCGCCATTAACTTCAAGATGTTAATCACAGCCATACAGTATGATTTGTAAATGTTTTTTCCAGTATTTAGAAGACAGTTAAATGCAGGATATTTTTCCACAGTGAGCTAAGATACAGTCAAAGAACTTACAAATAGATCTCTGTGTGTGGTATTATTGTAAATAAGGAAATCAGTCCAAGTAGATTCCTTTGAGGCTTCAAAGCCTCTGATAATTTTTCTGTTAATTTTCTTCAAAAAGTTGCAGAAATGTCGGCATGGGATTCAGTTAAGATCAAAGCAAAAACAGAAAAGCAACTACCTCATGTATTTCTGGTATAGCAGAAGGTAACAGTTAAGTCCCTTACAAGAGGTGATTTTTTTTTTTTGTGAAATTAGAATATAATTTTTGCTGTAAGGTGGGGCTAGGATCACTCTCAAAACAGCATCCATCTTATGAATACCCGTCCAATAAGACTCCTTAATATTCTGGGAGAAGCTTTCACTTACCACACACAGAGAACACATCATAATAGCACTGGGAAGTATTTACATTTTTCACATCTTAAATATAACATAGTGTCTGCTTTAAAAAGTAGATTTTCAGTAGCATTCAGCTCTGGCGTGTCCTATATTAGTTCTTGAATAGCTGTAAAAACAACACATTGTTAGTAAGGATGTAAAATAAGGATATCTGTAATGGTTTGCAAAATGTCAAGAAGCACCCAGGAGGAAGCAACTCTGCTTACCATTTGCATTAGATTTGCAAAGCCCTTTAAAAACTCTTTGGGGGTTTTCTTCTCATAAGATTTACACGTAGACTCACACTGCTGGAAGATAAAAGAGAATCATGGCATTTTTAAACAGCACATCACAATCCTAAATCAAACCTCAAGCTTTCTCACTGAGAAATCAAGAGGGTTGTAATCAATGCTTTTTCTAGCTGGAAAAGCTTAGACACAAACTCTTTCAAAAGGGAAGGAATTCAGTAATGACACCTTTCATTTGCATTTTTTTGCAGTGATCCCTGTCCTTCTGCCAGCACATGATGTGGTTGCCAAGTACATGCATGCGATTGACTAGGATCACAGGGAGTGCCTCTCCCAAAAGTGCAAAAACTAGACTTTTTTATTTCCAAAGTAATGAAAGGCAGATTGCTTTTTCCAACAGATTTGCTTTCTACAATTCCCCCATTGCAAGGGGCATCTGCTATAGAAAATAAGGAGCCATGGTCACGATTATGAGCACTGTGAGGAAATCCTACCTCTCCGGGGTCTCCGTAGGTGAATTTCTTGATGAGTCTAATGGCTTTGTTGAACTTTGTATTCTCTTGGCTGCTCACTGGTTGTAATTTGTGGATGCCCTTCTTGAAGCAGGTCACAGCTGTGTACAGGCATCCCTCCTAGGGCAGGAAAAGAAAGAACTGTTTTGAAGTAAATATTGCAGCACTTTTTCCTGCATGTGTTAAGCTGTGGTCCATGTGGAAAAGAAGGTATCCAGGATAGTAACTGAGAATATTCAACTGTACCTTTTTATTTTTTTTAAGTTACTTTTAGATATGCAAGAGATGTTGAAGCTTTACTTTGCCTGTCCTTGCATAATTACTTATGTATTTCCTAACAAAATGAGTGTCCACTTGGCTATTAAACATGACAGCATTTGAAAGAAAATGCTCCTGGAGAGTAGATCAGTTATGTGTAGTAGGTTTTCACCTACTAAAGCATGAGCATTTTATGTTTTAAAAATTACAAATATCTCTCAGTGCTACATGTGGAAATATATTTTTTTCTTCCTAATTTTTGTGCCCTTTTAAATACTGCCTAGTTAATCATTAGAATTGGTGTAGAACTGCATGTTTTCAAATGCTATCAAAATGTTCTTACACGATAGCATCGGAAATGAGATAGAAACCATCCCCAAAACTAACCTAACAGTCAACAGAGAAGGAAAAGCAATGTTTACTGAAGCCAACTTCTAAGTCGCTTTCTGTTTTCCTAAGAAGGCATTTAGAAGGCATCCAAGGAAGCATTTAGAGCTGCTGATTACACATAGTAGAAAGGCTCCAAAGCCATCATCCCTGTTTTGCATACCAACTGCTACCCAAGCTGAGTCTCCTCTGCCATATGAGATGTTACTGCAGTTTGCTGCTTTGGCAAGGACAAGACAGTCTTCATGGGTGTTGCTTATAGCAAATTTTACTAGCAACATTCCATGTTGCTCAGATAAAACATTTTATTTTCCTTAAAAGCCACACGTTTATGTTAATTTCAAGCATCTTTACCGTAACCGGTCATGCTTACTGGAAAAAAAACTACTCGTCTTTTAAAGAGATTGATTTTCCAGCTGAAACTGAAAATGTTTTCAGTCTCATCCGTGCTGAGCTGAGAAACAAGCATTTCTCATCTGTGCTGCCTTTTCTGTTTTGCTGAGCTGTCAGTTATAGCTGAGGCAGCCAACGGCCGGAGCACCGCAAGGATTGTGGGGCCCAGCGTGTTGTCACGGGCTGAGCACTTTGGGGATGAGGCATGAAAGAGCACAGACCATTGGAAATGTCTGAGAGGGGTTAGAAACATGTAAAATATTTGTATCAGAGGCAGTTGGCAGCAGTACTCTGCATCTGACTCTAACTTTACAGATGAGCCCGTAGAGCCCTCGCTTCCGGAATTAGTGATCAGCGTGGTTAGATGCGGATCTGGGGTACATCAGCATCGTGGCGCTGAGTGCCACTTCAGCTGCAGTGCCAGTCCCCTGCAAGAGAGCTCATTTGCCCTCCAGGCTGAAATCACCTCAGCCTTAACACTGCTTTTTCAGCCTCAACCTGTTATCCCTTGAGTTGATGTCCTCTTACCTCTCTTTTTTCAAAGGAAAGGATACTTCATGTTGAGGGTACAAGGAAATTGCGTGGGATTGAATTTGGACTAACAGTCCACGCAGAGGAACCTCAAGGAAGCCAAAACAGATAGGGATAAACCACCTAATTCTGAATGTTATAATAGGTAGTTTTCTTGTTGAATATTCAAGACCAAATACAAATCTGGCACAAGCAGGTTATAATAAAAACAATTTCAAATATTTTTATACTTGAAATGCAATTATATGAGTGACTTTTTATTAAATTGAGTTTCACTAGAGTGTGATGGCACCTAATCACCCTGAGGGCCACTTTGGCACACTGTAATTCGTAGTCACCCTGTAGGATGACAAGTTCGTTCGTTTGGTTGCTGGTGACAATTGCTATTAGCACACTAATATTTTTTACATGTTTTTCATCAGAAGCTGAACCCAAATCAACTTAATGCCTTCTAAATACATGAATTCTCTGTCTCCTGTAGTATTCAGCGGAGGCACTTAGGACCTCCAGAATCAGCCACTAAAGCCCTAAGCTGCAAGTGAACTGCTGTCTTCCTTCCTGAGGTGAGCATGACTTTTTTAAGAAAAAAAACTCCAACAACCTCATTAAGCAGTTAGTCACTAGTTGTATTTGCTTAGTTTCAGAGGCAGCGGCAAACACGAGTAAAATGACAGCTAATAATCTCCTCCTTTTCACTTTGACACCACAAGTTAGATAGAGTGCTAGTGAAAAAAGTCCAGCGATGAGTCTGTGCAGTGCAGTTGTTTCTAGCAATGTGAAGAAATGTATCTGCTTTGGCCATGCTTCTGTATATTTTTTGGCAAGTAAAACATGCACCCAGCTGTAAAGCCTAGGAGGAGGCTAACCAAAACCTGTGTGAAATGAGGTGAGTTCTTTTCCTTTCTTCTTGTAGTTGCTTTGCAAGTTGGTTTTGCAAGCTTTTGCAAGAGTTTACAGTCCTGAGTAGATAAATTTTGAAGAATGCCTGCAGCTTTACAGCATAATAATGCATAGTGATCATTTCTATATGTCAATCAAAATTGCTTGTGCTACGAAATAATTGTCAGGGCTCAAAAATTTAAGACTACTAATAACAAAAGTATGATATTAGATAGCCAAAGCTCAATCTAGCCCTTAGTTGCATGTTGAGGAATTATCAAAGTAGGATGCAGTTACCCTCTAAGATTTTAAGACACGATGTTACTATGATTGGCGTTTAATTTCATGGTACATCCTGCATCCTGCCACTTTTGAGAATGCAGAGACTTGGTGACTCCCACTGTATATCAGAAGTTCTTAACCTTGGAAGATGCAAAATATCAGCACTAAATAATGTATAAAGAAGTACCTGTATTAAAAAGGGATTCACAGGGAACTGCTCTTGTATTTTTAACTAGTTATAATCCGAAGAAAACATTTACAGGTGCAGTTTTGTCTTCCCGTTGATAGCACAACCCCTGCACAGCTAGTCTCAGAGAGAGCAGTGTGACTGCATATGAGAGGAAGCACTCTGTGACATGGCCTTGCAGTGCCACTCTTGGCATTTAGCTGCACTGGGAGGCAAGGGGGTCAGCTCAGCCATGCTGGAGCTCATGGCAGCTGGAGGCACTTCCACTCCAAATACCTGCATCCCCAAAACCACTGCTGCTCATCTGGATCTTGTATGAATCCTCCCTCTTAGCACTATTTCTTGAGTAAATGGAATATGTGCAACTCTGGATCTATTGGTGGGTTATGATACACATACAATAGCAAAATAGTAATTGAGATGCCAAAATATAAACACTTCTGCCATTGAATATCCAGAAAAAGGAACTTTTATAAAGTATTTTCTTATTCAGTCTAGCTTGCATTAAGAGGACTAGGTCAGAGATGTGAAGAAGAAGAAGGCATCTGCCATTTGTCAATGGAATAAACCAGTAAAAAATTAAATTGATATAATTATGAAAAAATGTTAAAGCAGTCTCACCACAGGGTTTTCTGGTGTATGCAGCAATTCAGCATCCTAAAAGAAAACAAATCTAAGTTAGAAAAAGTTTTAACATTAGAAAGTGAAGTCCATCACAAGATATGTACTAGGCAATACATAATGCTTGAAAGTAATTTCAGTATCATGACAAATACCATCCCTTACCTTATCTTTCACCACAGTTTCTAACTGTTCAATTGTCTTGAGAATCTGTTTGTATTTTACTCTTCTGGGTGAAGCTGCAGTCAGCACCATACTGGAGCAGAAGAAAAGCATGGAGAAAATAATCATCCTCTTCATCCTGCTGAGTTCTGTTTTAAAATGTGCCAGGAGCAAAGTTGTGCTGTTCAAGTGTAACACTCCAGTTTGAGCTGTGCTCAGGTATCCTCTGCACCTACCTATATATTGCTCCCTGCTGGAGATGGAGAACCCACCCATTTCAGTTTGGAAAGCTTTGTAGAATGGATTAATGAGTAACCCTTTTTTCTTTTCCACTGGCTAGGTGCCTATACGCGAGCTTGTGCGTGGGGGCGCAGGGATTGATGGAGTGAAAGAAAATGTGCCCCATCTGCACATTGGACAGGAAAAAAAGAGAAAAGGGTGAATTCCCATTTTCACTTTGAGTCAAGAAATGAACGTACTAAAAAGTTTGTACTTAGAAACCACAGGCCTAGGTAAACAAAGATTCTGCATTTTTTTCCTGTGTCATAGAGCAACGAATCTCTTCAGTCCATCCGCAGCTCTTCTGTACTGTTCTGGAGAAATATGACAGGACTTCTTTCAAAATGTAAATGTATTTATCTTTATGGCTCCAGCTAGTTCCTCCTGACATCTATGAACATTGGCTTTTTCATTCCCAGCTTGGATTCTGTTAGAGCTGTGAGTAAAAGCTCATCTTAGCATTTAAACCAGCTGAAATTTCCTTTATATTTTCTTGGAGTAGCAGATTTATTAACAGCATTGTGGAGGGCATGTCCACTGGGGATGAAGGTTGCAGGGAGAGACGTTGTTCTGGGAGAGATGAATCCCTGGACCACGCCCATTACCAAGATGGGAGCAATACTGGAAGAGCAGGGACTAAATCCTGCTGAGTCAGTCCCAAGGGACACTATCACTTGCAGCTAAACACATTCAATTACATCCTTCAGCAGCTAGGTTTGAGGTTAGTTTTGGAATTTAATCTCGTCAAAGAAGACGTGATACTGAGACCTGAGAATTCTCTTGGGAATCCAGAAGTGCACTCGTTCTGGGTGAAATCCATACAAAAGTCTCTGCAGGGGCTAGGGACTTACTGGACTGCCAGCTCTAGGAATCAGTTGATTTAAAAATCACTGATTGTAATATTTCATCACAAAGAGGAAAAAACCAATTTTAAATGCCTCTTACGTATTATCATTGATTAATTATTATCAATACGATTAAAAGGTTCCTGTGTGGAATTAGTAGAAGGCAGTTGAAGTCACTTGGGCACCTTCACTGTGGGAAATAAAAAGATGGTCACGTGTCTTTCAAATTAAATCTTTGCCTCTGAAAATCTGAAGATTCCAGATGGCTTTGGAGATGCTTTACAAAATCTACTCAGAGTTTTGACAGCAGCTGGGTGTGTGGTAATGTGTGTAATATGCTGACATTGTATCAAATGCACCTGCATCTGTCCGGTGGTGAATCGGATCTGTCAGGCTGGGTCACTTGTTCACTGTTCATTTAAAAATTAGTGTTTAAGCTGGTGAGAGCTCTATGTGACATGCTCTGGCATGTTTGTTTTCATGTGTACAAATGATTATTTACTCTATGCTGTTTATGTGCTTAAGTAATTTTTCACCTTTCAGAAAATAAATAGCTTAAAGGAATGGATTTTACAGGTGTATGTATGTACACATATGGCACTCAGGGTCTCATGCATGCACACACACAGTCTCTCCTGGTGAAAGGGGTAGCTGATCACACCCAATAAAACAGAAATCCTGAAATATGAGAATTGAAACAAGTAAGAAAAAAATACTTTCTTCTATTACAGTCCGAAATTTTATTTCTTGAAGAAAAGGTAGTGTGATGATTTTTTAATTTTTTTTTCCTATGGACGTGTTGTGAAATAATTTTAGATACACAGCTCAGCTGCACTGTGAAGTACAGAGGATCTCAGTATTATTTGAAATGTCTGTTCATTTATAGCTAAGGTTCGTTAAAGAAAATCAACAGCATCTTTGGTTTGAGCAACCACATGGTCACCAGTACTTCTTTTTATCCCCCCTTCCTCCATCCCATTCCTGTGAAGCTTTGCAAAACTTTGTTGTCCAACACCTCCCTGAAGCTGCTGAGAACACGGAGAGATTATTTCCAATAGTGGTGTTCTTTATATGAAGAGGGTACTTGGCTCTGCTCCTCTTTACCATAACTTTTCTGTAGGTTGTTGCCTGGTAATGTGGATGAATGTTCATTTATCCTCAGTCCACTTTTTGATTTACTGTTGCAAGTGTTCACAGAAAGAAACAGGGTGGTGATAATGTTTGCTTTTACTTCTTATTGTCAGTATTTCAACTGTGGATTCTTTTGGGAAACTTCTTTGAGCCCAGCTCCAGTGGGTGGTTGTGCTTGCACTGTCAGCCCGTTATGCATCTTTATTTGGTTGATAGGTTGGGAACTTTCCATTTGGATGTGTAAAATGACAAAAAGTATGACCAAAAAAAAAAAAAAAATCTGTGTTTCCAGAAGCACAGGACTTGAAGGGACAGAGGCAGATCTCTGCCAAAATCATGGGAGGTCAGATGGCTCTGAGTTACTCCAAATTAAATCAGTTAGATCAGAGATCAGTTTTAAAGCTGGTGGAGTAAAGGGGAAGTTAAACAATGGGCATTTGACAATGTGGTAACTTGTGTTTGCATATCAGGTCTCTAACACTGCTGCGTAGTCTTCTGGTTTGAGTTACAGGCTGTAAGGCCACAATAATTGCTTCAAGGAAGGCATGATAACAGAGAAAGTGAAATGCAGGGACAAAGGAGGACTTCCTCTATTGTCTAGGCAGTGGAGAAAACTCCTTGATATCCCTCTTATCAGATAAGAGCGACCAGCAAGTTTTTTATATACGTCACCGCTCTCTTGTGGCTTAGGAACATGCTGAGTCAAACAATGACACCTCTCTCACATTGTCGCCGGCCCGGCCCCACAGGGATGGCTGAGAAGTGGAAATGTGAGAAACCTCCCAGCCCAGCCCCGCCACGCTGAGTCCTCCTCTTTCCTCCTTGCGATGGTGCCACCCAAGAGCTGCATGATTTCGACCCCGAAAGCCCGGTTCCCCCACCCACATTTTCCTTTCCAGGAGAGCTGAATGGAGGCTTTTCCCATGGCTTAGTCATTGCTATGGCTCAGCCAAAAAACTCTGTAATGTACAGGGCTGCTTTCAAAGAATTATTGTAACTTAGGTCTGTGAAATTTCATGTGTGTACTGTCTGTGACTTGGGGGGATTGTAGGAAAGAAGGGGAGAGAGTTATGCTGGAAAATGGGAGACTAGGAGGAAGATTCCTGTAAAACAGATTTAGAGAAACTAGTCTTCAAAATATTTCTGACAACTTTGCAAGTTAGTTCTACCCCCTTGCAATCTTATTTTCCTGTCGTAAGCTTTGGTATAGTTCTTTGGTCTTTTAACTTTACTTTGAAAAGAGAAAACCTAACCTGGGAAAAAAATCTATTCTTAACTTGTATTTCCTATAAAATCAGAGTAAATATAACTCTGAATGGGGAGACACAGGCACTAGACTATTACTAGGCAACAATATAAAACCGTTTACATTCTCCATTATGTTCCTCCAGAGTTAACTTGTAGCCAGTTTCTTTCCCATCCTGCTCCTAGGTCAAGCTTTTTAGGCACATAGTTCAATGTATTTGTGTCCTTCCCAACCACTAATACCAAACTGTACTGAGAAAACTTCCTGTTAACACCAGAGCCTGAGACAAGCTTAGACCCACCCTACACAGAGCCAGATATTCAGAATTGTCCTCTTGTGGGCACATCCTTTTAAGTCTCCTTTAGTGCTGGGAGCAGCCTCCCACCTCCTGGGTCACACCTTTCTCTGTGTGTAGGATGGAAGAAGCCTCCCTGGGTCACCAAGTGTGGTCTTCTGCCACTGCAGTCATCCACATCATGCGGTTCCTTTCATATCTCAGCTGAAAAACTCCTGCATAAGGCCTGACCAGTTGGATCTCTGTAACTAAGAGCTTAGAGCTGTGCCTGCTCTAATGTGTTCCAGCTTTTATAGAGACTTTCATTCTTCTTTGCATTGCAGTAGTGCTCATAATCTTTCCCCACCGCCAGAGCACAGCCACGTTCAGAAGACAAGGTAGCAGCTGACAGGATGTTCAGCTACCACAGTTCTCTTAAAAACTTGAGGGCAGAAAGGAGTTGTTCAGCTGAAAGCCACAGGAGGGGAGAGGTTGGGGCAATGAGTGAGACAAGTCATTGCTCCTGCTCTGTGTGGCAGCCAGGACTTCTGCTGCCCAGGGGTTTGATGCGTGGCAGGTCTGCAGGTCTTCTTGTGAAGGATGGCCCACAGAGCACAACCTTTCTACCACAGAAATGTCTGTTTCCCAACATTCCCAACATGTTTCCTAATGATTCCACTAAGAGACAGGCCTACAGTGTGAAACGTGGGGATGTGGTAGTGCTAAAACCCAGCTGTGTGTGTCAATGTTCATCCCAAATGCTGAGAAAGAAAAATCAGAAGAGATACACGCAGTTGTATCTCTGTGAATGGAGGATGCAGAAAGGGCACAGTGCAAAATGCTTGCTTTTTTTCATTTACTATTGTTAATGAACAGAAAGAACAGAAGTCAGAAGAGAGTCACTTCTGTGTTGCAATGTCAGTAGTATAAAACAAATAACCTCCAAACCATTACAGGCTCAAGATAGGTGTGCACAATCTACTGCAGCCTGTGGGAATGCTCTACATAGGTAAC
This sequence comes from Machaerirhynchus nigripectus, assembly GCA_013397975.1. Taxonomy (NCBI): domain Eukaryota; kingdom Metazoa; phylum Chordata; class Aves; order Passeriformes; family Dicruridae; genus Machaerirhynchus; species Machaerirhynchus nigripectus. The sequence goes on from VZRQ01007226.1 coordinate 644,120, forward strand.
ATTTCACTGGCAGCTGGGGCTCCCTTTATCCTGTCAGGCCTTGCGTGGTGATCAGCAGGACACTACAGCTTAAGTTTTAGTAACAGAATTAAAGGTTTGATGTTACAGATTCTTCTGGAAGCCACTCCCTGGGTTTGGTGAGGCTGCTGCGCTGGTGTGGGATCTCCACAGCAGTGCAGGTATTCATTCCCCTCTTACACAGTCTGAAGCTAAATACAGGGCACAGCCACTGAGGGGCTATGGCCCCTTTTCCCTCCTTCAGCAGATCTGCCCTGATTTTGCCTTATTAATACATTCTATATAACTTTATCTTCCAAATAAAATGCAATTTTCTCCTTTTTATTACGGTTATTATTGGTAGAAGCAGATGACTGAATACTACTCATTTCTAACTAGTTCTGCTTTCTGGTTCTCAGGTACTACCAAATGCTGCAGGTTATACTCTCTTTCATCTATGTAGATGTGTTTACTGTTTATACACAGTTTCTATTAGAATTATTTTTTATGATAGTGTTGATTCCAAATCCTATGAACTCAGTCACATTGTTCTCCTTCCCTTTCTTTTGTGTCTTCCCAGGGACGGTGTCATGTCTTATGGTGCTGGGGCACTTCTGGCACAGCAAGAAGTAGTGAAGACAGAGGAGCAGTGTGACGTTGCACTGGAGGATGCAGCCTCCCTTTGGAGTGACTCCACGTCCCTGCTTGCACACCAACTCCTCAGCTTGCCCTCAGTACCACCTCTGTGTGTGCTGCAGACCACTGGATCAGCCACCAGATGTGCTGTACTTCAGCTCCTGCAGCGGAGAAGAGGCTTTGGTGTCACACTGTACGCAGCCGTGGGTACTGTACTCAGCTGAAGGGAAGGCTGAGGCAGAAGCCACCTCTGCAGTTCTCAGGGTGTAGTGATGCAGGTGCTTTCTTCAGCTGCAAAGCCATTTCAAGAACCTCCTCCTTAGTTCGCTACTACTCCGTGTCACAGTTTGTCACAATCTGAGGAACCTCTGTTACAGGACCTTGGGTCATTAAAGTGAAATTCTGCGTGCAAAGGCCTTGAGAGTTTGTTTAGGTTTGTTTTGATTGTAATAATTTCATTATCAACCCTGCTTTCTCCTTAGCACACCTGACAGGTTTGCAAATAGAAATGAGTTGCCAGAAGTCTGAAACTCCCCTTCTGAAAAAGTAGTGGCTTTACTACTGTAACACAACTGTGTTACACAACTACACACAACTGTGTGTAACACAACTACTGAACACAACCATGATCGCCTGCGCAACAAGGGCCTCCTTAGCACGCGAGGCTGAGGGGGCCAGTGGCTCTCACTCAGCAGCATTATTCCAGGAACAGCGATTTGGTGCCAGTGCAGACAGCATTCAGCCCTTCAGCAGTAAGGCTGAAGGGCAAATTCATAATTCTGGCAGAACCGTTTTATGGAAGAGGATTTAGGGGAATCGTAACTCTGCACCCTGGTCTACATTTAAGACTCCTGCAGGTATGATGGCATTGTGCAAGCAGGATTTGTTGTTCCTTTTCAGGCAGCTATATCGATAAAAGCCTTGATGCAGAAGTAGCTATACCCATCTGGAATTCTCTTAAATAGGAATACTATTCAGTTTCTCATTTATTAATTGCTCTGTGAATGTAATGCACTTTGTTATGGATTTTAACTTCATAAACAGATCTGCTATTTAGTTGTTTACAGAAAGTTAAAGACTGCTGAGGTGGCTAGCTCATGCTATCCTTAACAGATAAAACTTTTTCTAGTAACTTTGTAAAAACAGCTTTTTGTAATGACCTTCTTTCCAGATGTCTCTATCTTCATCTGTAACTAGACGTATCTAACGTAGGAATGTGTGTGCCTGTGCATGCAGATTTATCTGTTATGTGCACACACATACAGATTTGAGAAGCTATATAGCACAGTTGTTTGCATAAGGAGTTTCATTTCTCTTCACAGATCAGCACCTTAAGCGAACCTTGGAAAAACTATTGTGTGAGCAGTCAGCATACCAAGGCAGCAGCACCCGTTGGGTAGAGGTTGTCTTGGATGAAAAGCTGAATGCTGTGGTTTCGGTGACTTGTCGTTGAAACCTTGTGGTTTCTGTGTAGGAGGCTGTATAGGCTGGACACGTTCGACATTCTTGTTTCTGAGCTGTGAAATCTGTACATCTAATTTATGAAAATTATCTCTGGTTCAATTTTATTCTTTTTTTTTTTAATGAAGTCAACGTATTTTCCTTGCATTCAGTGGAAACGGTAATGGAAATGTTTTAAGATGCACTGTGAGCATGTTTTGACCTCAAAAAGTGAGACAAATCAAGATATTCTTGGTTATGATTAAGGTCTAGGAAGGAAATTTTAAATTAAATACAGAGAGCCAGAGGTGAGAGGAAAGCATTTTCTCAAATGAAGACAAACAGAGTAAGTAACTGTGGGAAATGACCGAGGCATTATAAAATAAAAATCTTCCAACTGAGAATTTGATTTAAAAACCCCAAACAGCTAAGTAAGATAATTTAAAATAAACTATGGTACTCGTACCATTTAAGGTAACCAGCAGTATCTATAGTCTTTCAGGTGGTCTAAATAAATACATTTACCTGTAAGGTAAATCCAAAACTAAGGAATGTAAAGGTAGGACAAGAGAGGGAGCTGCAGCAGAAGCAGTAGCAATCACAGCAAAACATAATTGAACAGTTGATCAGTTATTTGCTTTTTTCTTTCGCAGTTGAATTCCATGCTGAGTTCAGTGAATGGATTCTCAGGATCACAGAACCATCACTTAACTGGAGCCAGGAGAGCCTTGGACTCACCTGTATTTGCCTTCATTCCTTCCCTTGCTCTTCTCCCTTCTGCTCTAGTGAGTGTCTCCCATCCTGTAACTCCCCAGAAAGCTGAGCTGTAGCAATACAGGACACCCGAGCCTCTAATACTGGCAAATCCCATTCCCGTCACTGTCGGAAGCAGTGACTGCAGTGACAGCCCAAACTTGAGTTTTCACCAACAACAGTTTTGCCTCTGCCAGGCAAGTTCCCAGAAGCATGTACACAATTCCCTATAAGTGAACCTGTGAGAATATATTAAATATGAGCAAAGACCTCTGAATAGAAAACACAGGAGAAGAAAAACATTTAAGGTAATAAAACAAAGTTTCTTGCTGAAATATAAATGCAATTACTATTTGTGTGAAAAGAACTACTCAGTGCGTTTGTGGGAGTACCAAAATCTGTCTGAAAACATTACTCAAAGACTTCTGTGTGAAAAAAGATTGCAAGTGTGATCACCCACTTAGCTATTTCAGAGGGATGACTGCAAGATTCGTCTTAATAATTTTCAGTAATTTCCATATTGAAACATCAATAGCAGACCATAGATTTTAATTCCTCATTACTGTCTCACTGGTCCATTCAGGAGAGTTGTTCCTTTTCAAGGAAAAAAAAATAATCGAAAGTTTTACTCTAATGTTGTATCTTTGACTGGAAAATTAAGGTGTCTTGTCCTGCTTGTGTTTTCTTTTCAGAAACCTGAGCCAGTAAACATGATGACTACATCTGTAGATGAATATACAAGAAAAGAGTACAATTTGTCTCTAAAAATACTCGTCTGGACGAGGACATTTTTTCTTGTCTGTTACTTATGAGCTTCTTGCAGACTTTACAATTGATACCCGTTCCTTGAGCAGGACAGTGCTGTTTCTCTGAACTAACTCGTGGGAAGCCAAAAGGCAGACAAGGAGGTACTGAAGATCCTAGCCCAGAACAATGGAGGCTTTTGAAAATCACATTTTTCTCATTATCACTGCAAGATGTGCAGATAGGCAGATAACCAAGGATTAACTTTCTTTTGAAGCACCCAGGCTTTACCCAGAAGCAGTATCATAGGATTCATCATTCCTTCCCATATAGCTCAGTTTTTGCTCCTGGGTCCTCCTCCTCTGATTATCATAAGGATTACATAATTACTTTGTTATTCAACCCATGGAAAACTCTGTCAATGCCTCTTTTACTTGATAGCTAAGCCTCCCAGGATAGTTGCATCCTTTAAATCTCCCCTTCTGCAGGTTTGAACCCTGGTGTTGAGGGAACAGCTGAAAAGCCAGAAGAGATGCTGATGGCACTCCAAAGGCTGCAAAATAATTGTACTTGATACTGCTGCACAAAGCGCAAAAACGTGAAGGGAAATGGAAACATTAAACCCGAGAACAGGAAAACTCACGAGAATCTCAGAAACGGCCTGAAGAAAAAAGGAGACAAAGATGTAATTTCCAAAACAATACCCGGAGATCAAAGGAGGCTGATGTGCTTTCAAACACTGTTTGTGGCGGATCTGCAGGGAAAGGTTTAAGAACATTGTTTCCAAAGGTGCTGTGAAAAATGCAGAACGTGGCAGAGAAGCAACAGACCCTGTCGATGTTTTCTTGTCTGTTTTCCTTGCCATTGCCCTCTACACGACTGCTTTGGCCACACTGAGAGAAATTCACCCTTCACTTAAATTGCCTTTAAATTGGGCAGAGACAAGCAGTTCTACCCTCTGATACAACCATGTGCCATGGAAACGCTCCTTACTGATTGTCTGAGCTGCCTTGTTTTCTTCTTTATTGCTTCACCTAGTTCAGTGCGCAACCTTTGCCTCTCAGCTCTGTTCATCTTATCGCGATCGATTCTACTAAGTTTGGCCAATTTCTGTCAAAGCTAATAAATACTAGAAATATTAAAATGTTCTGTGCTGACACTTTCATATGACAATTTCAATTTTCCATTAATGATATTTAATTATGACGTTTTATTTGAAATAGTTTTAAAAGCTGGGGAAAAAACCTTTCTTCATTGTTTGATGCAGAATGTCCAAACTGAAGTGAGCTTTTCTTTTCTTAGCCCTCTCAGTAATTGCAGTGTGTTTTGTGCCACTTCATATGGTTTCTGGCAAATTAAAAAAATCAGGTGCTCTCCCTGTTTTAGGTGATCAGTCTAACATTTATAGTCATTCTCTGTGCTTTCTTAGATCTTTATGATTCAGTATACATGCTCTGAAAAATTTTTGTTTTTTCATAGGTGAGAAACAGTGCCAGGGTTATACACAGTCAGTAACCAGTATTCCAGAAAATGGAGGACCAAGGAAGTAACTGTAAAAGGACACAGGTAAAACCAGACCTTTGGCATAAAAAGCCTGAAGTTGGTCCTTGTCCTTCCTACTTGATGCAGGAGGGTTAAGTGATCTGACATGAAAAGGGAAGGTCAGTAAGCCAGTGTGCCAAAGTAGAACTACCCAGGCACTTTAAGGCAGTCCATAACAGGCAGGGATAATATAGGTTAAAGGTAAAAGAACTGCCTTAATAATTTTTGTCTGCTTCTAACAGAGCCAGGACAATTTTCATTAACTTACCAGGCTAGGGAATCTGGATTTGCCAGCTGTTTGGACACGTAGTAGTTTCCTTTTTCTCTGACAAAAAGATAAGTAGTGAAACTTCTGGAATTCAAACTGTATCTTTATATTTATGCTGCTCCTTGGTCTTTAAAGAAAGAGAACTTAAATGATTTTATGAAGGCTGAGAAGATGGTCAGGAGAAGCCAGTATTTTATACATAAAATTGCCTTCTCTCTATAAAATTGTATTTCATACAATACATTGTCTTCTCATTAGTGTAAATAATTCTTCAGTGTTACTTAAAATCTTCCATAAGTTAGTGGAAAATGGCCCAATATGGGTTGCTGTGGACTGCTGTGCCTTATTAGTTCTTTGGACCTACACAGCACTTTATTGCACCTAATGGAAATGGGGTTAAAAGAGCCTTACTTAGCTATTTTTCTGTTCCCATTTTATCCATTGACTGGAAAGACAGTCCCTTTGGCTGCCTCTTGCTCTGGACTTCTTCCAAAAAATCTGTATATTCCTTACTGAAGGGATTCAAGGGAACTTTCAGGATATTGATTTACTTTTCTTCTCCTATCAGCTAAGATTTCACCAAGAACGACACTGTGCATTACCAAGAGCAGCTCAGTGCCAAGGGTGAGCATTCACATACCCAGGTATGAATCAGAGCAGCTGAGTCCACACCTCCATTGCCTCTCTGTCTAGTACTGAGAAAGCTTTCCAGGGCTGATTAGTCATTTGAGTGAAGTGCAATAAATGTCAGAGAAATGAATTAAAAGAGAACCTCACTGAATGTGAGGCATAGCTGCTCTCTAGTGGACTTGTGAATAGTGTCAGCAGCTCCAAGTACACATATCCCCAGAAAATAATAATACAGATATTCTGCTGAGAGACAGAAGATGAAAACTCCCTGCACCTGTAAGTTCAGCTGCCTCACTTTCATGCCACTTCTTCTCTCTTTGTAGCTGACTTACACCAGAGCTACAGTGAAAAAACAGTGCAGTAGCAGCTTTAAAAAATACCTCCTGTCCAGTGCTGTGGAGAGACAATATTTCATTGTCTCTGTGCTGTGGGTTTGTTTGCAGAGGACAGCGTTTCCATTTAGCATCGTGTGAGAGTGACAAGTATCTTAGAGCCAAGGAAAACTGTTTTACCAGAAAAGGGGGAGGTGTTCAACGTACAAGTGGTTATTTCCTGAGGCAGCACAGGAATCAGGAAAAAATACCTGCTGCACAGAGAAACTTCACTTTTGGGAACATGAGATCCTCTTGGGCTTCCTCAGGAGAAAAGTTAATAATTTCCATGGACCATGATTTCTATGAGGTCAAAGAAGTGCATGCATACAGAGGGCCTTGAGAAGGCAGGTCCTGCCCAGCACAGTCTGGGGCTGGATGTGGAACGGAGCAGTGCTCAGCTTATAAACACCCCCAGGGACAGCACTTCTATTCCTGACCTTCCCAGCAGCTTCACAGGCTCACTGTTCAGCCTGCTGCCCACTACATGTCAAGGAATTCTCCTACATCCACCAAAATGCCCCAAGCAATGACCTTCTGCCTCTATTAATTTATTGATGGGTAATCTTTAAAAGAATTTCAGAACAAACCTATCAGTTACATTTTTTTATTGCAGTAATTTCAGCAAAGTCAGTGACACATTTCATAAACAGCCCCTGAAATAACTTAGGGACCAAATAACATGATTCAAACCCAGTAAAGGTTTATTGGAAAGACTGAAAAATTAGTCTTTAATACTATGACCAAAATTAGGTGTGCAACAAAATGTCTTCTGGAGAGAGTCTTGGTGCTGTGCAAAAATTGTTCAGCCACAGACAAAGGACTGGTGAGTTTGTGACTGTATTTCACTCACAAATCCAAACCACAGCATCAATGGCACTGCTGTGAAGAAAGTGAACTCCATCCTCACTGGAACTGGGACGCCCACAGTGACAAAACTTTGATTATGGATCCTCTGGTTACACTAAATCATGTTCATTCTCTTCTGGCACAGACAAAGTCTACAATTGCTGATTGCTAATCTGCTGCTCATCAATAATTATTTGCATCTTCCACTGGGAAGGAGTTCACTGAGTCCTTCTCCCATCTACATACCTAGCAAGAGGGGGTATGTGGTTCTGTGCCTGAAGTGAGGAGCTAAGCTAAGAGTCTGGAAGGGCTTCCGCCTCTGCAGAGCAGAGGTATTAAACACCTTCCTTTTACTGAAACTGAGGAAAGACTTCCTTACCTTATTACGTAAAGAAATCAGGATTTTGTAGTCTGTATCCCCAGGTAAATGGGTCTAGAGTCCATTGCTCCCTTCCATTGTGTACATGTTTGAACACGTGCTGATCTTTGGCATCACACAAGCACCTAACCCCTCATATTGCAGTATAAATGATAGCAGAGACTGGGAAGAAAATCTGACTTTTGCTACCCTTATGGACCATCACTTCCGTCCTTTAGTGGGGGTGAGGTAATGGTGGTTTAAATGAAAAAGGCTCAAACTTTAAAAATAGGAAAAGCATTTTGTCTCCATAGGGAACTTAACAGCACATCTGAAGGACCACCTTGATCTGTGAAAATACGTCAGTCTGGACTGTGCAGAGGTGAAAATACATACATGAAAACTAATATTTTTGTATTTCCTTTTTGTTCAGCTTCCTGTATGCAGAGCCCAGGTTGTTTATTCTTGTGAATGATGCAATGGGTTAACGGGTAGTATGTGGGTTATCAGTAAGGAAATCTGAAGGTACAAGGACCATAACAGTACCTAGTGTTTCACTTTGATTAAACTGGTGGAATTCTGTCTAAATGGAAAATTGTGAAGGCGTACAACCTTCATTTCATCAAGCGGATACAGTAGGAAGTAACTCAAAAGACAAACTGTCATATTATTTCTAAATAGTTGTCATATTATTTCTAAATTATTAAATGCCTCGAGGGCTTCCAATTAAAAATCTGTGCAGTCTTTTTACAAAAGATAAAATACATGCATAGTTCTTCCTTGCCAAGGCTGAGATTTAGGGAGGGAAGGGGAAGGGGCTCAGGAGAAGGGTTTGGTGGATTTACTTAGGAGCCAAGAGAAGTCACCAGGAGGTTGCCATTCTCTAAGCTTGCACAAGGATGTTAGCTTGCACAAGGGAATGAGTGTGATTCCTTTTGGACACTGCTTCCATGACAAGCAGCCTTGTGCATGTCAAAGTGCTTTCTTTGCTTTGGAAATCTAAGGAAATTTAAAATATTTTATATCAATTTTTGTAAAAAATATGTCTTCCTTTTTGTTTCTTTGCTGCTTTATAGAGTGTACAGCAATGCAGGATAAATCTCAATTGCCTTTTAGAAATGAAAAGAGCTGGCACACAGGGAAGCTGCCCTTAATCCCCCACCCCTGAGAGCTTCAAGGTGCATGTAGCTTCCCTCATGGGAATCCACACCAGGCCAGGTGTCACCCAAACCTTCGTGCAGTCCAGTCTGCTCCCCTCCAGGTAAGCCAGGAGAGAGGCTTGAGTATCCGTGCACAGGAAGGGCAGCAGTAGGACCATTTCAGTAGCTGCATTCACTATTCTCAGTGGTTCTGAAATGGGCATACATGCCCTTTTTTATGCCTTTTGCAAAAATATTTGATGCTTTATGCGGGCAGCAATCAAGATTTTCTTTGAGGTGGGTCTAATAGACGTTGTTTCTGTGCCCAACTGCTCTTGCTTGAATAAAGATAAAGAACAATGTTTTGTTAAAAACCAACAGGGAGGGAAAGTCCTTGGGTTACCCCACCTTAGCACTGCATGTTGGTGTTTTGAAACTAGGGTGGAGTGGTTTATATTTTGATAGACCATTATCTAGGAGGGAAGCAAATAAACTGAAGCCTTGACCTGATTAGTGCCTTGTTCCTCACCAATGTTGTTGTTGTTTATATGCTGCAAAACTGCCTGCGAGGGCAGCCAGGAGCTAAAGACGCTCCTTTACACTAAAGGCCGGCAAACAGTTTTCCTGGGATGACTTCACCAAATATATTAGTTTACCCAAGGCTCTGAGAATTAAATGCACAGGCAATATTTTCCTCCTAAATTTATAGGTGAGAGGTACCTGAGTGAGTGCCTTGAGTGCCAGCCACGTACCTCCTGCTGCAAGATGCAAGACCTGCATGGTGTCAGCGCCGTTAAGAATCTCTGTGGCATTAGTCACAGCTAGTGGCTACCCACAGTCACTCTGGCTGTCTGAGCAAGAAAACTTGTGGGTTTGTTTCAGCTTCCTTTCTAGAAGTCTCAAAGCTAGACATCCTCATTTTGGGCAAGAGATACACTCCCAAACGTGACTTATCCTGCTTATTTCTTGCTATGGCCTGTCCACATCACAAGCCCTGCACTCCCCTGGTGGTGAAGGAACAGCTTCCAGGGCCTCACTGTTTGTAAAGCCCATATCTCCCAATTTCCTCTTTTTCACCTAATACTGGCCGTTTCCCTCTCTGCCTTCAGAAACCTTGGCTTTGTTTTAAACAGATTAATTTTGTTTGCCTTGAGAGAGGCTTTTTTGTAAAACTCTGCCTCATTGCTGCTCCACTCCTTCCTAAATCTCAGACGGAAAATGCCTCCTCCTGTCCCCAGACTTGTTTTTCTCTTCTGGTGAGAGTGATTTAGTTCTTACTCTACTCTTCCAATATTGCTCCAAAGATGTTGCAGAAAACAAAGTTGTATTGTATTGAAACAAAACAATTTCAGAATGGGATGAATCACCCTATCTTCAATCCCCAGCTAAAAATAATTTTAAAAAGGATGATTCACAGTAGAAAGTCTATATGAGGTTTCTCAAATTCAGTTCTGGTTTATCATCTGTGAGGCAATTCTGTGCTTGTCATTCTGGCAATGTGGTATCATTTTACTTGAAAATGGCTTGGAGGTTTTACTGATTCATTCTGGGAGATGACTTTGTTGGTAAATTAGAAGGTTATTTTTGCTTCTTTCATGAAGTATTTGAAGCATATTTCAGATTATAGAAAATTTAAGTAAATATAAGTAAATATATAATAAAACATAACTGATGCCTTGAGTGGCTACCTAGAAACAGAGACTAGATAGGAGTAAGGGAATAAAGGTAGGTATTTATTGGAAAGGCCTTCAAAGGTGCACCCTGGGGAGCCAGAGGCTACTTCCAAAATGGACGCCCCTGAGACGGACGACGAGTCCCGAGTTCTTCACACTTTTATAGGTTTGGTCCATTTGCATATCAGCATAAATTCACCAATTAAAACTTTAGCTAATGATGTAATTTCTTCAATTTCTCCACCTCTCTAGGGGCCCTGGTTTACACCTTTGGGCCTAGGACAGTCTGAGTGTCCTTGAATAGCAAACTCAGAGAAACTTTGTTGTGTCTATCTGGCCTAAGAGAGCTGCTAACAAGCTACAAGAAACTTCAGAGTTACACACTAGGCAATACAGGATTTGAAAAATATAAAAGTTAAAACCTCAGGCATCATAACAATAAGTATAGTCAAAATGCAACACACTTAAAGCCAGTGTGAGGCAGTGCTTTTTTTTATGTGACACACAAGCTGTGGAAGCTTTTTGCCTCAATATCATCCGGGGCAAGACCTTTGTGAGGTTGAGTACAATTAGGCACACTGGTAACATCATCTCTAGTTAAATTACAGAAACGGGATGAAAAGAAAACATCAGTGATGGGAGACAGTGATGCTTGTCATACATTCCTTTGGATGCAGCGGTAGTGCCTGGTGCTACAGGCTGCCAGGGCTACCCCAGCTGGGTCCTGAGTCTGGTTTTCAGTCCCCTCAAACTGGATCCCTTGCAGTTCCCTTCACGTGGGCAAAGGCTGTGACTGTTTCTGCAGCCTCTGTAATGCTTGGCAAGCAGGATTGATGCCTGGATCTGGAGGTGCATTGGCTTCCTTGGGGCTTTAAAGGACAATGATCCCCCTATACCAAAATTCCTGTCTCTCTTGATCAAGTCAGACCAAAAGTCTGGTCCACTGTGAAGTCTGTTTCCAGTTCCATATGGTGAGCAGAATGAGTATTTTGTAATCTGGCTGGAAATGTACCTTGTTCATATTCTGCTTTCGTATTATCAAATGATCCCCAAAGAGGGAGTCCACAGAACAGCTTTGGTGGAAGTTGAACAGTGCATGAACTGCAGGAGCACTCTGGAGACACAGCAGTGTTTGATGGACTGGTGGGACTGGGTGCATTTGGGGGATTGTTCCATGAGGGTAAGGGAAGTTCCCGAGCTCCCAACAAATTGCACTGGATTCAAATACAAAAATGTAAGTGTAGTACTGAATAAAGGGTGCTAAAGTACTCTTTATTTTCCATTTCCCTAACAGGAAATAATTTTTTTCTAAGTTATTGCAAGAAAGATTGTGAAGTAACCAAGCTTTGCTACCCAGGCGAGAGCAACGGAGCAGAGAAGTGGCACAAGCGTCCTCCTGAGACCCTCCTGCTTCACTGCCAGCCCTGCCTTCTGCAGGTCAGTGCAGTGCCTGGTGACTCCAGGAGGAAGGGTGACTAAGAAGGTGACACAAGTTAGTGGAGGCTAACTGTGGTGAAGGTGTGAAGCCCTGTCACAGGAGGTGCGACATTTATGGCAGTGCTGACGTACTTGCTGTGAATTGCAGAAAGGGCACACGAGGTCCAATGGCCAGGCTCCTTTGGCTCTCTCGCCGAGGGCTGTCTGGACCAGAAACCAGCTGCTGCCTGGTGAAAGCTTTTTATGAATCACTTGTAATTAATACTCGTGAAGGTGGTGGGAGGGGGCAGTGTGAAGAGGGATCAGTGCTGAGTGTGGCCAGAAGCAGTGCTGTTGACAGGGCACACTTCCCATGCTGGCACAGGCACAGCGGCAGCAGCGCTGTTCTGACATCTGCAGCTGCACATAAACTCCATGTGCTGACAGTTTCCCCAGATAGGCTCTGCTAGCCCTGCCAACCAAACTGCCTCTGGAATGAGTCCAGAGGAGAGACACTGAGTTGATCACAGGGCTGGAACACCTCTCTTATGAAGACAGGCTGAGAGACTTTGGTTGTTCAGCTTGGAGAAAGAAGGCTCCAGGGAAACCTTATAGCACCTTCTAGTATGTAAAGGTACAAGAGAGCTGAAGAGGGACTTTTCACAAGTGCATAGGACAAGGGGGGGATGGCTTTAAGCTGAAGGAGGGTAGGTTTAGATTAGATTTAGGAAGAAATTCTTTACTGTAAGGGTGGCGAGGCACTGAAACAGGTTGCCCAGAGAGGTTGTGGACTCCCCATCTGTGGAGGTGTTCCAAGTCCAGGTTGGATGTGGCTCTGAGCAACCTGGTCTGATGCAAGGTTTCCTGCCCATGGCAGGGGTGTTGGAACTAGATGAGCTTTAAGGTTCCTTCCAACCCAAACCACCCTAAGATCCTACGGTTAATAGAATTTTCACAATCTACACATTTTTTTAGAACTACATTTGATACACCCATCTACCACATTTACTTTAAGCAAAAATGGTAGACATGATTTGTTTATGATTTATATAGAAATCATTTCACATGATTAAACTAGCGTACTTTGTTTCGGGGAAGTAACTGTTCTTCTAGTGTGTAAGAGATATTCTTCTTAGCATTCTAAGAGTAGTCATATTCACGTGGGGAAAAATGAAATCCCCTGTCCATAACTGAATTTCAAGCTGAATACATCACAGAGAGAAAATAATATATGTATTATGCCTTTGGTGTATTCTAAGTCTATGAGCTGTCACACCAGCAAGCAACCACCTCTTAGGAGCAGAAATGAAAACTTCCCTGTACGAACCTGGGTTCACTCACACCCATAGGTCACCACAGCTACAGCAACATGAGTACTGGAGCTCCTACCAGAGTGCTAACAGTTCCTTTCACATGCACATTGGTGCCCCCTTTCCTGGGTGACAGGAAACCTGTGACCAGCCAGGAACTCTCTGTCTACAAGTGTCAGAACCTGCACCTCCAGAAATCCCTCTGGGCTCTCCGGTCACTGAGCTTGCACCTGGGCAGATGTGGGTGTCAGTCTGTTTCCTCCAGCACACCTCAGTGTGAAACTTGTGCTGCTTTCTGGCAAAAGGGACCCTGGGGACACTCACACATGCTTTCTATGGGTGCCCAGGCAGTGTCTTTAGCATAGAAATGTACCCTTTTAATGTACATCTCTACCCAGATGATGAGTAAGATATGACCAAACCTGTAACTACCCCAAGAACATTAAGCCTGTGAATGACAATAAGGCAGTGTTTTAGAAAGAGCAAGGCAGCATAATAAGGGATTTAAAGATACCTTGTTTTTATGAAGTGAAATATAAAAATGAAGGCTGATCTCTTGACACGTCTGCTGTTTTGCCTTACATTTTGCAATCGCATACATGAATAGCAGTAAATTTTTATTCTAACATCAATTTGCTCTCACACTTGTATTTCTGAGGGTAATATAGATAGGTGTTTTGTAGATTTGGTCCTAATTACAGGCAAAGACCAACTTGTTTGCCAAAGCAGTGTTCAGCCACCTGAGAGTTTTCCAGCAGCAGGTAATTCACAGGTACTGAAAAGGCTAATCAGATGTCCTCATTCAAGGTTGCCTATAAAATGATATTGTCTGTCTACTGCAAATGTTTTACTCCTCAAGACTTTGTCAGAGGGTGTTTCCTTAGGTATTATTTCTGCAACTGGGAATGGCATAAGAGAGGTTTTTACTTGGTTGCCTTCATAGAAAGTGGAGTTTCACTAAGAAGACTAGGGCTCAGATATTCCATGAAGTTCTGAATTGAATAAAATAAAGTGACTTAGCATCAGTGAATGTGAAGTGAATTTAAATTTACATTTCTATGAATCAAAGGTCTAGACAACCTAAAATAAGAATTTTACATTTATGAAGTAAAAAAAATAGCAGCACTCACTGTGTAGTTTGGAAATCTGTCCTGTAGTGTAGCCAAATGAATTCCTTTCCTCTGCACCCATGGTCAGGATTAGAATAGAAGCTTTCATTTCAGACTAATTATTTCCACTAAAGACTTCAGAGTACTTAAATTTGTAAATTGATCTTTGTAGTTTGCAGTGCTGCTGCAGTTAGCATAATGTGGAGTTTACTTTAGTAACTGTTCTTATAGATCTGCCCATTGCTCCAAATTTGACCTAAGTCACTTGCTGTAGCAATGATGAAAATTTCTGCAATTTTGGTACTCAAAGTGTTTAAGTGGTTGGACAAAGTATCAGAAACCATCTGTTTCCTACACACAGTGATAAATATGAGAAGGATAGCAGAAGGTTTCTGCCAGAGCAATGCCACCTATGTTCTGCGCCCCAAGGAATGACTCAAACAATGGGACAGGTTCATGAATACAGCAAAAAGCTGTTGAAGAAAAATGTCTTTATCCACATACTCATGGAGTAACATTATAACATGGCCAATCTTACCAAGTTTCACAATGAATCGTAGGTGGGAACTGAAAAAAACAAACTGTTGCCCAAACATCATTACCGTAAGTGTAAAGGAAAAGAAACATTGTAGGTGGGGATCGTAGTTCTGAGCCATTCCTTTGGTGTCTTATATGTAACTGTCCCAGAAAAACCCCAATAGGACTTCACCGTCACAAATCTCCCGTTCTGCAGACAGCCTGCCTCTTCTTGCCTGGTTGGCCACAACCCCTGAGCACTTCTGACAAGAAA
Source organism: Machaerirhynchus nigripectus (assembly GCA_013397975.1). Lineage (NCBI taxonomy): Eukaryota > Metazoa > Chordata > Aves > Passeriformes > Dicruridae > Machaerirhynchus > Machaerirhynchus nigripectus. The sequence goes on from VZRQ01007226.1 coordinate 659,145, forward strand.
AAAAAGAATGCCATTTGACGTATTTCACATTTCCACTCCTGTTGGGTGATCTTTCTCCTTCTGTCTGCGGTTGTTTAACCTTGATCCAGTCATTCAGGTGAGAACAGAGAAAAGTGGAAACAAGGCTATGTATTTTTCCTCCCGTGTGTCGAGACACAGCACAGTCAGGGATGGACTCAGTGGCCTTCGACCTGAAGTGTTCTTTGAAAACAAAACAATATTTTGATTACGGCTCAGTGACATTTAATTTCTTCAGCCAATAGTAATTATTTTCCCGTCTGGAATAGTGACTGTTGAATTTTCCCCTGGGGATGGCTGAACCACAGAGGAGGTTGTGGGGAAGCACGATCCAGGTGCCAAGCTCCAGAATCCACGGTACAGCCAAGGATGAGCCCTACATTTTGCAAAATCATCCTTTGCCTGTGCGTGCTTAGACTCTGTTATTTGCAAGCTGCTCAGCTCCAACAAAAATTTCTGTGGAGCAAGGAGCAGAGAAGCGTGTTTTGGGATAAAATCCAGGCTGCCGTTTCCAGCCTGTGAGCTGCCTACATTTCACTGGAAGCTATGAATTAGGTGACTCAGTCCTGTGTGGTCACAGTCAGTCAGAAAATAGCAATGTTTGTGGCATGCAGGGTGCTGTGGCTGGTCCCATCCTATTGAGCAAATCAGTGTTTACAGCGACCACTGCACTTTTCCTTTCCCTGGTGCGACACCCAGACTAGCCTGCTTGATTTTTCAGTAGTCAAGTGTATCAAGGATACCTGGGCCCATGCCTTCAGAAGTGAGCCTGGGAAACAGTGGGTGAAAACTGCCACCTCCATTTAGACACCTAAATAAAATGCCTGCCTTCAGAAACCCATTCTGAAAGCCCCGGACCTTATCATTAGTGACATTTCATTGAGATCCGTTATCTGTGTGGTTCCACAAGTGACCTAGAATAAGAAGAGAAGAATTCTTGTTTTTAGAAATGGAAGAATTTGCCCTTTAGGCAGTCCTCCATGACGCAGAAATATTCAGGCGGTCTGTTGGTCTTTGCTTTGACTGTCGTTGCATGGGATGTTCTTTCTAAGCAGTGTGGAATTGCCCAGTGACAATCAACGAGCAGAAGCAGCTGGAGATGATCCAGGATGGTTTTGCTGGCCGTGCTGCTTTCCCAGGGCGAGCAGGGCTGGGGCACAAAATCCACCGCAGCGCAAGTGTGCAGCAGGAAAGCACAGCAGGGGGAATTCATGGCACACCACAGCAATTGTAGTGACTGCTGCAGGCCACAGCCACACTGTGGATTGAGGTTGCCCTCGGATTTTTCACTGATTTCTTTCAGCATATCTGCAGCCAAAAAAAATCAGGTCTGGCTTTATTTTAGCTTCACTTTAGCAGAGCCAAAACAGACTTCCTGCTGTTGTCTGCAGCAGGGTGCAAAGGCTTGGGACAGGGTCTGTTCTCAGTGTCAGGGAGTAGCACACAGGTCCTGGGGGCTAAGCACCGTCAGGGAACTTGTGTGGGCAGCTACGGGCATCAGAGGGGTTTGGGCTGTGTATTTCTACTGTTTCATGTTGCACAGCGTCTGGCTGCAGATTTGTATCAACTGGGAATCAGGAAGCATGAAAATACCGTACAACATTTGATTTTATCATCATTATTATTATGAAGACAACACCCCAAAGACCCTAATTCTATCCTACAGGAATAACTAGAGCCTGCCTAATCTCCTCTAGGATTTCACTTCAAGTTAGCTCCAATTAAGAATACTTATTTTTTCAGAGGTAAGCTCTTGCCAGAAAGAGTAGTTTCATTGAAATCACTGGATTTAGGTGGATGTTATAGGACTCAATCCATGTGCTGAAGTGTTGGTCTAAGTGGACTAAGGAAGGGGTCTTTAATTTGGATTTCTATCTCTAGGTACAATCTTGCAGTTTCTCAAACATCATCCTTTTCCGATTGAATAATGAAGGGGAAAATGGTTTCCTGAAAGGGCTTGTGAGAGGCAGAGCACAGTCTAATATTTAATCTAGATAAAGTTATATTAGAAAAAAGAAAAAGACTTGCAGGAGACTATTAACCACTTTTTCTGTCAGAAATATTCAGAAAGAATTGTCATGCTAGGCAAAGTCTGTCTATACATCCTAGAAATTCAATATTTAATAGAAGTAATCACCACTGCAAGATCTTCTTTCTCTCTTTTGGTAACCTCCACAAGAAAGAATAAAAATGGATAAGCTATATGGGGACCCATCAGTCTTAATCCAGAATACAGCTGTCTGCACATGGAGTTATTCAGAAAGAGCTGATCTTCAGCAAATCCAGATTCCACCCTTAGGAATGCAGAGCAGGAACATCACCTTAAACATGAGCTAAAGTCTTCCCAAAACTAGAGACACTATTTTGTAGTCTTACCTTTTTTTAGTCTGCATTCTCCTTCCAAATTAATGGTCCATAAAACTGCAGTTGCTAGTACTAAAACAAGAGCTGTGCAAGGGGAAAAAATGATGATTGAACAATTTGCCTCTGTCAATGGCTTCAAGACAAAAGCCTCTATCTGCAGTTGTGCATTTCATTGGTATAAGAAAAAACAGGTCTGCAAAGAGGCTTCTTAAAATGAAAAAAATTCAGCCAAACTGCTGGTTCTGCCTGTGTATTAAATACATCTGTTGGCTTGTGGGGGCTTCTCTTACTCAAAATTGAAGTGAGATTCACAGTAACGCTTGTTTACTATGTATCTGATCAACCACATGCAACCTTCACCAAGGCAACGAAATTAGAAAGAAAAGAGCAATGCGTTAGGATAGTGCTGGCATTTGCAACATAGCTTTTAAGGTCTGTTTAAGATGAAAAACATACACAGGTCATAAGCACATGTTACTGGAAGGCAGTTTTTCAGGAACCAGAAGACACCTGCTTTTTCAGGGCAAAGATTGCTAAAAGGCATGACATAGCACTGAAAATGACTATGTATAAAATAGAGAATATCAGTACAACGAGATATAAACTCAGAAGTCTCCAGCTACAGGTCAGAGACTTCACTGCTTAAACTGACTGTGCTTGATTCCTCTAGATTCAAATTTGCAATGTTGGACTTCAAAATTCCCAAAATTTGCGTGAAATGGAAGATGTGCAGGTGAGGGCATGTATCATGTCAAATGAAAAGGAGTTCACAGTCAAAGGCCCTGCTGAGAAAACCTGGCATCATCCTCAGGGAATACTCTTTCCTAAAATCCTTAAGCCTGTTTTGGAGTGATTTATTCTAAACAGAAAAGTAAGGGGGGTTGCTTTTTGGGGGTAGAAGAGGGTTTTTTGGGGTGTGGATTGCAGCCAGCACAGGTTGACATGCCAAGCATTTTGTTTGCACCTCACACTGGCCAAAGCTTTTATGTCAGGCAGCAGAGTGATTATCACTACTGTAATCTTCACTTCCAATAATTTTCCTGTACTCTATGAATAAAATAGGGAAAGAGTGCAATATTGCCTATCAGCTGTCTGAAAGTAAATGTGTTTGTATTTGTAAGGAATGAGGACATTTGGATGAGTACATCACATAAAGGAATGTGGATTTTTTTACAAGACCTCATGCTGGATTTAACTGGTGTACAAAATAATGCAAACAAGGAGAAAGATCAATGAATTGAGTGCTTTTTCTGTCAACAGCAGGAATCCGATGGGAAAATCTGCAAGGTCATGCAATTAAAGGCTAATAAAGGAACACAGCAACATGCTGAATGAAGGTTGAACAAGTGAATACAGCTGCTGCTCTTTTAATTATGAGAGTTGGGCTTTGCAAGTGTACTGCCCTTACCTGGCAATTTTCTGTGCCTCCAGAGAGCTATGGACTCTGTTTGAAGACAGGAGATGAATTAATGATGCCTCTCCTGGATTCACAGAGAGATTTGTTTGAGATTCCAGTTTTACTCCAAAAGCAAAATGGTATTCTCTTACATAAACCTTATGGTATTAAATCATGGCATAATGAGATCTAACAAAGTGGGAAGTACAGTTTTGAAATACTGCGGGTTTTCACTCTTGCTTTTCTCAAGGTCAGTTCCAAAATCTCAAAAACTTCTCCCAGCTCTCCCTCATTTTCAATTATATTGTTCACATTTTGCCACTCCTGGTAGAACCTTCATTTTGGGGTCCTTTGAACTGCCTAAACTAAAACTTGAGACATTGTGCTGATATCAGAGTCCTCTTAGGTCTGTGAGCTCTGAAATGAGATTTGTCCTTTTTGAAGGTAGGAAAAACCTGTGTGTTCACAACTTCCATCCCTTGCAAAAACAAAACCTCCAGATACATCACCCAGAATTGCTGTAGAAAAGCCTCTGTAATGAACCAGAATTCTGCTGATGTTGAAGCTATTCTGTCTCTGGCTTTTGTCTCTGAGCTGTCTAACCTCATTCACAGCTGAGCCGCAGGCAGAGGTGTGGTGTGTGCTGGCACAGTCTGCTCTTATAAACTTAGTTTCTGCATTAGTCTCTCACTACTGACTCGTGTTTTTCTCCACCTGCCTGTACTTTTGTACCAGAGCAAATCTTGGTGTTGATAGATAGGGACTAAGAGGAGGTGCTTGGAACTGTTTCACAGGGTTTCTATGTACAAAAGCATTTCTGAACCACTTAAAATCCTTTGGTTAAAGTTGATCAGTATCTGCCAAAAATAAGCCCTCAGGTACATTGCCACAGCCACATGAAACAAGCAGCCACCTGTGACTGAGTTGTGCAAGTGGCATAGTACAATAGGATCCTGGTTTTCCTCCTCTTTTGCATCCTCAGCTAAGCCATGGAAGTTGTATTTGATAGCAAGTGCTGTGATGTGATGTAAATAAATCAAACCTTGTTTTGATTTGCTGAAGAAGAAATTATTAAGGGCTTCTATCTTTTGATCATTGAAGATCAAATGATTAATGGTGAGAGACTGACTTAAATTGGAAAGGAAACAAAGAGCATTGACGAAAAATTACCTCTGAAAGCCCCATGGTCCTGTATGCCTGAAGACTCTACTGGGTATCCAATGAGCTGCTGATTTGCCAATATCAGACCCTAGGCTGCAAAAGTCTCTGCACAGACTTTGGACCGAGGCTGTGTGCTGGTATTTAAAGTCAATTGGAAAGCTTGACAACTCATAAATTTATCACACAAGTGAGCACTTTTGTGCTTAGTCTTTAACACTGCTGCTAAAGCCTGCTCCCTGTCCTTCCTTTAATAATTGAAGGCAAACACTTTACTGCATGTGAAAGAAGCTGTCAGCTTGTTATATATGAATAAATAAGGAAGTGTCATTGGAGATGTTCAAGAGGTGAGCTGAACTGTACCATGCCTCTGCTTGCTGCCAGATAAAGAGCCAGTCCCTGAAGTCGTATGGCTGCTGTTAGTTTCAGAACAACACCATGTTTCCCTGGGTTCTGGCTTGTGCATACCTGAATGAATCACAGGTCCCTGGGCACAGGTGGGCAGGGAATGTATTGGCAATTACATCGGAGAGGGCCTGCTGGAGGAGACACTCTTAACACAAAGCAGGGAGGAGGCAAGATGATACTCAGCTGGTTAAAGTAGATGGTGTCTGCCAAAAATCTCTCTTGTAGCTATCCCCATAGTCACGTAAAACAAGCAGCCACCTGTGATCATGTTGTGCAACACATCCTGTGTTTAAAAATGTTCATACTTTTGTCCCAATCTGCCCACTGGGAGGGACTGGGACACAGAACTTGCACTCTAAGCCTTGGAGGAACGTCCTCCATTGCTCTCTGGTGTATGCCTCTCGTTTGTGCCTTGAAATGGTCCTCTGTTCTGTTATTCTTCAGTTAAAGGTCAAAATGCATCCAGATCTCGTAGAATTCGGCTTTTAATCTTTTAAAAGGAAATCTGGGAAAATGGTGCAGATGTTTACTGCTAGGAGTTAGACTGAGGATAAGCATCATCTTTGTCTAGGACTGTTCTGTATCCAGATCTGGATGTGTGTACTCAGTAACGTGAAGATTTTATTCACAAGGTTAAACATTCCTCTTGTATCTCTGTTACTGCAGGATTCTTCTTGGCTTCCATGTAGTCCTTGCCTGCTACTGCAAAGCTTATTTTCCAAGCCTGCCTCGCTGCTTAAATAATCTCTGTGATGTCTCTGCCGTATTAGGTGCAAGTGAAATGCCTGTTCCTCCGAGGCCAGCTGTGATGTACTCTCAGCCTTGTGATCATCTCCCACTTGCTGTTGGGACATTCCTTTCCACCTCTCACTGACCTGTGCTCCAAGGCTCTGCCACCCTCCTCTTACATATTTAAGAGTGCACATTTTTTGGTGTTTCCAAAGCATCCCAGTTTCAGTCATCTTCTGACGGCTTTTTTAAGAAATGACCATTTGAAAGATGTTAATGTTCCTTGGATTTCTGGCCAGTACTGTCTTATGTGGTATCTGTCTTCTGCTGATGCTGAAAGCTTTCTAGGGCATGGGGCTATTACAGTTCTGCCTGGATAGTCCCTAAAACAACTCATATGCAAATATATAATATTGGTAATTGCTAGGAACTCAGTGAGTGTTATCAAGTAACATCTACTAAAATTGATGTAATGTTTTTAAAGAGATGGTGCCTTGAACAAGCCAGTCTCTCAATGGAAACTGCTGAAATAAGTGTGAAATGATTTCTTTTTGTCTAAGACTAAGGCCACCTTTTGAACTGTGAAAGTTTTGGGGTTGGCAACAATGCCACAAAAAATTACTGTTCAAACTCCATTTTCCATTAAATACCTAGATTCAGTTTGAATCAGTGCTTCGCTCTTGAAAACAAATCATTTTGTATCTTAAAAGGAATTAATCTGACACCTTGACATTTCCAGGTGCTACTCAAAAACCACCTTAAACTTTTGAACTCCAGGACAATGAACCAGCAACTCACATGCGATTTGTCGATATAAATTCATTCTGACTCCAGCACGTAGAAGGAAATTCACTCCAAGAATGCAGCTGTAGATATTTAGAAACGTCCCAGGTGGCCATGATATATCTGTAAACTATCACTATGAAACAGTTTGTGTGAAAAGAGACATGCTGAACCCAATAAAGGGAGACCCTGTGGTATAAACAGGCCCATGGTGGAGCCAACCTGTGACATGTCCTCAGAAGAAAATGCTGGTGTTGAACACCAGTGTTAACACATCTGAGTGGTGACCCAGTCATGGTAAAGGATGTGTGGGGCCTTGTTCCTCCCTTGCTGGCATAGATTACAAAGGCAGGCTCTGCTCTAGCCATCAGGCTGGGCCAAAAGCACTCAGTCTGGTAAATGGATGCATGCCTAGACAGAGCTAGGAAGGGTTGGTTTGTTTTTCCCTTGACACGTAGCTATTTTCTCCTGTCTGTCCTTTCCTGTGTTTTGATCAATATGGGCATGGAACAAATGTGACAGGGAATGGACGTCAGAGGAAGTTTCCTCTCCTTTATTTTCTACATGGTCTTGCTGCTTAACCTTCCTAGGAGAAGTTTCAGGTGGCTAAACAGAAGGCACAGGCCCAGCAGCTTTGCTGAGGAGGCTCAAGGAGGAGGACGAGAAGCCTCCAAGTAAGCATGGCACTGGTGAAGAAGGATTGTGTTAGGGTTGTGGGATTGGCTGGGGCACTGATGCCAGTTCTGATCCAAGTGGCCTGTAAGATATTGGAGACTTGGGGTGGAAAGGCTTGTACAGCCTAGGGCTGACTGAGGCTGTTTGATTGCTTTCCTAAGGCGACCTTTCCCAGTGCCAGCAGAGCTCTCCGGTTGCCACCTCAGTGCGGAAGCACACATTTAGGGATGTCAGGTCTCTTCTTGTCCCCTTTACGGGAGCAGCTTCTCAAAAGAGCTTTTGTTTGGAGCAACTGCCCAGACAGCTGGGCAAACCCATGCCAGTCGGTTCCTGTGTTTCCTTTCCCAAGAGCAATACTCAACCCTAGGCTGGAGAGTAGGCATTGGCTGCCTGACCCAGGATGCTTGCGGTCTTCTCAGAATAACACCACCCTCAACATGAGCTTGGCAAGTGCCACAGGGAACACATGGAAGGAAACAAGATGGATCTGTGAGCAATATCTTGGGTTGCTCTCTCAGCAGGATGCTTGCAGAGCCATCATCTGAAGCAGCGTTGGCAGTATTCAGCCAGTACTGGAAAATTCACTTTGAAGCTACCCTGGCTGATTGTACCCAGCTCTGCAATCATGGAATATTGCTGGGAGTGAGATGGGTGGGAGGTGAGAGCAGCACCTCTGGTGACCCTCATAGGAGCCACAAGTGCTGTGCTGGCCACAACAGCACGGCAAGAGCCAAGACTTCCATAAGCGCCTGGGCTTGAAGGCAAACAGCCTGGGCTGGGGAAGACCAGGAAGGGCAAGGTGTGACTTTCTCCTTGCCAAAAAGCAGAGAGACAGGATGAGGTGGGACAGCAGAGGCCGTTTGCTGGTGGCCCTGGCAGGTCCCCATGGGAGGAGGTAGAGCTGGTCACACACCTTGCAGTGTTGGGGTTGGCAAACCAGCGGGGCTGTGGGCAGGCAGCGCTGGCCTGGGCTCCGCTCGCTCGCAACTCCCCAGGATGCTGTCGGCAAGGTCCAGGCGCGCTGGCCCTGAGCCCACAGCCACCGCCCGCACCACAATCTCCCCTTTGTTTTTGACGCCGAAGCATCCAGAGGCTGTAGCTGCATTTCCTACACCCACTGGGAGGATGTGGGATTTTCCTGGCTGCGAAAAGCAGCAGCAAGAAGCTCTGCAGGCCGGGCCAGTGACTCAGCTCCCGGTGACGGGCAGAGGACAGGACAGATGGGCTCTTCCCTCTCTGTGTGAACAGCAGCCCAAGCCACGGTGCCCTTGCAAACCTTAATCCTTTTGTTTTCCAGCCCACTCCTAATTTTGCTACACAAGAGGAGAAGAAATTAATCTTGCCAGCAGGAGATACCCCAACTGGTTTGGAGAAACAAACACATGATTTTTATTTTCAAAATATTTCATTCCTTTCATCATAGTCATTTCTGCAGAAACACAGTCAGAAGTTGCTGTGTAGGAGTATGGATTTCTGGTAACAAGGCCACCTACACAAATCCACCTCAGGAAATAGGAAGTCCATACCTAAAGCCGCTATTGTCTAAGGCCCAATTTTGCAGAAGTGCTAAAGCCCCGCTTAGTCCCACTGTAGGCAATGGGAATAGATGTTGCCAAGCCCTTGGCAGGAGGGGGTCAGGATTGCACCATCCTAGACCTTGACTCGGTGAGTCACGGCATTGCAGGGCGTTTGGTAGTCAAGAGAGTTCTGAATCTCGGCACAAAAATCCCCGCGTAATAAATAATATCCTGTTTAATTCATCTATTGCATCTTGGGTTGGTACTAGGAAGAATAAAAGTACCCGTTTCTTCCCTCCCACCTTTGAAAAGCTCTTTCATTTCGGGGAAAAACTCCTTTAATTGTGATACATAAGCATTTTCAACTCATATTTTCTCTGGGATTTGTAACATTGCTATTTTTAATGCTGTGAACAATAATAAGAGTTATTTTCTAGAGAATGATCCTAAGCATTTAGCCCAGCCAGACAGTGACCCAGTTTATCAGGACTTGACAAAAATATTTATATATTTTGCAGCACAAACAGAAATAATATACAAACCTGTCAGCCATTTTGATGAATACTTCATTGGTTCCTAATGTTAAGGAGGAGGATGAGAAAGAGCCATGGAAAGGGATATGTTTACCCTATACTAGTCTCAACGATGGTAATTTTCTGCTTAGAGAAAATAATTGTAGTTTTAGCACCTGTTTCACCTGGTATCTGCTCTAGATGGACTGTACCTTCACTAACATGTATTTTTTACATCCAGGAAAAGAATCTCCTTTTATTTCTACTAAAGGTACCTGTCGTTCCATGACTAACATAAATAACTTAATCAATAATTTAGTTAACCTGAGAGGAAAAAACCCAAACAAACCCAAACAAATCCTTTGTTAAATTTATGTCCTTTTCAAAAGGAGCTATTCTGCAGCAATTCTCTTCAACCTCACAAGTATATCAAGGACTGATTTAAACAAAACATTCAAAAGATTTGTGGAAACTGTGCTTCTGTGGATTTCTTTGGCCAATCATGTCCTAAGCTATCTAAAGAGGAAACATGGAGAACAGAGTTAAACTGAGATGATCTGACACAATTTTTTTAGAAGTTGGTAAAATACTGGGTTTTTTTACTGACATACCTTCTAGTGTTTCTAACTCAGTCTACAATGTTCGTGGTCACTTTTTACCTCACATTTAGAGCTTTCATGGTACTTCTCATTTGGATGTCTGAAAAAATTTAGAGGGAAGTATGTATCTGTTTTCTCTATATTGAGGTAGAGAAGGAACCATACTAGGAAGCAGTTTCAGACGATAGCATGGATGTGTGAATTATGCTGGTTTTGTTTCATTGCACTAAGCTATGTTTTTGTGTAGAGAGTGGTTCAAAATAATGCTGGAAATGGGTTAGGTTAGCTGTTGCATTTGCTTCCTATGGAAACCAATTTTTATGGCTTTATTTAATGTGGGGGGATTCTTTTCATAGTGAAACTTATGTCACTGCTAGAACCAGTTAGAAGCTGTCAGAGGAAATAATGTGGCCTTGAGAGCAAGAGAAATTTTGCACCTCACGCTTGACAGTTTGCTTTGTTAATATTCTCTGTGTCGGATCTAATTCAGACAAGCAGAAAAAAATGCCTTGAGCAATTTCAAGTTCAGAAATAAGTGGCAGCCAGGACTGCAAAGAGTTCAAGGCCTATAGGTTCAGGTCCCTACAAGGCCATTGGAGTTATGCCACACCCCTAAAGGTCAACACACTCACCTTGGGGACAAGAGTCTAATTCTCAAATCGTTGTTCCTCTTGACTCGAAGCAAGGCCGTGATTCCAGCTTTCCCACATCCCAAGGGAGGGCCACAAGCATCCTGCAGTGAGCCTGGCTCTCTCTCTCTGCTGGAAGTGGTTCCATTTGATAGTAGTATTCCCAAAGGGAGAAAATAACTCTACAGAGTGGTCAGAGCACTCGGGGGGACTGTGTGAAAGGCGAGTTGAGTTCTCTGCTCTCCTGAGAGCATGTCTGCTATTATTGATACAGAGTGGGAGTTTCAGAAAGTGTGGTTTGGGGGTTTAGCTTTGAACAACTGACTAATAATTACAGCGTTTTGCACATGGGTTGTGAGAGAAGCCTTGTGTTCTTCCTTTCAGAGAAAATAATTCTGTATCCAACCACGTATTTCAAGCCCAGTCTGGATGGTGTTTGTGAGCCTATTTTCCCTCGTCATTGAAAGCCACAGAGAAGCCTCACTCGCCTCACACGTCAGTAACTGGATGCCCTCTAGCGAGGCTGCCGCGCTCTCAGATCTCTCGGCCCTCATTTGTATTGAGATGTGTGACACAAAGGAAACTGTCTTTGCAGGATTATCCCCCGAGGGTGCCTTTCCTCGAGTGCCAAGGCTCATCTCAGCCTGTAGACGGAGCAGTTTGCTGCCCTGCTCAAAATCCACTGATGCTATCTGGAGGCATTTAAAAGCAGTTGTAGTGTGGCAGTAACTCAGTGAGGAGGTTTCCAGGGAATTAATATTTAACATTTCAAATACGTGGTGTGACTTCAGCAGGCAGTCTGCAGGATGTGAGAGTTAGTCTTCAAAACTGTAAATGACTAATGTAAATATTTTAGTATGAAATCCCTCATCAGTTTACGGAGCTATTTGGGCTCTGTTAGTAAGACTCCTGGTAGGTGGAAGTACACAAATGTTTCCTCTGTTGCTTCCCCCCATCCTCTTTTAAATGCCAAGATTAGGTGTACCTGAAAAGAAGCCTTTTTTCTTCTGCAATGTTAGAAGCTGATCCTGTGCTCATTGCTCTGGAAACAAACTCACACCTAATCAAGTGAGAGCACAACACTCCGTGGCAGTTCCTTGGGTCTCCTTTCCCTAAAGCCAACTGAAGATTTGCCTTGATGAGGGACTGGCAGGATTGTGGGACTGTACTGAGGGCCTGAGAGATGATAAAGAACTTAGAAGTTGCATTTGGGAGATAAAACTACTGTGCAATTGTCATATTTTGGAATATAACTTGTAAGCAATTTTCTTTTCTCTTGAACTATTTTGTATTTTACTAAAAGCCTGGTACTTTTTAATTTCAAAACATATTTCATTAGAAGTCATTTGCAATATTATCTCTCAAGCAGCTATTTATTGCCCTTAACAATGCTTTGATATTTAGGTGTTTGCCAGACACAAACTGCAGTTCCACTTTCCTTTCTGTGCAGTATCTGCCTAGAATGAACACTCAGAGTGAAAATCAGGTTTTGCTGATGGTGCAGAGGAAGGATCTCAGCTGGGTGCACACATTGAATGTCTGAATTGCAGCCCCCTGAGGGGAATCTGCAAATGCCAGATATTTAAGGACCCACTCTCCATGCCAGCATGAAGGGGAAAAGGGATGCAAAGGATGGGCTTCACAGCCAGCTGCCAGGCTGAAGAGGGGATGATTTCCCTCAATATCCTGCAAACTAAAGCACCAGGAGACATTTGTTAACACTTGCAAATTCAGACACTGCTTGACATTCCAGACTTCAGAGATTAATGGGCAAGCCAGAAATAACATTTCACCACTGTAGTACACCTGGCAGGTATGATTGTGTGGCTTTTTCCTACCTTCAGGGCAGGTAATGGGATTAGAACAGGAAGAGAGAAGTGACATGCATCATAGGTAAACCACAGTCATCAATCTCTTCCTGTGGCAGCACAAAAAAAAGTACAATCACCCTCATAGGCTCTGGGATTCCCCATAATCAACTAGAACTTCGAATTTCCCTTTCTGAATATATGTGGTTAGTACTAGAAACTTTTAATCAGCAGAGTGGAAGAGGAATTACCTGACAAACTACTGCAGCTAAGAATTCCTCTCTTAGAAAGAAGAGATACATGAAAGTGAAAATGTACTTGGTGAACCATTTAAGACTTTAAAATAATTTTAAAAAATACAGAATAAGCACAAAAACTCCTTAACTTGCAAAACAGTTTTATTTCACACTTATACAAAGTTAAGACATTTTAAAACACTTACGGTACTATAGATTACATCTACTGCCACTATGTTAACAGGGGACTTCTTGGGCCTCTGGAGCTTTACAGGATTTGAAAGTTTTGAAGCTGATTGTCTGTAAAGGATAAACCCTCCTGCAGAGCCACATAATCAGATACCAGGCTGTGTGTCACTGCTATATAACTCAGAAGGAGACGTGGCTCTCCAGTAAGTCCTAGATTGACAGTATATGTAAGAAATGCTAAAGAAAACGAAGGTACTTCTAAAAAAAACCACCCCAAAACCTGTGATGTGCGAAATGGATTTGGACTGCATGGACCTAAATATATTCAGTGTTCTTTTCACTTAGATGCAAATCCTCTCTGCAACGTAACTGCCAGCAAGACAAAATTTACTCTAGTGCACCATGGAACTGGACTTTTTAGGTACCTGAACTCCTGGAGTGCCAGCAGCTCTGTAATGTCTGGGGAGTAAGAACAATGGCACAAGGTGTTGCCTGGTTATACAATAAACTTTGGTCACCCAAGCAGGTTACATTCAAGTTTCATTCAGGTTTCAGGTGATCAGATAAACACAAGAACATCTATGGATGGCACACAGCTCCAAAGGAAGATCCAAATCTACATTTGCTTTCCATTAAGTTCAAAACCAACTTGCCATAGGAAAACAGTGTTTCATACAGAAATACAGACAGATATGCAATTCATTTTAGAGTCTTTCATGGAAACAAACAACAGGAGACAAATACCAAAAGATAACCTAAAAAACCTTCAAAAGAATAAAAAATACTGTGCTTGTCCCTTCAGTCTGTAGCCTTAGGGAAGGCAAAATAGCCTTTCCCAGCAGCACTGGGAATCTTCACATCTCAAGTGAAGTATCTTTTGGTTAAATAGTAAAACACAGCGGTTTTTATCCAAAATGGCAATCAGGGAAGTTGTTACGGTGGAAGGGAAGGGACCCTGCCTTGCAGACTCGGTTCATCCTTCCTTTTGACTTCTGTAGTATCTCATTTTGGCAGTTTTGGGTACTGCAGCCCTCCCTCCCCAATTATCTTTGTTGAAAAAGAGGAATAAACCAAAAAATCTGTCCTTTCAGACTTTCTTTACATGGCAGAAAATATGCAGAAGGCACAAGCCCGGTTCTTAAGCCTTTTCCAGGTTATCTTTTGGACCAGCTGTATAGCAAGGCAACAAATACTAGTATAAGCTAGTTTTCTTCATGATTCTCAAAAATTCTTGCTCACTTACTTCCCCATCTCCATCTCGATCAGCTTCATCAATCATTTCCTACAAAACATATTGTACATTTGATCAGGCACTGGACTCTAAACACAAGATATTCCACTCATCAAAACAACAATAAATCAGAGGCACTTCATGGGAAAACAGAACTATGTATTTGACTGCTTTTCATATTTCTGACCTCCCATCCAATCCCTAGGAGCTACAGGATTGGTCTGTGCCTGTTAGAAAAGCTCTGGTAAATCAGAATTTACCTGAAGTTCTTCATCTGTTAAATTCTCTCCCAGCTCCTTGGCAACCCTTTTCAAGTTTTTGAATGAAATTTTTCCTGTGCCATCATCATCAAATAATCTGAAAGCTTTCAGGATTTCTTCTTTTGAATCCTTTTCGCTCTAAACCAAGAGTAAAGCATATGTTAATCAGAAAACCCCTGACACTGAGATGTTCCTTTTTCTTATGCTGTCACAAGAATTTCTGCTAAGAATGCCTACCATTTTTTGTGTCATCATAGCCAAAAAGTCCTCAAAGTCAATGGTGCCACTTCCTTCCTTGTCAATGTCTGCTATCATCTTCTTAATCTCTTCCTTCTTTGGCTCAAAGCCTAAGGCACGCATCGCAACCTGTGCCACAACAGCAAAACCAATTCTGTTAGGAGGCCACCAAAATTTTGGTGTAAGGGCTGAGCTAAAGCTTGTTTCATTTCCTTGTCCAGAACTGTAGTGACAACTCACTGCCATGAAAACACCACGCTGTCCTCTACCAGCTTCTTTCATCTTGCTGAACAATAGCAGTGCCGGTTTAATATTCTTAAGATGTCATTTTTCCTATATGGTCTAGTGGAAATCCTAAGTTATATTAGGCAGAGGTAACTCATGCTTCCAGGTTACATATGCAGAAATTGAGCAGAGTGTGTACGTGAGAAATCAAGGTAAAGGAGATAATTAAAAGGGTTCATGCTTACAAAAAGATCAAACACTTAAATCACGGGGAGAGAACGGAGAATAATCTTCCCCCTTTACTACTGCATGTATGCAAGTGCACACACTGCCTGAATTGTTACTGAAATGCAAATCTGATTCCTGTTTTGTTCTTTTTTAAATTAAAAAGCAGGTAATTTTTGGATTACGTATATGCAAATATAGTAGTAACTTTCCTGAGTGCGTGCAAAATGTGTGTTTAGTTCTCACGTTAAGAAAATATTTGCTATTCTGATACTCATCTCAGAACAACAAAAATCCACTTCCCAGGAACAAGCACCTTAGTCATGAAAACTGAAACTGTTTAGTTTCTTTAATGCTTAGCTATTCAAAGCTGTCAGATCTAAATATCCACACAGTAGAGAAGCCTGTCTGCTGTGAACCATTACATGCAGAGTGCACCCCAAATTCGGTCATAACAGCAATCCATTACACTTCTTTGTACCCCAAAACTATTTTAAAATAGGATTGGACAAACAGAAAAAGCAGCTACTATTTTGAGATCAAAGATATTTTCATCCCAGAAGAAAAAAAAAAAGAAAGTTTGAAAACCTTTAGTTCTTTTATGTCGATGCTTCCAGATCCATCAGTGTCAAACAAATCAAAAGCTTCTCTGATCTCCTGCTTTTGCTCTTCTGTGAGTTCAGGTTTTAAGCCACTTTTCTTCCGCTGGGCTGTACCTAAGCCAGGTTTTCTATAGTTGGATGCCTTCAGAAAGTGAGGGAGAGAACAGATAAGAAACAGCGTGTTCCAGGGAGAATTCAAAATACACGGAATTATAAATGACAACATTAAAGCTGTAGCAGAGGTCAGAGACATTCCTTGCTGCAAGTGGTAGACACTGGGTCTCTATGCTCATTTTCTTAGGTTATTCTAAAATAAAACAAGCCAAGACTTTGTTCCTGGGGAATGTGCATTTGGGCTTCCTGTTTTCTGTTTTAATCAGAAACACCACCCATTGAAGGAGTAATGCCAGAAAAACAGGTGGGCAGCCTGAAAATGAACACTCCACTGAGGTGACCACGACCCTCTGCACCTTCTGCCAGTTGCCTTTCCTGTAGGTTTATCTGAAAAACACAAGTACAACATTCTCACAGCTGAAAATGTTGGTTGCTTAGGGTCTTGGCCGTAAATGAGACTTGAAATCAGCCACTCCTGAGAGAGCAAAGTTTAAAGGGAGCTGTGTAGCTCCAGGCTGCCTGTCCATTGAATAGATGTGGAGCCAGGTAGCAATGTGCCACAGCAGTGAGATCTACCCACAATCTGTTCTGTAAGAACTAATCTGCTTGTGCTGAGCTGGTGATCATTATCCAGGACACTTCTGAGACCTTTCCTGCCTCTGGTGTTAGCCACTATAGTACAGAATGTTTCCCTCGCCACCTATAAAGCAGGAAAGATGCTTTCCTCAAGTATACTTTTGTTTTTAAATCAGCAGCAGACAGATTTCAGTCTTGCAGTCTTGAATCTGCAGAGTCACAGAAGGAAAGGCAGTCCCTCCCACCCCCAGCTTCAACTGGCTAGGCTTTACAGAAATAAATAAAACAAACACAAAGCAAGGAATTTGTTACCTAGCTACTGCGGACCAGTTTCTTACCTCTGCTGAATTGTTACCATTTTTTGGGCTGGGATTTCTCTTTTAAATACCCAATGTGTAACACAAAAGATTCCCTTTTCTTGTATTTGGAAATGAAATTTCAGTTTTCAGCGTCATTTGCCCCTCCCAGCTTGGATTGCAAAGCCATTTGTTTGGCTCACCCCTGACTTTTCTTTGCTATTAACACAGGCATGAGACTTTTTATATGCTGCTCTGGGAAGAAGACACACGAGACCTTTCCCAGACTATGGAGACTTATTGTTCCGTTTACTTCACATCTGAGTTGTGCAAATCCCTTTCAGGTTCCACCTCCGGGCCTGGCCGGTGCCATTCCAACAACGCTGCGGGGGCCCGAACGATGAGGAGGTCTGAGCTGTGCCAAGAACGAGGCATGTTCCCTCCGCCTTGCCGAGAGCAGGTGACATATTTTGAGAATCCCGGGGTTTTTCCCGGAGTGTTTTTTCCGTTGGAGGGGGGAGGGCCTCTCGGGGGTCCGTTGCGCGAGGTAACCGGGCAGCAGCGACGGCCTGGGCAGGGGTGGAACCTGAAGGGGATTTACACAACTCCTGCTGTCGGCGGCAGAGGCCGAGGGGCTCGGGGGAGGCGGCGGTGGGAAGGGAGCCCGCGGCGGGGAAGGCGCGCTCACCATCCGGCCGGGAATGCCGCTCCGGGATGGGACCACACCGCACCGGACGGGACGGGACCGCCTCACCGCCGCGCGCAACCGACACGCGCTGCCCAACCGACCAATGAGCGGGCGGAACGAGAACGGGAGCCCGCCCCCCTCACGGCTCGCGCCAATGGCGGCGCGGCGTGCCCGTGAGGGACAGCTGAGNCCCGGCGGGGGGCGGCTGGGGCGGCGGGGGGGCGGCCCCGCCGCAGGGCGCCTGAGGGAGCGGCGGCCGTGTCCAGGCAACTTCCTGTCCAGGGAAGCGGCGGGAGCGGCGGGAGCTCGGCCCCTCCGGTGAGACGCCCGCACCGGCCCGCCAGGCACCCTCCGGTCCCCAGGAAGCGGCCAGGCTGCCGCCAGCGCAGTTCCGGTGTGTCCGCTCCGTGTGGGGCCGGCGGGCCGGGACGCGTTTCCTCTCCCTAGCAATACTGCGACATAATATTCAAGTGGACTTTCTGTGTGTGGGATGGAAAAAAGGTTTTTAGATTTGGAATAGCTACACAAAGGTGCCTGTGGGAGCTGGAATAAATGATATGAATACATTTCAGTACCTGAAGGGAACTCACGGGAAAGATGGGGCAAGACTTTACAAGGGCATATAGTGACAGGACGGGGGGGGGGGGGGGGGGTGGAAGGAGCANTGGTTTAGCTGCTCTTAATGGCTTTGAGCTGACAGACAGTAGATTTAGATTGGATATTAGGACGAAAGTGTTTATTGTGAGGGTGGTGAGGGACTGGAGCAGGTTGCCCAGAGAAGTTGTGGATGCCCCATCCCTGCAAGTGGCCAAGGCCAGGTTGGATGTGGCTCTGAGCAACCTGGTCTGGTGGTTTGAAACTGCATGATCTTTAAGATCCCTTCCCACCCATACCATTCTGTGATTCTATGATTTGAATCTGAGCATAAGAGGTACAGGGCTCAGGGTTCTCAACTCTTGGTGTGTATACTTTGTTATTCAAAAAGGGAGCTCTATTTTAATCCACGTGGTCTGCCACGGGACCATGGTGTGGAAGAGATTTTGATGGAAAGAAGGTTTCTTTTTGGTATGTTAAGAATGAATAGTTGGTCAAAACTTTAAAGTGTTGGCAGTGTGTGAGGTATGAAGAAGTGACATTGCTTTTATTTCACTTAATGAAGTATTCATGCATGCTAATTGAACTAAGTAGAATTGGAATAAAATATGTTTTTCCAGACTTGAAGGGTGAAGTCAGTGGCATGACTGTTGTTCCTGAGGAGGATCTGCACAGAGCTCTTGAGTTTTTCCTGTAATTTGTCTGTTCTGCTCTAGTGAACTTTTGCCCTAAGTAAGGCAAATAACTGAAATTCCAGATAGCAGGACAGGAGGGAGGTGGTAGTTCCACACAGCCTGTACTGATGGAAGTGTAAGGTACCATGGGAATTAACAGCTCTTTACTATCTGCCAGCCAGAAACAATTCCATGGTTTTTTAACAGTGCACCATTTCAGCAACTCTGCCCATTGATTTCTCATAATAAATGCACAGGATGAAGACCTGCTTTATACAGAGGAAAGCTGTATTCAGGGGTAGACTGTTAAAATTATTTTTTTGGTGATTCATGCTCTGGCTTGCTGTGAGGATGGGGCAGTAATTTGTCCTCTGTTCACAGATGCTGCCCACTGCCCATGGCTTTCAGGGATGTGAATGCCAGGAGACATATTGGACTCCAGCAACTCTCATCCTTAGCATCCACTGGGAGAACATTCCTGGGGCCAATGAAATCACACAAATTCGTTGTGGATGAAAGCACCAACCAGAGCACATTGATTTGTTCTGCTGTTAGACTGATGGAAAGTTTGGATTTGACAAGTGCTGCTGGACAGCTTCTTAATGAAACCATTCAGGCTCAGAACAATGAGTTTAAGACTGGGATGAGTACCCTGTTGTTCCTGGTTGGAGCATGGAGCAATGCTGTGGTGGAATGCCTCCAGCAGAACGTTCCTGTTCCAGCAATAGTGTCTGTGATGTCTGAGGGGTTGAACTCTTGCTGTGAGAGAGTCCAGTGTCTTCAAATACCAATACATGATGTAAAGAAAGAGCTGTGTTCTAGCAGAGTTAGGCCAAAGGCTTTTGAAAGCAAAACTGGCCAAGTTGGACGTGACAGTCTTACAAATCCTCGGAATTTGCTGTGTTTTCAGAGAGATATTTCTGCACCAGAAGAAGTAATTCTAATAAATTCTAGTTCCCGTCAAGGAGCTGATTGTCATTTTAACAAGTGCCTGGTTTCATCCTTGGCTGGCTTTGGTTCAGTGGCTTCTCTTGTCAAAGCAGTGGGTGACAAAAGTTCATCTGTGCTGTTTGGAAGTGGTGTTACTGCATCCAGCTGTATCTCACAGAAGTTAACCCACAGCAGACACTTCAGCACCCTAGGGAAAAGCTGTTTTTCAAGTAAGCAAGGTAATTTTCAGGGATACCTTTCAGGACCATCAGCAGATCCATGTGGATGTTGTGGTTTAGGACATTTGGCAATGGCTCTGAGCCACGGAAACCAGACCAGTGTGAAACTGCTACAAAGCATTGCTGCTTATCAGCAAGAGAGAGGAGAATGCGGTGGCTCTTCCCAGATTAACATCACAGAGATTGTGACGTGTTGTGTGCTAGGCCTGCCTGAGAGCTATTCCTGTGTCTCCCCAGGCTTTGTCACATTAGTGTCACCAGAGCAAGCCACAGTCATCAAACACTTTGCAGACAAACCCCTTCGGATTCTGCTGATGGATGGTGACCTCACTGAGCAGTATCGCCACTTAGGTTTTAACAGACCACATAATGTAAGGACCATATTGGAACATCCCAATTCACAGGAAAGCAGAGCAGGAGATGTGTGGCTAAGCAGAATGTTGGATATTCTGATGACCTTTGAAGTAAACCTGGTTTTGGTCAAAGGAAACGTGTGCGAGAACTTCATGGAAAGGTGCCTTGCCAGCAAGATACTGGTAATTGGTTTTGTAGCTTGGGATGTGCTGTGTGCCTTTGGGGAGGTCACTGGTGCCCAGGCAGTGACGTACCTGAGCCAGCTGAACGCTTCCTGCGTTGGGAATGGGGCCTGGGTGGAGCTGTGGAAGGCCAGCGATGGGCGCGCGATGGATCTGGGTGAGCTGGTGCCAGCACGGATCAGCGCGGGAGGCATCCCCCTGCTCACGGCCGTGCTCACCACTGCCCTGCCTTCCAAGGTGCAGCTCCTTGAAGACCAGTTCTGGACTTTGCTGTATCGACTCCATCACGCTCTAAAGGACGGGAATGTTTTCCCCGGGGGTGGCGCGGTGGAGCTCTTGTGCCTCAGTCACATCCAGGTGCTCACAGAGCAGCCCGAGCGACCGGGAAATGACAACGCTGTGAGGAAGTTTCCCAGTCCCTGGCTGGCAGAGTATAAATGCATTGTGCTCCAGGCACTGGGGAGTGGCTGGAAGCGGTACCTCTCCATGGTCCTGTGTAACACTGCAAAGGCCAGGTCAGAGCTGGAAGCGTGTGCTGCAGTGGATCATCACCTCCAGAAAGCAGCGGCTTGTGGCTTTCCCTCAGCTTATATTTTGGAAGAGTTTAGGAGGGGTAGAGTGCTCGGAGGTGGCTCTGATCCCTTCCCTGACCAGGTCACAGATTTAAAGGTTTGTGATAACGTTACAGCCAAGATGGAGGCATGGAGGAGAGCTCTGGACCTGGTGCTGCTGGTGCTTCAAACAGACACTGAAATTATCACAGGCCCCAGAAGGAATCAGCTCTTGAACTCGCCTGTGTCAAGTGAATTTATGTTTTTATAGGACTTTCAGGATTTGTAAGTCCATGAGTCAGTGGGAGAAGCCCAGGTGCAACCTACTTGTCTTTATAAAGCAAACAGTGAGATATGATTGTGACTTTAGAATGTAACAGCAGAAGTCAGAATGAGAGACAGCCACAAGGTAATTTCTTATTCCAGAAATGGGAACTCAATAGCGAACAAAAATCTCTTGTGGGCTTATCTCCAAGCCCAGCTGTGCATTTCTAGCTAATGGTATTGCCTGTACAGATGTCTCCTAATGTCTTCTAAAGAAAGGCAGAGATCTCTTACATAACATTGCTATATTTGTGTTACATGAAAGAATATAGTGTAATTATTTCTAAACTAATACCTTGTTCTTAATTTCTGTACACTGCAAACGTAAGAGTTAAACTTGAAATAATGTGAACGATACATTTTGTACTGAGAGATTGTATGAATAGATTCTACTTTTGCATTTTTATGTGGTCCGTATATCTCCTGTTTTCCAATATATACCCTCTGGAATTTCTCTGGTTTTGACCAATTCAGGCTGAATCCTTCCATTTGGTATTGCAGACTGGATGCATCTCTACACAGAATTTTCTTTTACATCGCCAGCTGGATTTTTAGATTATTTCCATGGGGTCTTTCAGCTATCCTTGCAGAGAGGAAAATGTTGCTGTAAGATTTAGGTGTTGGCTAACAACTGGAAATGAATCTGTCCTTGTGATTGAGGTAAGGCATTTTTGCTGTGTTACAGCACTGACAGTTTGAAAGCTGGGCACTGGAGAACTGGCACTTCATTGCAAGAGAGAGGTGTGTAACTATGGAGATATTTTTTTCTGAACTTGGCATTCTGAGTCACCCTGGAAGTGAAATGTCTCACCAGTCTGGTGAAAATAGAATGGAAAACAAATGGAAATGGTGATGCTAAAGAGGATCCTTGCATTCAAGAACTTTCTCATTAAAATGCTCATGGCTGGCAGCACAGATAATGAAATTCATACACGAATAAGGTTGAGATACTTATGGAGGTGTCTGTGTGTGTATTAAAGTCGTGTTACATTTCTGACCTGAAACTAAACATTTTGGTTTTCTATCAGACCCCAGAATTCAGTGGATTTTGGCAAAATCTCATCAGTACTACAGAGGTTTATAATTTTAATTGGGAACAGTAGTTCCTAACAGCATAAGGATCTCATTATATTAAAGTTCTGATCATCCTGCAATTATTTTCATTATTAATCGGTTGGCAAATTGATGTGTAGCTGCTTGGACACACTCTTGGTGTACCAAGAAGTGAGAGAGAAAGAGTCTGGTAGATCAAAAGAGGCCAAGGGAGCTGGGGGCTGTTAAGTGAGAATTAAATGCAAACCCAGCATATAAATAAACATAAACAGACTCTGCTGCTCTGCAAGAGTTTGCAGCTCATGTTTGGCTTTACACTGTTTTTCTTGATCCTCCTGTGCTGAACATTGCATAACCCCTGTTCCCAGGAAAAGATCCACTTGCACTTTATTTGAATAATAGAGTGTAGTGTGTTATGGAAAATCTGTGGACGTGAATTGTATTGAGGTGGTCCAACATCTATTTATGGGGCTCTTAGACACTGGGAGCTGACGCACCAAATGTTGAGAAAGTCCAAAATGATGTAATTTTTCCAATCAGGCTTTTAAAAAGCACATAATGAGATATTTAAATGTGATGCCGAAACCAGGACAAGAGGTTTTCTAAAAAGCTGTCAGACATTACATTTTGATTAATTAACACTTGTTTTTCTACAACAAAATGGAACATTTTATAAATTAGGTAGATTCTGTATCCTGGGTTACTTAAAATTATCTCTTAGGTATGCGCAGAAGATTAACGTGCACGCTCTCCTCAAGGCATCCTCTCCTGCAATTTGGAATACAACGTACTAGTGCGGCTCCCTCAGCCTCAGAGCTCTTGAAGTTCTCTGCAGCATGGAATGGAGATCCTGTGCCTGTCTGCCATAGCACTCAACAGGGAATGATTTCAACATCTGCCACGGGCGATTTCAGCTCCTGCCAGGCAGAGGCTCCTCCTCTGGACACAAAGGCTGTTTGTGTAGAGCATGGTTTTGATGGGAGAGCTAAGCTGTTACATGTGATGTGCTTGGGAAATTGGGAGATGGCAGAGACTTCAGGGAGTTGGCACATCTTGCTCCCTGCTGGAACCAAGTCCCAGTCAGGTGCCTCGTTTCTCCCTTGCATCCCAGTATCATTGTTCCCAGCTCACTCTACCTTCTGTTCAGGACTGATTGCATTGTATTTCGTATTTCTCTTTATAAAGCAAATTTTTAGGCCTCTGCTACTTGAGGATTTCCTGAAATGTAGTAGAGGTCTTAATCATAGCAACCAGACCCTTGTCCCAAGCTGGGCCAGCCTGGAGGGCACAGCCACCTGCAAATTCTGGCCTTGTAAGGGGTATAGGCCAGTGATCAGTGGCTGTCAAGAGGGACCTGAGAGTTTGCCTGCTACCACGTGTGCTGAAAATGTGAGCTAGGAAATGTAGGAGACTGTGTGTACCTACAACGGTCCCCAGGCAGGCAAAGGAGTGACTGTGGGAGGGTGGGACTGAGGAGAAAACGTCAGGACTGTTTGTTTGCACTGAACTCCTTTAGATATCCCAAGCCAGGGCTGATGGGGAGACTGGGAGAGTTTTTTCCTTTTTTTTTAGAAGAGAGAGTTGGAGAGGGGAATTGAATCTAGGAGAAAAGTTATGGAGTGGCAAGAGATTTTCAGCTCTGCTTACAAGGACGAGGCAACTGGCAGGCCTGAGTCATCCCATCAGTCACATTCCCAGCCAAAAATCATTCTTGCAGCATCAAGAACTGACCTTCCTCCATGCAAAGCAGGTTGGCTTCCCATAACCAACTCAGGCAGGACACCTACAGGAGCTGAACCAACATCACCAGGTATCAAGTGAATGAAATGTCTTGTTACTGATTTTTTTTTTAATCTTTTTGTCTTTAAACTCTTTAAAACTCCTGTGTAAACTCCCTGTTATGTGGCAGTGCCATACTGAAATGGGACTGAGCTGCTGCTTCAAGGAAGGGCTTGCTGTACTGGAACCTGCTGAGTTGCCAGGACTGCTGTGAACAACAGGCACTTCCAAGAGTAACAGGGGCTCACTACAAGCCTTACTATTTGTTTTACCCAGTTTTATCCCTCTCTCTCTCTGTAGATCAGCAATCCTTTCAAGATAATTCCACACCAGTACAGTCAGAGCATAGTTTGTATGATATCATTTGGAAAAAAATCAAAAAATCACAGATTAATTCTGCTACTTGCCACCAGCATAGTTGCATTAATTAACCATTTATTGCAAAGCTGCAGGACCAAGACCTTTCTTTTCTAACCAAGCATGAATAGATCTTCAGTCTTAAAGGGCTTTTTCTTTATAGATAGTGTTGCTCCAAGAACTAATGTCCACAGGGATGATTCCAGCACAGGTGACAGGAGAGTGAGCAGCTCAGGTGCATGCACAAACAGGGGACTGGGTTTGATCCTGAATAGTGGGAAGAAGGAAAAAACAAACCCCTCTGTCTGTTTTGGCTTCCTACCTGTTTATTCTGCTAGTAATACCCATTTCTTTTGACTAGACTTTTGAAGAGCACCCACAGTGGTGTCTTTGGCTGATTTCAGTGCTGGTTAACTGTGAGTACTGGGATTCAGTTTGTTGCATTATGTCCCTGAAAACTTTGTAGGGACAAGGGCAGCTTGGAGCAGAGATGCAGAATCGAGGGCAAGAGTAGTTCCCCACCTTCTTTCACATCAGGCGCCAGATGATCCCTGGGAGTGGCTTCATGTCACATTTAATCCAAGCCTGAGCTTCCCAGCACCATCCCCAGCAGCCATGTGTTCCCATGGTGAGACATGTTTGGGAGGAATCTTTTTCAGAGGGGTGGAAAGAAAGGCTGGGCCATGATCATGCACAGATGGTGAAAGAGCTCATGAGAAGGGGGAGAAACCAAGGGCTGTATTTGGTTTCCCTGCCTAGCAGAAATTCAAAACAAGAAAGTGTTTAGTTCAAAAGGAATTCTTTCCTTGGGGACCAAGTGCTACTCCAAACAATAGGATTGTTTTTTCATTATTGCAGGAGTAGTAAAGATAGCATGCAGTTTTTATTTAGAAGTAATGGGAATACTGGCCCCTGACTGTCTTTTATTCCAGCTGAAATCAGTAGAATGGGGTTTAGTGCTATTCACAACTCTTGTCCACTGTGTTGTGAGACCAAATATTTAACCAGCATTGCAGATGTGGAGAGATGACTAAAAATAACACAGTTGGTGAACTTATTTATTCCCAAGGTGTAATTTGGGTCACTGCTTTCACTGACTAAACTTAAAAACCAAACAAAACCAAACAACAGAAACGTTCTATTTGTTAGGACTGGAGAGCCCGAATAACCCCAGAGGAGTTGTATAAAATAAATTTTACTTATGTATGTACATATATACACACATTCTGGAGCAGAACAGTTTCTCAATCAGCAACATTAATCTATAGAGTAGTCATACAACTCTGATCTGATTCACCTCCTGTTTATGTCAAAGAAAACCATCAAAATACCTCCTTTTTTAGAATAACTATCTATTAGCATCTATTAGCAGTAAATCCTTTTTTTTCTTTTTTTTCCCCCAAAAGAGCCTTGTAGAAAAAGGATCCCTCCAGTAAACTGAAAGGAATTGTGTCTTGTTTGGGGTATTAATTCCTGCATTCCATCTGCTGCTCCCTGCATTTGCAATTCTGCCTGTGAGTCACAGCTCCAGGATATGCCTGTACCAGTTTTAGGGGAAGCGAGCACAAATCCACACATGTAATTCCATATCAGTATAGTGTCTTTGCTTCCCTACAGTGATGAAAATCAACTGGTACACCTGCAGCAATACAGATATGTTGATTAGATTGTTTTAATTAACTGGCAAACTCCTGCTAATACAACATTATTCCAGTTCCCTGAGTATTCCTTGCTCAAGGTAAGGGGCAGTCAGCACCTCAGCACCTCAGCACCTCCTTTCTCACTGTCCTTTATCTCTTGGTTTATGTGAGCACTGTTTAAATAACCATCTCAACCATCCCATCCAAGTTCTGGTGCAAGGGTGCTTGTTTTCTGGAGCTGCTTAGCTGGGACAGAGTTGCTGATGGCTGCCAGAAGCCAGGAAACTCAGATGTCATTGGCAGTAAGAGCTTTACTGGAACTGGAGCCCAAATCTCTCTTTGTTTATCTGAAGTACCAGGCAGTTAACTGGAAAAATGGTCATTTATTGTGACCCCGGCTCTGCAATTATTCAGGCTTGTAATTGACATCTTAAACACAAAAGCAGTGCTGTAAATAAGCTCTGCTCTTGTATTTGAGAATTGCCAAATGTCAGATCAGTATTTGCTATACATGGAGTTAGTGTGGCTAATTTGGGAAATGCTCTCAGATCTCAGCTCCAGTGCTGGATACTCAGGACTGTTTCCCAGCACAGCTTGAGGAGGACCTCCAGCCTCCTAGATTCCTCTAACAACCATTCATAAGGCCAGTGAAAATGTGGAAGAGAGAAATTTCAAGGCCAGGAGAAGCTGGATGAAATCCAGTGTCTCTTATTTGCTCACATCTCATTATTAAACAGACTTCTTATTATTAAAGTGCTGCAGAAAGGTCTTCCAAAAATACAGGAGCTCATTTAAAAGACTTGTGTCTGTGCCAAGAGGTGCTGTTTGGATTAACTGTGTTTGAATCAACTGTGTTTGCCCACCTTGAATGGGAATTCCCAGATGCTTTTGCTGATGTGCATGTGTGACAAGATGTCATTTCCCTGATATACTATTCTCGGGAGACTGGAGGGGAAGACGAAGTCACACTTCGGTCCTGAATTAATACAGGGACAAATGCCTTTCTCATTAAAAACATCAGTGAAGTTTCCATGGCTTTGGGGAGTTGGTCTCTAAGAAACAGAATTTTGCAAAACTGTGGTCCTCCTTCCTCCCTCTTCTGAATACTGGCAAAGGGTGACTTCTGGATATTTCTTAGTGGCAAGAAATGTAAAATTGAAGACTGCAAATGATGAGGAGTGCAACCTTCATTAAAAGCCACTCTCTTTCAGATGAACCTCTAATAAGCTCTGGTAGTAATGGCCATTAGTTAAAGATGACATGGAAAACATTTCCTTCAGAGATGCAGTGGCTTGAGCCGTGCTTTCCACAGAAGGATTTGATGAGAATTAGAAGCCCAGCATCCCTAGGTAAAGGGATGCCTCCTGCAGGGAATGTCACTTAGGAAGAACCCTCAGCTTTCGAAACAGGCATATCCAGGTCTGTCAATCTCTTTCTTACCTTAAAACTGCAAACTCTATAGAGAAGAAACTCTTTATTCATATGGTATGGAACAAAATGAGGCCTTGGATAATGATCAGGTGTCAGAATTACTGTAGTAATGAATGAACATTTGATGTCGTCTAAGATTTGGCTTCTTCAGCTTGAAAGACATTTCCTTGATTTGCAAACCTGATGAAGCTGATGGAATTTGTCTAAACGCCTTCTACATCACTTGGCCATACACAATTCCCACAAGTCTGACCTCCATAAGGATAAAATCAGAGTAGCTCTTGGAGAGTAATAGTAAACTTTGACAATGAACACAGTAGCCCTTTTTTGGAATGCAGGTGAAGATTAAACCACAGCAATTACAATGTGCCAAGCAGAGCTCTGAGTAGTCCTACAACACACAGTGCAAACTCAGTGGAGCAGAATGGTTCCTCTACATCCGAGCTGGCATGCTGGCAGGGTAGAAGGAATGTTGTCCTTTCAAATGCCTGGGAAATGAAGTGAGACCACAGCATATGTGTGAGGGGTTGGAGTGTCACCAATTCTTTTTCACATCTCTTTGAAAGAGTTCCCCATAATCTGCAGTCATTTCTGTTACATCCAATTTCTTTATTTATGGCTTTAATATTAATCTCCAGTGTTGGATCTCTATCTGTTTGTCTTGGTCTGACAAAAATGTTGGAAGTTGCCCCTTGTCACGTTTCCTGTATTGCTGATGCAGTGGTGGGTCAGGCAGATTTGTAGCAATGGTTTTAATACTGCAAGCACAAAATGAACAGACTTTATTGCTGCAGGTTTGAGGAAAATCCTTCCTTCTCCTCTTTGGTTTAGTTGGGGTTGTTTTGGTTGTGGTTTTTTTTTTAAGTGGAAACTTCATTTGCTTTTTTAGAATTGTGCTTTAATCTGTGTCTGCCTCTTCCCCTGCTCTGTTTGCTCTTGAGTCCCCATAATTAGCAAGAGTAATGTCCTAGTTTGCAGTGCAGTAGGAAAGAATAACTTGACTTTCTAAAATGTAATAAACAGTGCAAGACCTGGAACAAGTACAAAACATTCAGACAAGGTGAAAGCCCCCAGAAGAATACCTCTATTCAAAATGTCTGTGGATGTCTGCAAATACTGCCAGCAGCTTAAGTCTTGTCTTTTTCCTTTCCAAACATGTGTATTAGGTTTTCCTTTAAAAATACATACTGTATCCCTGAACTCTTGCACGCTCCTAGTCAAAGAAGGTAGTATTTCCTTTAGACCAGTTGATTCATACATAAAATAAAAGCTGTGAGACATTATTTTGGTCTTGGTTGTTTCCCTCTTGTGATATTGGATGGAAAATGGTCTCTTTGAAATACTCAAGCGTTAAAATCAGCAATCATCTCTAGGTATTGAGGGTTACCTGGCTCGACATCTCAGGAATTCCAGGATTTCCGGGCTCAAAATCCAGTTCTACCTGATTGGATCCAGCTCTGTTTAAAATCTCCCTTATCCTCTGGGACCTGTGTGTGCTATACAGCAAGTCTTACAAATCTGTACACTGCACTTCATGTCTTCATTTTGGTTTGGGTTTGAATGGAACTAACTATGCTCTTCCCTCCTCTTTTTTTTTTTACAACAAAATATCTGCTTTGCAGACAGGACAAAAAGGTTTTATTTTGTGTAGGAAGCTCAGCTACAGACTTACCTTCTTATAATGCCTGTAGGTTAAATTGGTGAAGATAAAGCCCTTACATCACACAATCTGTTCTGTACCCATGGTGCAGAACAGATGTAAAATGTACATGTCATTAAATGACTTAGAATAATATGCCTAGCAGATCAGGGTAATTTATTCCTTAAATATGAGCTTTGCCATTATTTTGGGGTCAAATGTAATGGAGTGAGAGACTGACTGTTATTTAATGTGTCATCTGTTCCACCTGGGTGACACCCATCTGTTTGAGTGTCCCAAGCAGAGGCTAATTTTGTAGCTGTGCTGTTGCCAGCAGCCTGAGAAGGATTCTTTGTGGCATTTATTTACTCCTTTTTATTTGCCTTAAAATCACTGCTGATTACGGCCTGAGTTTCTCTTTGTGGTTGGATGAGAACAACAGCAAAAATTCCACTGAAATTTAACTTACTGGAAAGGAGCCATAGGTGGTCTAGGATTTATTCTTGGATTGTTTTGCTGTGTCACCATATTTTTATAGCTGATAATTTCCTGTTCATCAATGACAAGACAGTCACACAGCATATCCTCTGCAGTGGAGGTTGTCCCTACATGAGTAGCTTTTTGTATTAAAAGTCTAGGCAAGAGAGAATTCTTCCTAGGCATAAAAAATGTGCGTGGAAGGAAGGGATTAATATTAAGATGATGGCCTCGTCATCTGATTTGGCCTCTTAAATCCTTCTGGAAGTGCCAGGTCCAGAAATTCCCTCAATTAATTTTCTTACAATCCACTCTGTATTCTGCTTCAAACGAAGTCCTGTGAGAATGACTGTAACAGATGAGAAGATTAACTGAGATTTGAATCACATTTGAAATTGGCAAGAAGGTGAGGGGCTTAAAGCCAAGCTGCACAACATCCTCAAGTACAGAATATTTGGGATCGAGAGCCCAGTGTTTGCTTCTGAGGAGAACTAGGGCTACTTGTGATTTGCTGCAATCAATCAGGACTTTGCAGTCCTGTCAAAGAAATGTCACTGGGCATGAAGTGCATGGAAGGGAGAGTCACCCTGGAGGCTTGCCTGGGGGACAGCACCAGCAGTGGCTGGGACCCCCTTCCTGGCATTGTCTGGAGTGTGGAAAAGCCAGGCTGCAGAATATAATTTATTGTCCATTTTTTGTTGCTGGTGTGTTGTTTGGGTTTTTTTAATGAGTTGATTACCAGAATTCAGTTAATTGATAATTGGGATACCTGTGAGAACCATGTGACCTGCTCAGACATAATTCTGAAGGCATTAATTACATATTGCTGATATTTCAAACCATAATTGGAGATCAATGTCATAGGTATGTTGCAGCCTTTGCAGTAATCTGAAGCAGCTCAGTTCCACAAGAAATTTTGGAGACAAGTAACCACTTGAAGCCTAAAACTGTTCCACTGTCATTATTGGTCTTTGTTTCCATTTTTAAATCTTGCAATTAGTGTTCTTAAAAAAATAATAAGTAAAGCAAAAGGCAAATACAGACCATCTGTGAAACAGAAAGAAATTGTTAAAAGCTGCATCCACGAGGATCTCTGGGAAGAGTGCCACAACACAACTAAGCATTCAGCCAGCATGATAGAATTACAAATTAAGCATCTCTAAAACAAATTCCAAATTGAAAATAAAAATCCATTCTGCTTATTTCTTTGTGGTAGAGGATGCCACTTTTAGAAATTACCATCTATTCTCCTGCAAACTGCCGGGTCTGTGGGGTCTGCATGCCCTCCACAGGTGGGGTTTCTTGGAGAGGGCACCTCATGGGGCATTGCTCAAATCCATATTTCAGTCAAGAGACTGAGCGCAGGAGGATTTAGAGCAAGTCTGGAGCTTGCTGTGTTTTTTAGAGCTCTGATATAAGGACAGGTAATGATATTCTATATTCATGGCATATAGAAAGGTGCCTCTTGTTGCAGGAGATGGCTTAGTCAGTTCCTATCAACTGGATTCATTTAAATAAAGGGCCATTGACGATGATATGTTTGAGACATAATCTTTTTACACTTTAACCAGAACACAGTCTCCAATACTTTCTCATTTCTTCCTTTTATCTAAAGGAACATTTTGCTGGCTTAAGCCAGACTGGATCTGATGGCTCTTGGGACATGCTTGAGGTAAAAGTGCTTTCAGTAAAGTCATCTAAGTATTTGTAATAACAACTTATGTTATCGTTTACTGCTGTATTTCCAAGAGGAACAAATGGAAACTTTAGTACTTGAAAAGCCAGAAAAAGAATTATGTAAATAAATGAAATGGATGATGACACAATATTTAAGATTATTGCTGAACAATTTTGTCATTTAAACCAGACTGGTCTTTTCTAGGCATGCCCTGCCTTTCACAGAAGAATGTTACCCTCAGTTGTAAGGGTTAGATCCGTATGTTAAATAGATCTGTCCTCTCCATGAAAACCAGAAGTATTCGTAAGGACTGATGATGACTGTAATAAAACAAAAATCTCCAGAATAAAATTTCTCAATGAAAATCAGATTAATCCTGAGACTGAATAAAGAAGCTAGTTTCTCATGGAGGTTCAAAGTAGCTGCAATAAAATGGTTTGACCAGTCAGGCACACGTACATGACACAGGTTTTGGAACCTTCCTAATTTAAAACAAAAGGAAAATCCTCTACGTCATATATAGAATTCTAAAAAAATAATCAGTTATTAAGATGTTTTGGATAGGAAAAGCTGAATTTTCTGCTTTGAAGAGGAGCATAAACCAATGGCTTTTAAGGGAAGGCTCGTCAGAGTTTCCTTTGGACATTTGAAACCAATGAAGATAAGATGTCCTTGGTAAACACAAGTACTGCAATAAATGTAAAAATTCAAGTTTTGTGCCTGTTGATCCAATTTTGTGCTTGTTGTTTTGTTTTTCCCTTATGACATTGTTGTAGAAATAGAAACCATGTATTTCACTGTGAATTTCTTTACTTGGTTTTGGAACTTCAACCTTAAGTTTTTCTTAGATTTTTTCAATACCTCCGAAGGGAGATGATTTAATTTCAGAATTCTGTTTGATGTGCATTGTAAGCTTTACTCTGGTCTCAAAAGCTCTTGTTTCTGATTGCAATTAGCACCAGTGTATTTCTTTACTAGAAAGGTTGTCTGGGGAAATAACTGCTATTATTTATATCCAGTCTGTTCGTCTCCATACTTCCACTTGAAAATTCCTCCATTCCGTCGTGTCCTAGGTGTGTTCAATCAGGAAGCCTCAGCACTGCTGTCATCTGGTCTGTGCTTCCTGGCTTTCCAGCTTTCCACTGTCTGAGAAACTATTCCCTGGACAAAGTGCTTTCTGGAATAAGCCTTCTGTGCTTCATGGGATAAAGATGAGTGGCAGCAGCCCAGAGCTGTTGTGCTTCGTCAACTTAAAATGACAGCTGCCATTAATAACAATTAGAACGCATTAAAACCAAGTCCATTGGGGTTCTTATGTAGTGAATACCTGCTTGCTCACTGGTTATTTAAGTGATGTACACACTGTCAAGCAGACAACAACAGCCCTGACTGGAGAGGCGCTGAATCCAACTGACTTCCCGCACTTTCAATCCTCCAGAGACTGCTGACAAAATTATTGAGATTCTTCCCTTTCTAGTGAATAAGAAATGCTGAGTAAAAGGATATTACATAAATTGGCTGACATTTGGAGTGGACCAGCTAATTCTCATTGCCTCGTGTGCGGTGGCTGTGTGTGTATGTGCACATGTGCCTGGTGTTGTCAATGAGCTCCCTGCCCACACTCCCCTCTGCTCCCAGCAGGCTGCTGGGAGGCTGAATTTTGGGAGTTATGTAAGAGACAGTCTAGGAAAACATCCCAGCCATTTGGAATTTACCCTCAGCACTAACCTCTTTCCTCCATTGTGTCATGCACTTTAAAAAAAAGTTATTTTTTGTTTAGTGGCGTGATGGGGATGTGTCTCATCTGAAAAAATGAGGTCTGTCTGTCGTGGGGAGGGAGTTGGGTGTACCAAAATTGACTTTTGCTTGCTTCTGCTTTCCATGGGCTGTGGCTACAGTCCCTGGAGTCAAAAATCTCTCCTTTCTCTAACAGCTGGGAGTTGAAGATTAGCAAGGGCAATAGTGTAGCAAAGGGAGATAAAAATGAGCTGTTAGGGCTATATCTTTACCCTGCTGGCAGCTGCTTCCCGGGGAAGGGCTAGCAGCAGGTACTGTGTCTACAAACACTTCTGACAAATTATTTCCCTTAAAAAGTTACAAAAAGTAATGTTGTGAGATTATACTTTATGGCCAGTGAAGATGGGGTCATTCCTAGTTTGAATAGATCAGTGTGAAAATCATAAAACACATTCCAGTGGAAGTGCATTTCACCAGGAGCATCCCTTGTTTGCTACGGGTAACCCTCCTCTGAGCTGTGCTCATTTTGAATGCTGCTTCATATTCCTGCAAATTTGTAAGATGTTTTATCCAACAAGTTTTGGTTGGCCTGTCTTATAACACCAGAAGCACGCTCCAGTACATTTTTCTTATACTACTTTGGAACAGTGCAGTGTTACTTTATTACATGTGATTTTTCTCTTGTGGCCTAGAACCTTAATCCTGATTCCACTCAAGTTTAATAGCAAAGATCTTAGTAGTATTTGTGTTTTCTTTTAAAAGTGCTTGGGATCAGACCTCTAGGCCCTGCCTTTGCCTTGTAGCAGAGAGAAGGCACGGACGGAACGGAAGACACTGGTTTTAGAAGTGGGGAATTTCTTGAACATTCTGCTTTCGATCTTTTGCAGGTTGAAATACATGAGAGTTCAGCTCCATAGAACTGAGCAGGATAACTCCTACAGCTAAACTCCTCCCAGTACCACTGCTTTTCGTATGCTAAAATCAATAGATCAAATTCAGACAGGAGGTAAGCAAATGCAACTCCTTTGTTTACACGCATTTGTACCACATCTGAATTCTGGCCAGTTCCATCCAGTCTCCTAAGCTAATTGCATACAGTGTGTTCCAGTCTTTTCATCCCATTGCTTACAGCACGATTTGCCTTTCTTGCATGTAACCATCCTGGAAAAAAGACTCATGTCTGAGAGGTAATGTAATCGTGTTTTCAATTATCCTCTGTGGGAGTAATCCAAACATCATAATAGAAGCTAACCTCTTTTATAAAGATGGTACACAAACCTCATATAAAGAATCTGAATTAAGAATAGAGACTATTCAGTGCCGATCTATTTTGTATGTGAGAGGAAGAACAAAGGTGGCTGCTTCACTCCTCCTAACAACCAAACCTGTTCACCTCTGTAGTCCCCTAACACAGGATATAGCAACACACATGCTGCAGCTTTTTTCCTAGGCCACTAGGAATTTGGTGTTGTGACTTGGGCATGTGGCAGCCAAAAAGCATTTGTTTACCCCTTCATAATTTTCAGGGGCCTCTTTTCCTTCCTCTTTTCAGAAAAATTACTTCCATCTGTTAAGTACAGTTGTGTAAAAAAAAAAAAAGCTGGATAAAGTTACAAATTATACTTTTTACTTCGTTTTTACACAAATCACTTCATCATTATTTCTGTCACATTTTTACTCCGTTGTCCTCACTGCACGTCCTAACCCAGGCAGTTTCACATATGTAATGCATGGAGCCAGGACTTCTGGTCAGAGCTGGCTAGGAACTCAAATGTCTTAAAAACAATGGCTGCCATCAACAGTTCAAAGAGTCCAATAGATTTTTGAGGGATTTGGATCGAGGTCTGAACTGACTTCAGGGTGCTGAGATGCTTTATTAGTGCTTAATTTGGAGAGCATGGCAGATGTCTGGGAATCAACTGTTTAAAATGGCAGGCAACATAGGGATACCCTAAAATAGTAATTTCTCTAGAACCTTATGCTCAGGGTACTGAAGGTGAGAGTGTAATGAAGAATGACAGAAAAGGTTTGTCATCAAGCTAACAGCTCCAGTGACATGAATTTAATTGTAATAATCCCCTAAGCTTGAAAAAAGTTTTAAACAGAGCTCCCAAATAGGTCCAGTTGTTGCAACACTAATTGTGTGTGTCTGGCAGTTGTGTGGCACTGGCCAGGCTGCATTAAACATGGAATCAAGTTGGTTCAAAATAATAGTTGAACTAATTGTTTAATAAAATCACAGATTTCATTAGATGATTAACCTAACTTTATATTTCTTACAGGCTCTGGAGAAAACTATCATTGGCAATAACTCATTCCTTATATTGCCCTTGCCACTTCTTCCTGCTCTCCTGCCCTGAGCTCCTGAGTTTTTGCTGTGATATTTATAACTGTCCCATCTATTTGCCTTTATGGAGACTTCGAGAAACCAGACAAGAGTACCCAATATGGATGGAGAAAAGCAGGAAAGTGATTGGCTCTAGTGCTTATGGAAAAAAAAAAAACATCATAAGGAAAGGCTCTTTTTTGACTTAGTCCTAAGTAAATTCTTCGGGCTGTACTCAGGTTGCACTCAGGTTCACCTTCCCCTTCAGAATTTCTGAAACTTTTGTTTGCTAAAGATCACAGTTCTCTGCTTCTCCATTCTGTTCTCCATTCCACAGCCACAGCTGGGAAAAGTATTTATTCTCATCCATGTCTCTGTGGTGAAACTGGCCACTAGGAAAAAAACCAGCATTCCATAAAAATAACTCTGCTCAATAATAAATTTGTGCATGAGGTCATATTCTTAACCTGAAAAGAAACAGCTAAATAGTTAAAAAAAAAAGAAGGTCCAAAAAAGCAGTAAGCAGTTCATAAGGAAGAAAGGAGAACCATAGTTCAGCAACTAATGAACTAAGGATGCCTTATGGGCTACTTGGTATGCTGTGAGAAGGAGATTGGAATAAATAATTGTCCTTGAAAGTAATCTCTACAAATATCCTTAATAAAAATGAAGTCGTTGGCATGACACTGGTGTAACTTTACAGTGTCTTTGATGGTGGGGTTGCGACAAGAGACCTGTTAGTGAAAATTACAGGAGTTGTTCAGCATGAGATGAAGTCACTTGATGGGGGGCTGTAAAGGCTCTTGTATACTTTTCTTGGGAACACACAAGTGCTGTAGGGAAAAATATTTCAATACCTTCATTTGATCATTATCTGTGTGCACTAAATATACCATCTGGAAATGGCTGCCAAAGGAGTCAGTGAGAGGTGCTATTTGAAGGGTGTGAGTAAAAAGTAATGTTACCATAAATTCCAGCTAAGTAGGTGAGGTAGCCTGGGGATATATCTTGTGCACATCCTGTTCTTCCTCCCATACTCTGCTTGGGGATTGATATCCCTGCTAACTGTGCATCCAGCCTTTCCCTTGGCATGGTGTCCCCACCACCCCTGCTTTAAGAAACAGGTCACAGTAGCTTCAGGGAGGCCAGGTAAGACAATGGGAAGTAAAAACCTTAAAGGAATGCTTCATCACTCTCTCCTTGCCTGCCTTCAAATCATCCCAGAGCAAATGTTTTTTAACATCAGTAAAAACAAGGAAGGATGTTGGCTCTGAACTGTTCAAGTGCTACTTAATACGAGCACTGCTTGGCCAGCAAAGCCTGCTCCGTAGGCCTGCCTTGGCAGCTCCCTCCGGGCCGTGTATGGACACCCAGGGAGCTGCTGCAGGAGCTGAGCCCCGGGAGCCAGGCTCTGGCAGGCTGTAGCTCCCTCAGGATCCCATCCCCCTGGCACAGCCCCGCACGCGCGGCTGCTGTGCGCTCCCAGGAGCTGACAGATGTGACAGATGACACTGTGCTCTCTGCAGGCCCACACAGCTGGGCTGAGTGACTAACCCTGGCTGTGCACCCACACGCTGATGTCAGGACAGCAGCCAATAGCTCAGAGTGACTCTCCTTGTCTCTGTGTGCACGTCAGCCACAACAGTGGCAAACCCGACAATGGGCAAGGAAGGAATCAAAGGAAAACCCAACTTCAGACTAGGAGCAACTGATGTAAAATGGGATGTGTAACTCAGTGAAAGGAAATCATCGATATTAGCTGGGCCGTTTTATAATAAATGAATCATTAGATGACAAAGCCCATAAATGGATGCATAAACAGCTGCCGTGTTAATATGAAAACACTGAGATCAATCTGTCTAAAAAACTGCAGTTCAATTGTGAATGGAATTAACAGCTAAAATCCAGCATTCATCTTGGCCAGGATGAATTTTACAAAATAAACTTCTGAGCACACTTCTGAGTTCTGTCCATCTTTGTACGTGTAATACGTGTATGCAAACATACGCACTAAAAATACTGTCTGGCCACCTGGATTTCAGTTAATTTCATTACTATCATTAATTGCAATGAATTTGACTTGGTCTTTGAGGGAAAGGCTTCTATCATGGTTTGCTTGCTGAGTTTTTTGTTGTTTTTCCAAGGTACTTGTTGGCTGTGGTGCAATGACTCAAGGTGTGCAGTTAGTCAGAATGAGAGCCTTCAATACTTATGGCAATGAAGTTTGCCACATATATTTTTGTTATTTTTCCCTGCAGTGAAGCACTCCTAGACGATGTATGAGTTTGGAATTGGTTGCACTTGCTGACGTAATCAATGCCATGGTCCCTTCTTTGAGGAAGAATGAAGAGTTCTGTAACTTGAGTTTTGTGGTAGGCGGGTGATGGGCAGTCTGATGGGACTCAGGGAGACTGCTGCCCTGCCAAGGAGTAAAATGGGGAGCTGGGAACTACCACGAGGAGGCAAAGTGCTAGGGGAAAGGAAGATGAAGCAGCCTACGGAAAAAATAAGCTATAGGGTTATGAGGATTGGCTGTGTAAGGAGGACATAGGCTTTGAACTTCAAGAAAGGCAGGGATTAAGAAGCAGTGGGGAAAGGAAACTCAGCTCTGGAGCACATGGCTAGGAGCCATAGTGAGATACAAAGGAAAAGTAGTCCAGAGGACAGAGCTTGGCATGAGGAACTGGGGAAAGATTTAGAAACAGGCCAGGAACCTGTGCCTGACAGCAGGGGAAGGGAAAAGAACAGGGTGGGGACAAAGGATGAGGAGACGAGACAGGCTGGGGGTGGAGGGTGGGGCAGCCAAGAGAAAGGAAGATGAGTCTGTGCCTATTTCAGTGTCCTCCTGGTTCTCACTCCTGGGTCTGGGATTACACAGCCTTTCCCTTCATCTGCTGTCAGAAGACGCTGTCATGCACTGATAACGTGCACACATTGACTCCTACACAGGAGACAGCCTGCCACAGGGGACAACCTTTCACTGTTTGAGACACAGAGTCACTGTGGCCTGTGGCAAACCCCGTGGCTCCAGCTTTATCTCCAGTGTCAGCTGATATCCCCCACAGGGTATGGGTAGGGAATTTGTGAGTTTTAGATCAACAACACGAACAGCTCACAAAGATTTCAGAGCAAACATTCAGACTTGTAATGGCACCTGTAACTCTTGCTTTTCAGTCTTAAGTCCCCATTGCTTGGGGTTTGCCTCTTCAGCATTCTCTTTAAGGTACAGCTGTTTTTTCCCTAGAGAAGTCTTCCCAAATGCCATGTGAAGTATGAGATGGCTGGAATTCATGGCAGTATGAGTTCAGCAGTTGAACAAGGCAGTGGTCAGTAGCTGGCCACATTAATGTCAGAGTGAGCTTCTTCTTTAGCATTTGCCAGGGTTCTTGGAGCAGGTAATGCAGCTTTTACAGAGAAAACAGGCAACCAGTGAAGTCTGAGCAGGTCCTTCTCCTGCCACTTTCCTGTAAGTGGTGAGCTCTTCACACAGATAACTGGGCTGGTGGCAGAAAAGCAAAATCCATTTGCACAGCAATTTACTATCCCCAGAATAAGGGTTATGTAGAGCAACCCCATTTGCTCTCCACAAAGATGGGCATGTTCTCACAAAATTTCCATGGAGTGCTTGGAGGAAGACGGCACTTGATAAAACTAATGAGGGTGTGACAATGTGTCTTATGCAGGCATTCATTCTCTAATTTTTCCTGAGGAGGAAAAGGATATAAATTAAATAGTGATTCTTATCTAATGAGTATTGCTTTTACATAAAAGGAGATAAAACACTGAGCAATTTAACCTCCCAGATGCTTGGAAGTTAATGATTGCAGGTCAGCTTTGAGATAATAGCCTGGGCAGTGTTGGGAAAGTCATTTTCTGGCAGATAACAGATTCCATTTTGGCACATGGACAGCGGATTACAGTTCTTTAACCACCACGAAGAGCTGCGCTAAGCTCTGGTCTCTCCAAGAAACAAACAAAATTTCACAAGAGCCAGCTGGCTTCAGTTGCACTTACAGTACTTGTAACTTCAGATGTCGTGGGAGATGCAGTCATGGTGAACTTAAAGACATATAGGGATGGCTTCACAGCTGAGAAAGGGGGGGATTGCAGAACATGTTTGTCCCAAGCTGGTCACTGCATGGATGGATGCATTGGGGTGTGGTGGAGCAGTAACTGCATCCACCCCAGCACTGAGTGCTGCCTCAAGTTCATTTGGGAGAGCTCTCCCTCCCTAGAACTAAAAGCTAACGCAGCACAAGGGACCACATCATTTTTTTGCACTTCCAAAGAATTTCCAGGGCCTGTCTCTCTCAAACACTGCTGTGCCGATACCCTGAACAGGGAACTGTCTTTGCAAGGGCTTAATGTGTTCACCGTGCCACTGGAGCTCTGTCTGTGTTCTGCATGCGATACTCGGTCTGTGACCTGCTGCTGCAGGGTGTTATGCTCTGGGGAACCCTTCAGTGGGGCCTAGGTTTGGGGATCCATGGAAACCGCCCTGAAACAAAGAGAAAACAAACGGGAGAGTTGTGACATTCCTTCTGGAATACTATCAGCACAGATTGTTACCAAGAGAGAGGGGTTTGGGGTGGTTTCTCTGTTCTTGCTGTTTTCTACCTGCCAGCTGATACATCCTACAGAAATGACACAGAGCAAGATTTTGGTTGTGCAAGTGGTAGAAATTAAATTAATGATGTAGTAAAATCTTTTTTTTTCTTTGTAATGTCCCGCTGATCTCATCTCTCCTTGCCCTTCAGTGTGAAATGATGAAAGCTTCATGATGTGGTAACTGCTGTTCCTTGGGAACAGTCTGTCTTTGCTGTATTCCTCCATGAGATTACTTTGGCCTTGTACTATAACATACCAGGGAATGGAAAGAATATTTTCCTCACTTCCACCTGTATTTATATTTCCAGCTGCAGTTCTGTGCATAATATAACATTCTCCAGAATTAGCCCATGTGGAAGTTATGAATTCTATGACCTGTATAAGAACCTAATTTAAAAGAGGATAAAGAAGAACCTATAACAAAACTTTCACTGTTTCATGATCAGTTGCTAGGAGAAAGAAAGTGACTGGCATTTTTGACTTGCAGGGGGGTTGTAGTTGATGAGGAAATATTTAGAGTTAAAATTGTTGCAGGCAGACTTGCTGCAAGCAGCCCTGCTTGAGCAGGGGTTGGATCAGATGTGCAGAGGTGCTTTCCAACCTCAACTGTTCTGTGTTTATGTGAAGATCCGCTTCCTAACAGTTTGTGTGTGCTCTGATCAAATGGGATAATGGGTTTCTGAAACGACAACAACCACACAGGCAGGCACTGGCTGTATCTGCCCCACAAACACTGATTTCCCCCCAAACACAGGGAGAAAGATCTCCCTCTAATCTCTGAACATGTGTCCAAGCACTTCTAGTGCAAGAGCAAATGCTTTAACCTATATCAATGCAAAAAAATGTGTCTTGAGTCCTGAGCAGGGGCCAAGTTACTTTGGGACACTTTTTGCCACCCTTTCAGTGACATGGGATCAGGAAAGATAAATGCCTAAGTCATGATCTTGTGATTATAATGCAATGCTGTGAGAAAGAGATGTGGCTTTATGATTGTTCCCATTAAGGAATCTCTCAACAAGTCTGGATTTCTTTGAAATCCAATATTAACTGAAGTTCTTTGAGTTCATGATGTTTGATTGCAGAGTATTTTTTAAAATTGTCTATTTTTAATGTATATTATCAATCTTTATACTGACATTGTTTCTTTTCTTAGCCTGGAGTAATTTTGCTAATTTAGATGTATTACTCTATGTAATGTGGATACATAGAGAGAGGGTGTGTATATGTGTTTGTATGGACATTAGAGAGAAGGAGAGGGGTGATGTTGCTAATTCTGAACTCTAACCCCCATAAATATTTGTACTTAGGACATTATTTCTCGTTTCTCATAAGCTGAGGTCACTACTGCATCTCTTAGATCTGCAACAGCTGCCAGTGCTTCTAGACAGTTCAGATCTTTTTCCAAGTCCAATCATTCTGGACCGCAGAAAATTTGATTTACTTCCAATTTAGGCCTCACTGGATTGTTCGTTCTCTTATCTTCAGCCGTGCTGGGCTGTTGTGTTTCCAGCATTTGTAAAGACAACCCAAAACAAAGTTTTGGCCATCTGTGGCATTCTCAGATTAAGCATATGTTGAGAAAATTTTATTGAGAAAGACATAAACAAGTGTCCCCTGGTGCTTTAGAGAAATAAAGTACTCCTCTGAACTGGAGTGGAGACTGTGAGAGGTTTGTAATAGGGAGGAGATTTTAGTTTTCTCTTGTTGATGTGAGGTCTTTCCACTATTTGCACCAGAAAAAGAAAAAAAGATGAAGAGGGAAGAAATAAGCTTTTATTTAAAAGAAATATTGATGAAGGGTCATAAAGCCATGAGAACGGTAAATGAAAAGCTGAACTTCTGTTAACAGTTTTTTTTAGAAGAGTGACCATGCAAGTAGACTTCCCAGGCACTTAATATCCATATATACTTCAAACACAGAAACTTTGCCTCACAAACTGCACCTACAAAAGTAGGTGGGTAAAAACTGAAGCTGCTTTCTACAGTAACTAATATTTAGAAGGCAAATTTGGTTATAGCCACATTGGTGGCTGTTTGCTTCCATCATACAAGGCAGGTGCAGCATGTGTTTAAGCTTCTGAGCAAACATACGAATATTGACCCAGAATATAAATATCAGCTC
Organism: Machaerirhynchus nigripectus; assembly: GCA_013397975.1. Lineage (NCBI taxonomy): Eukaryota > Metazoa > Chordata > Aves > Passeriformes > Dicruridae > Machaerirhynchus > Machaerirhynchus nigripectus. The sequence continues at coordinate 701,315 of VZRQ01007226.1, forward strand.
TTGATGGTGAAAGAACTAAAAGTTCTAAGGAAAAAACTGCTGCTGAATTTTTAAACTCATGCTCAGGCTTTGAAGGAAGGAAATCTTCCTTCCAAATTTAAAGTTAAGCAGTTAATGTACTTAAAGTTTTTGACATTTCCTGTGATAAGTGAGTGTGTGAGAATTTGTGGGAGACCTTTGGTGTCGCTATATGCTGGAGAAGGGAGATGGATGACTTTTTCCACTGTTAGCTGAGCACTAGACAACACAGGAACAGCTTCAGAAGGGACACAGCTTATCCATCTCTTTTTGGCTAATTGCTACTTGGATATGCACCAAAGAGAGGGATTGGGAAGCCAAGAGCCCCGGGGAGTCAAGAAGCTCTGTGATGGAGTGGAGACCTGGGCTGATGTTCCGTTTCCAGCAGCTGGAAGCGTTCCCTGCTGCCACAGTGATATAAACCACATGCTGAGGTGTCCTCATGGTGGGAAGGTGTGAGCCAGAGTGTTCCTCGGTGTCTTTGCTTTCCTGTAGTTCTAATTGCTTTTCAAAAGTGAGCGGCTTTTTGTTTGCTTGATTTTAGTTCTGTAGTAAATCAATTCTTCTGCAGATTAATTTAGGATGCTTTTCAAACACCATTTTCATTATTCCTGTGTGAGCAAACTGGAGATGTCGTCCTGGTAAACAGTCAAGGACATACGGCTGAAAAGCAGCTTCTGTGAAAGGGCATTGACATTTCCTGGGCTTGTCATATGGCAGGATTTGTAGTAGTAACTGCTGGAAAGCTGGGAAAGTTGTTGCACCTTGGATTAAAAATCAAAAACTAATGGAGCTGGTGGAGTTTCTTACTCTTAATTTGGAATAGCTCAATAATTATTGTTGGATTTTTCAGGGTTTTCTTGTAACCTGACAAACAATATAATTTAGGTTTGAATTTAGTTTACTTTGGAGTTTTTTTCCAGATGTTCTTACTGAGAGTCTCTAGAGATTTAAGAATTATATATTGAATAAGTGTGATGATTAGATGTGCAGATGAGCGTCTTGTGTTCAGTATGACCCCTGTGTATGAGAACAGCACTGAATAAAACAGCTTTTTCTCTCTAAGAGGTAAGATATTCCTATGAAGAGCACAGAATTGGACTCAGATGATCCTTATGGATCCTTTCCAACTTGAGATGTTCTCTGATTCTATTAAAAATCATAGCTGGTTACAAAACAGTGCAGGGCAAACAGAGAACAGCAGTAGTTCAGATAAATGGAACAGGTTAGCGAGCAAGTCTCCAAGAGGTATTTCTGAAGTAGCAGGAAGGTAGGGTTTAAGGCACTATAACATGGAGTGCCTTACACAGGCCAAGAGAAGGCTTGTGAAGGGGTTGGAAGCACGGATAACTGATGGTCTGGGTGGAGGGGAAGCAGCTGTATGGGTGTAATTGTGTGGAAGATCTGAGTTGAAGACGGGTGGTGGAAGAAGCCACAAGAAAGGAAAATGCTACTGCCAGAATCGCTTTAGTCAATGTTTAAGAGCAATATTAATGATGATATTAAGAGCCTGGACTGTAGAAGAAAGTAGAGTGGAGAAAATAAAACCAGGCGTGTTTTCCATTTGAAGAAGAGAAAGGAAAATATATTAAAAAATATAGAAATTTGGCAGATCTTAGGGTGAGTGCAGATAGCTTAGGGAATAAGACTTCCATTTCAGGTCTGTTATCTTTTAGTTGTAGGCCTCACATACACAATTCCCAGTGACAAGCTTCTAAAGAGTTCTCAAGCCTCACAATTTTATTGGTAAACTGGATTTTACTGGTTTTCAAAAGGATCATTTGATAAGGAATTTGAGCTGGTTGCCTTACCCACCCTGCCACCACTGGGTTCAGCTGTCCTGTAAAGCGCAGAGTTTTACTCTGCTGCTCAGTGACAGGGCATCCAGCTGAGAGCTGTGAACGGCTGCTGTGTGGGTAGGGAATGTAGAGTTAAAGGAATGGCTGAGTGGAACTAGGGATGTTTAGTCTTTAGAAAAGTTTTTTGGGTTTTAAGCATTTCGAGATTGCTTTTTTGTTTGGTTGTTTTTTTTGTTTTTTTTTTAATAACTCCTTAGAGTTTTAAAAATGACATTTTCACCCCTTCCCTTCATCTGCTTGAATCCGGCTTCATCTTCCCTTCATCTGCCTTCCAGGAAAGACACAAGGACTTTGGAAGGCTCCGTAGTGCAAGGACGCAAAATGCCCTGAACGTGGCTTCTGCTGCAAGAGGAAACAAGCAAGGTGTTTGCTATTGGCTGTGGCTGTCCAGAACTCTCAGGTGCAGTGATAACGTGGGATTTCCATGAGAAATATCAGAGAGTGTTTGAAGTGGATGGGTGGCTGAGGAACGTAGGGAAGGGGGTTATACTCACGGAGCAACAGGGCTGAAATGCCCATTTGTGGAGCAGGGCAGCAGGCGCCTGCCCCTGGGCTGTGCCTGTGGCACCGAGGGGGAGCAGCTGACACGGGGTGAACCTGTCTGGGCCGGGCCGCGCTCTGCCTGCTCCCTTCATCATGAGGGTGTGGGAAGCAGCGTGATTGTCGCTGATTCTGGTAAAGAATTAAAATTTGTGGCTTGCCAGAGGTCAGAGCTGGGAAGGGAAGTTAAGCGGCAACAAAATATCCTTGACGTACTTGCTAGCAAAGAGACTATTACACACTGTGTGAGCTGGATGCCGTGTCTGCCTTGGCGTTGGTTTGTTCCTGTGGGTTGCTGCGTGTTGGCTCTGTGAAAAGACCGGTGTTTGCAGTCCCAGTTGGGATTGTCCGGGGCTGCTTGTGCTGCCTTTGAAGCCAGCAAGCTTCCCAAGGTCCAGGCATGAGCAGCCCACTGTTAAACAGGAGATGAGGGGCACAAAGCATGTTTTTGGAAAAAAACCTTTTCATCCAGTTTTGTTGTCAGCCTCAGGCACAAAGTGCATTTGATCATCAATACACTTTATAAACTCTGTGCACATTTGTTTTATTAGAGGTGGAAGGCCTGTGCCAGAATTTTCACCTGTTGCCTTTTGGTATCAGTTTGCTCCTGTTGGATGGGAGGAGAACTGGTTTCCGGTAAATGCAGTGGACGAAAATGGTTGCCACGCATTTATTTTAAACACATGTATCATCATATTGTGATTTAAACAATTTAGAATGGTGCAGAGGCCACATAGCTTCTTCTGGTCTAAAATAACTCTCCAGTTACTTTTTTTATAAGGCCGGAGGAAAAGATGTCCGACCGATGTTCGCTGCATCCCGTTTCCAGTGCTGCCGGCAGCGGTGCTCAGCCGGACGGGGCGCCGCGCTACAGGTCGGGGTTCCTCGGCGCCGGGACGCGCTGCCGCCCCTGGCCCGGTCCGCCGGGGTGGCCGACACGGCCGACGGGGAGCGGCCCCCGGCGCGGCGCGG
>VZRQ01007226.1:704997-736209 GCA_013397975.1 Machaerirhynchus nigripectus
GGGACCACCGCGGGCGGGCGGGCGGGCGGACGGGCGGCTCCTCGCCCGGGCAGCGGGGCTGCGAGAGGGGCCGCGCCTCGGCCGTCCCGCCCTGCCGAAGCTTCGGCAGCGAGCCGTGCTTGGAAGGCGCCCGTAAATGTGCCGAATGTTCCTATGTGCATAACGGCGAGTACGCAGACGAAGTTAATTCATACCGAGTTAATTCATACACACGTCCCGCAGCGGGTAGTCCCGCACCGGCACCCGCGGGATGTCCCGGGGCAAAGCCTCGCTGGCGGCTCCGCGCTCAACCTGCTGGGCACAGAGCTGGTCAGGTGCACAGTTACGGACTTGAAGGGGTCTCGAGTTTGTTTGCGCGGCCCTTAAAGGGGTGTAATGGCATTTGCCGGCTCTACACGGCGGCGGTGAATGCGTTGGATGCATCGAGGTGGAGAGGAGGTTGTGCTTTTCCCCACTGCGGGTAGGGGCTGCTGAGTAGGAGCCCTTTTGGCATACAGGTACTTTTAGGAACAGAGGGGTAAATCTGGCCAAGGACGCAGGGTTTATAACAAACTGCTTTCAGAACACCTTTTTGACTTAAAATGTTACATATTGCGTTGGGTTTTTTGTTAACTTAATTAACGATGGTTCAGATACGGATAAAACCTATGGATTCCAGCAGGAGCAGGACGTTGCCACTCCAATACCTGATCTTTTGAAGGGAGGGAGAGCTCCTGGGCTGGGAACACAGCCCATGGATTGAGTGATCACAGGCTTGCAGGGAGTGTGTGGCAGGTTGCTGTTACCAACACAGGCTGCTTTTTGTCGCACGAACAAAATGCCTTTTGCAGAGCTCAGAATATTTTGGAAGTGTTCAGTATGGAGGTTTTGTGGATGTAGAGGTAAGTTTTTGATGTGCCTGTGAGGCGTTTCCTTCAGAGCAGGTACAGGGAGTTGCTGCGTAGCTGTCAGGTTGTTCCAGTGCAATTCCTGGTTGGAGAGAATTTGTTACTGTGCGTTGTGTGCAGGGCCTGCCCGCAGGCACTTGGCATGAGAAGCAGGTGAAATGCCTTACTGGGATTCTTCATCTGCTTTGCACCTGTGCTCTGACTGATGGATGCGGGGATTGGGCTAAACTTGGGGGATGAAGAGGAGAAGGAAGTGAGGGGACAGACCAAAGGTTCTTAATATTACTTTCCACTCTGAACAGTCACCTTTTGCAAAACCATTAGTTTTACCCAACAGTTCCAAAGAAGTCCTGTAACAGGAATCCTTAAAGGAAATAAATCTCATTAGTTCATCAGACGTGTCACCTAACCCTAGAAGTACCTATGAAAATGTGCTGGAAATCTACTACAAAGGGAGGTGATGTTGAGTGGAGGATGTACAAGGCTGAAGCTGGATCCAAGACATTGCCATGGCTGTTGGGTTCTTGCCTCATTCCCTATTTCTGCTTTTGAAAAGTGCAGGTAGTGGTGTGTGTTGTTCTGTGCTCACCTGGCCTGGCCAGGCTGCTCTAAATGGAGGTGGTATTTATCACTGCTGCCTTTTTCATCATAGAGCTCCCCCTTAATCATTTCTTCCCCCCTGCCTTGTTTTATTGTTCTCCCAGGAAAACTAATACTAGTTTTTAATTCTCGAGTCCATTGAATGTGTGTTTTCTCTTCCTGTTGAGCCTTACCAATACTAAAATTTGACATCTTATGCTTTCCTAGTAGTGAATTGCGCTTGAAAATATTTCTAGTCTTGATGATACTGCCGTATTCTTTCAGGTTTCTCTGTTTTGATCTATAGATGTATTTTTGCTGTAATTTCTTTTGGGCTACTCATTTTGCCTCTCTACTTTTTCTTCCCTGTCTCTTTACTACTATCTGATCACAAGTACTCTTTCTCCTTTCCTTTGGTGCTTCTCTCTCTGAAGCTCCTCTCTTTTCTGATCATTTTTCCTCTGGAACAAATCATGCCAGCAGGTGAAGGAAAACCTGAGTTGTAAGTGGGTCTGTGGCCTCTGCCCTGTGCTGCAGCAAGTCAGCTCCTCGGGCACCCTCAGCTTGGCACTCACTGGCCAAGTGCAGAAAACCCCTTTGTTTAAAAAGAGCAGTTTGTAAATGTGATACAGCTGGGATTTGCTTCCAGCAAACACACCTGGGGACAGGAATGCCACCATGCCCGAGCTGCTCCCTTGTCCCCTGCTGCCACACTCTCCTTTGCTCATTATCAGACAGCTCTTGGCTTGTTGCTTTTTCTTTCTTCCTTTCTTTTTCTTTTTTTTTTTCTTTTCCTGGAAGAACCCTAGTTCTGAGAAGCAGAAAATAATCAGCGCTTGAAGCATCAGCGAGGCTCATTGCTGGGGCATTGCGTGGTTCACATCCTTAGCATCCTTGCTGTAAATACGTCATTCCACACGACTGTGCTCAACTCTGACCTGGTGAGTGCTGCTCTGTGGAAGTCCCTGTGAAATCTCATGGTATTCCTGGCATGGCAGAAGGCCATAAATCTTGGACAATGTGAGAGGACTTTAAAAAAGAAATTAGCAATGAAAATATACACCTCAGGTAATTCAGGCTGATTTTCTTAGCTGAGCAAAAGGTTTTGTAAGGTGGTTTTGACAAAAGAAATACCATGTCTTTGCACAATTTGGTTTAGAAATAACGAGAGGACAGTTAGTAGAGATGCTTGTGGTTGCTGCTATTCTTAGGAATTAATTATACAAAATAACGTTTCAGCAGCACATCATCCTTCTTACTTTTAAAGAAAGTTCTTATTTTAGAAGGCAAATTACTGTCTCCTTACGCTTCAGACCAATACTACAAACAAATTTCCACAATCCGTGTCCTTTTTTGTTCCCCTCCTCCTGCCTCTATTCGACATACACGTCTGTTTTATGTCATGGCATGGTTTTATACTCACCCCACTCACCTGCATTTATTCATATTTGTGTCATTAATGAAATTAAGAATGGAAGTTGACATCCTGCGTGCTGGAGGATTGGGATCATATGATTCACACAGCTGAAAACCAGGACAGGGCGTCTTCCATGGCTGTTATTGCCACATCTGACGCGTGTGCTGCAGTGACTCCAGTGAAGTGCCCCTTTGGACACACTCTGGGGACTCCGTCCCGAGTTTTTTCCCTTGAAGAGGTACTTTCAGACAAACAAGAAACAGAAGGTGCTTTCTGAGAGTGTTGTTGTTGAAAGCAAAACAAAAAACATGGCTTTTTTTTGTTGTTGTTGATCAACAACTTTTGATTTATGCCCTGGAAAATGTACAAAGAACGCAGTGTTTTTGGAAAGGCTTTTAGAAACTCTCCAGAGGTGTTTCCCTCAAAGAGGCTACAGTGCTGGTGAGGGGAGAAAAGCATGGGGAGTGGAAAGGGAACACTTTTCCATACATTTAGAACATGTCTAGTAGCACAGCTGGTTCCCTTCAGAGTTCCCTTATATGAGGAATGGTTGGCATTTATGTATTTCCATAATTTCTTAAGCAGCTTTGTTTCATGATGAGCATAATTCAAGACAGTATCCAAGGAATCCCAAGCCATTCTTGTCCACTCCTTAATGAGGTGACAAAGCTCCAGCCTCTCACTTGGAAAGGATTCGGTTGTGCGAGCTCAGTCAACCATGCAGATGTCTGAAATACCTTCTTCCTGCTCAGTACCTCTCTCCTCTTCCATAAATATCTGAAAAAAAATTGTAAAATAGGGTAATACTGGTCCAGGAAAATTTCTTATGAAGGTTCCTTTCATAAATAGTTGTTAATATTAAGATTTTGACTTGTCTCTTACACAACATTGAAATGGTTTTGAAAAGACTGCTGAAGTATAGGCTGACTTTTAGAACAGCTCAGTGAAGATGGTGGCAATCTGATCACTGATCATGCAATGGGAGAAAACTCATGGTGATCCTCAGAAAGAAGAAGCTGAGCAAATGTCAGGAAGTGTTTTCGTATGAAGGTTCAGTACCTGGTGTTTAGCTTTTATAGGTGCCTAAGTTGTTGGAGACTTGGAATATCTCCTTTCCCATTTTGGTGTCCCACAGACATGGCCAGAGCTGTTGACAGGGCAAGATGTGTTCCAAATCTTAGCATTAAGTGAGAGGTGACTCTTCTTTTAAAAAAACCCTGCCTCTTAATGTTCAAATACATCGCTTCTACCCAAGTCCTTCTGGAAACAGACTCTTTTTGCATTACTTTTGATCTGTTGCACAGACCTTAACTGTTTTGCCAAGTACTTTGTGGCATAGCACAGAAATTCCTCCTGGCTCCTGGATGTAGCTGCCTTTAGGGGATGAGGTAGCAGAGATCCCCCCGTGTGAAAAAGTCGGGAATATGCTTCCTTTTGCTTCTTTTGTCATAGAAATACCATCATGTTCCTGCATGGTCCTGCTCAGGGGAGGATGCCCTCTCATGTGTCATAGTGTGTGCTAATCCTCTATCCCAGATCCTAGCGAGTCTTGCCCACCCCGGAGCTGTGTGATCCAGTAGCAGGTACACTCTAAAGGTGGACCAAGGCAATATGAGATATCTCCAGTGGGCAGTGAACTATCCTGTCCCTCCCAGCTGTTTTCTGCCCAGTTTGGAAGTGGTGAAGGTTCCCAGGGCACCACCACCCACAGGTACACTAGAGGGCAGGATTTAGCCCTTAAATTGTCTCACTTAGGAAATCAGGAGCGCTTTTAGGTACTTGCATAGCCTTGTTTACAGGAAAATGATAATCCAACTCCTGTTAGCCACTGCACACCCAGGGCTGGAAAAGATAAATACAGATAAGATGTAGTGAGATCAGGCGGCTGCTATTGGTTTTTATTTGGTTCATAAATGCTTGAAATTTGTGTAGCTGATTCTAAGAAAAAGTTTATCTGTAGTGGGGTCATATTTAAAAGCATGTTACAGAAAGTGAATTATGTTAGTAACTCAACCTGAATTTTTAATCGTAGTCTTTTCGGTGACACTTTGTTTCTGTAAGCCTTCCCCAGCTCCCCTGGATTACAGATATGGCAGGCAGTTCTAATAAATAATTATTTGATCATTATGGCTTTTAGCACTCTTGGGAGCATTGCCCTGGGATCGCTGGCCATCTGGTTCAGGATACTTGAGCGCTGATGGATTGTGCTGAACGGGTTAATGACCCTGGAATTAATGGTGCTTTTGACTGTCAGGTGACAGTGCATTTAGTGCAGTTACCTAATAAAACCAATGCAGGCTCAATGCAGTCCAGAGAATGCTCAGGTTACTGTTCCTGAAAAACATACGTAAGTGTATGAAATCTGTCAATTGAATATCTATACTAAGTAGTATTTGAAATGTTTATGGCATGATTTTTGAAGCCTTAAAGTTGGTAATGAGAGAGTGTTTCAATCCTGATGGAGAGTTAATAGCTTTTGTTAGTACCTGTTTAAGACTGTGCATTTCAAAATAAAGCAACTCTCTCATCCTGCATCGTTTTCAGTAGTGTTTGGTGACAATATGCGGGTAAACTTTTTCCTGTCTGCCTCTTCTGCTGCCTCCAGACTTGTCAATAAAAATATTAAAAGGGCGACTCTCTGGAGTGCTGGTGGCATTTTAGGGTTATTCTCTTACGTAGTTTTTTGTTTGTTCAGGGTAGGGCCAGATTTTGACTGGAGCCCGATAGGATCGGCCGAGAATACAAATGAGATGATGTCTGCAGAGTTGGGTGGAGGTCGTCTTGCAGGAGCTGTCATGGTGCTGTGCTGGTGGAGTGACCTGGGTGAGCCTGTCACTCGTGTTTGACTTTTAGAGCTTGAAACCACATTGCCCGAGTGATTCAAAGGAGAAGGATACTGAGGGTACTGGGAAAGGGCAAAGTAGGGCCCAGACACCATGTGCAGTGGCAGTGTGGTGAAATTCTGCTTGTGTGCTGCAGAGATTACTGGCAGCTGTCTGTTACCTTCTGACAGGATTTCAGCAGGTCTTATAAAACCACAATCATTAGGATTCCTGGAATGTGCAAGTCACAAAATCCTGATAGCTGTGGCTATGGAATCCTGCACGGTGGTGTTTTGTAAGAGCAGGGAGAGATGTCAGCTGTGATACAGCTTGAAAATATTTGTAGTATCTTTCTTGGTTCTTTCCTTGCTACTCTCAGACTGGCCCATAATGCCTGGTGCAAACTTACCCATTATTCCCATGCTCTGTGCCATTCTGTGGGGGTGTAGCTTTGGGGTTATTTTTGCTGATAAAGGATGTCCTTAACATACTCAAGTGTTCAGTTACCACAGCATCGCAGTCTGTGCTTGGGGGAAGGTCTGTAGCACCTCTGGGGGCTGGCATCAGTTTTTTGGCAGACTATCTTTTCTTGGTGTTTCTGGGTACTAGGCTGAAAATCTTGAAGTGTTTAATTTTAATCCACATGCCTATCACTGAAATGTCAAGAAAGGTGTGAGAGCTGGTGCAAGGGAGGTGGTAGGAGTGTGAGGCTGGGAGTGTAGAATGGAGGGACACAGAGTGCCCCTCTCCAGTGGCAGCTGATTGTCACTGCCTGTCCTGTGGTGCCATGTCCTGACCCATCTGAGCTGTTAAAATGCAGGACAGGATACGACGACTTCTCAGAGGGATGTCTTGAAGAGCATGAACAGAGTCCATGCAGTTGTCACCTATGTTTTATTTCAGGTTAGAATAGTAATTTTGGGACTATATTACAGAGAATATTCATACTCAGAATATTAAAATATATAATATACAGAGAATATTCATATTCAGTCCCACAACTCTGGGAAGACCAGTGGAGAGACCGACATTCCTGGGTATAGGGAACCACACCTGTGGAGTGGTTGTGTGCAGTTACTCCATGGGGCCTGTTGGTACCTGTGGGAACAGAGATGGATACAAACCCAGGAACGTGGGTCAGTGTGGAGAAACAGCCACTGAGGGCCATATAGGGGCTGTATGGGAGAGGCTGGCACCTCTGTTTAGAAGTCTCCTAGGGAGTCCCGCTGCACAGACTTGCTAGGCTGAGCAGTTCCTGGGAAATAGTATGTGCATTCCACCTGTAATGGAGCAGTTGGAATAAACAGGTGAACGTGCTCCTGGCCATGCCTCGGAGCACGTAAATAGGAAGGATTCATTTTGAGGTTTTACAGATGTTTACAGACTCATTATGGATGTTTTACTGACAGTAATGTCATTCATTCAGGAAAATAGGGGAAAAAGATGTACAATTCTCATGTCCTTAGAAATGCAGGAATTCCTCAAAGCTGAAGAGGTGCTCAGAACTGCCTCATGTTGCCAGATGTTATTTGTTTCAGTCCAAACCTTCTGCTTGCTTTACTGCTTCACGCAGTTGCGTTTTCAAGAGCACTTAACTGTGCTAGAGCACACATCAGTGGTGGTAAGGTGTTTTCCAGTGATCAGGCTCTAGTCCCATGGATCAATATTGTCTGTGTGATGTGTTATTAGGAGAAAGCACTGTTAGGAGTGGGATGCCTGGCTGCTGCTTTGATATAGTCAGGGTGAGACAGTGTGACGGCCAGTGCTTGTAGCTGGATGCTCTTCAGGAGCATCTTCTTGCCGGGCTGTCAGGAGCATTGTGGACATTGAAACAATCACATAGATCTAAACTAGGATATGAGCACTAGCAATGGTCTGGCTGAAGCAGCAGGGAGCCAGGTAGATTATTCCAAGCTGCAGATTCCAAGGTCTCTCTTTTGTTGTCACGGAAGTGCTCATGTCCCTTCTTAGTGTGATGAATGTATTCAGAATAAAAGTGAGGAGTGTTACCCAAATATGCACTGTGTGTTTTATTTTCAGTTAAGGAATTTGGTTTCTTACAAAGAAAACTCTTTACTCAAGCAAGGCAGCATTCAAAAGCAAATTAGAGCCTTTTTGTGAAGACTGGAATTCATTACTGAGCTGGGTCAGCAGTGATTGACAGCTCCTGTCCTTCACTGCAGCTCGTGCTGTTCCCCTGTGGATGCTTTATTTAAAGGTCAGCACAGGGTGGTTACATGGCTTGATGGAAGGGGATGAAATAGGAAGATGAAGTAAGACTCTGGGCTTTATGTGGCATTTGCACTGTCCTTGCAGTAAAGGAGATGGGCGGGCACCAGTGCATTATTCTGTGTGCACGTGTATGGGTTTTGATTGGGGTTTTCTTCTGACTTTTTGCAAAAATGTTTATTAAAGTCTCAGTGATCAGTTTTATTGGTACTGGAGACAGGGGAAGTGCAAACCCAGCATAGTCAGTCTCAACCTTTTGGCCAGGTTAAGAGCAATCAGCTCTAAAAGGCAGCTTAATTTACAGGAGCTCCTCTGTATGGGGTTGTTCCTTCTTCCTCCGCCTGTCTGCTGTGCCATCTCTCTGGACCCTGGTGCCTGACAGAGTTCCTCTTTCACCACTGTGCTCCAGACTCCCTGAAATCCAATTTACAGATTCTTCCTGGCATTCCTAAAATCCAGCTTTTCCTTTCCAGCTATGACAGTGAGGCTTATTGAGCCTATGGGTTGGCAGCGTCTCACCACTGCTCTGGGAGCGTTTTCCTTTCATCTCATGCGTTACTGCTCCGAGATCAGTCACAGCCCTGAAATACTGCGTACTACTGAGTAGTTGTGCGAGTTGTACCTGGAGGAGGAACACTACAAAATACCTTCTAAAAATTAGACATTTTACCTTTTCTGTCTTCTGAAATGCCGTTCCATGTTTGCCTTGGGTTGTCCCCAGTCTTACGTGTTTGCTTTGCTGCAAGCGAAAAACAGGTCATAGTTACAAGAGGAGTGAATGCACAGTATACATAAAGCTGAATTTCTGCAAGTTCTGTATGTGTCTTCTGGTATGGCTGACTTGGCTGAACAATTGCACCATCTTTGTTCAAAAGTTGAACACCCAAAAGTGGTTATTCTACGATTTGCTTCAGTGAATACTAAATGAAGCAAAACCAAATGAAGGCAACATGAGGGATTACTGTACCTTTGCTAAGAAATGCCCTTTAGGAAAAGTCCTAAAGAAACGCCATGTGAACAGGCAAGCATTATTATTTTGATAAGGAAACCCTGAAACATTTTTCTAGATCAAGAATTTGGGGTGAAAATATTGGTAATTTGGAGACTAAGCTTTATTACCTGTACCCAGTAATGAATGAAGTTCTCTGGTAAAGTTAGGAATTTTTTCTGTTTGGTTTTGCCCTCCTGACTTCCATTGCAGTTCATCTGCAGTGCCAAGGAGTCAGCAAACAGTGTGGCAGAAGGCATTTAGAAGGGTTTTACATGATGGTGACTTGGAGTTTCTGGCGTATGAAATCCTTTCGTAACGCGAAGCAATCGCTGTTTACTTTACTCGGCAGCACAAAATGCCCAAGTTGTGCTTTGTAAGCAGAATCCAGAATCTCTGGATTTGCTTTTGCGTGACATTTTTACTTTTAAAGGGCTTGATTAGGTTTGATCAACCAGGTTATGCAAGCTGTGAGAAATGGAGAAGTGTGGCTGTGTGTGTTTTACATGAGGGCACGCAGGCAAGGAGGAGTGTCACACTGGTGCCAGAAGTGTTGGCTGTCACACTATTCTGAAGTTATTGTTGTGCAGGATGACTTTGCTGCCTTTTATACGAGATTTATAGGGAGCACCAGAGAATGCGGCGTATTTGGTAATCAGTGTTTCATGGGGAGGGTTCCCAGTGCAACAGGTGCACGTTAGGTAGAGCTGGATATTTGTAAGAATTGAGGTCAAGATAAAAATCAGAATAGGTGAAGAACCTATGGAAATAATTTCCATTGTATTCACTATATTTTTCATTGTATTCACTACTTAAAAAGGTGAAAACTCTGAAGATCTGGGAATGTCCATATTAATGTGGTTGATTAGGTTAGTGGGTCGAAGCTTAAACAGTTACACAAGTTACTGTTCTGCTTAAAGCCTTGGTTTACTCTTAAGTGTAACCGGAACTTCCTAAAGTGTTTGTGTTTCAGGAGTGTGTAGTTTTGTTGTAGATGTTTACATTTTGGAGACCTTGGGTCTGTCTGCAAGTGGTTTTATGCCTCTGGCTGGCAAAAAGGAAAAATATACACTTAGAATGTTGTCATGCAAAAGCAAAGAAATGTGCCTTTGTATGGGAGCGTGACTCACTGTTTCTCACTGTGACACTCCATTGGCTTGATTGTTTTTGTTGCAATTCTGATGGTTTGGTTTATTAGCAGCCCACCTCTCCCGGTAAGGTTCGCTGGCTGCTTCTCCTCTGTTTCTCCTCTCTCCCACTCACATGTGTTCCAGATTTTAGGCAGTGTGTGCTTCAGTGACTCTGGCAGTGGCTCAGTTTTACCATGAGCGTATGAAAGCGAGCAAGGAGTGGTTCTCTTGTTCACGGTCTGAAGACTTGAGGATGCCTTGTATGTCAGCGCTTATCAATTAGCAGATGTTAAATTGCTTAATGTGCCTTTGAGAAAGAGATACCAGAAACTGTCAGAGACTGGTGTGGGACAGAGAGACAAAGATATTTGTAATTCCTAGAGATAAGTTACAGTAGGCATCACCAGCTTGTGGGCTCAGGTTTGGATCTGATCTAGCAGGCAGGAAATGCCAGAATGGGGGTGTTAATATATGTGTGTTTGTAAACGCATGTGTAGCTTTGAACCAGCCCCTGGGTTTGGGAGGGTTTGTCGTGTTAGGTGTGGAGCAAGTACATCTGACTCCTTGTGTTTTGCTTGGACACCTGGCTGGGAATAGATGCTGCCCCCAAGCATGAAGGAATGGCCAACTTCAGCCACAGAGTATGGCGGAGTGGGAATTCGGCCGTAGGGTGTTGCATTTAGCAAAACGTTGAGTCTTACTGTTCCCTTCTTTCTTTGTGAACTTCCTTGCATTTCTGATACTTATTCCCTCTGGAGCTGACCCACCTCTGCACTGAGACTGCAAAATAGCTGCTTTGTGCTTTGCTGTGGGCACGGAGGTGTGCGAGGACGGGTGATGGGAGCTGGCACAGCAGCTTCACTGCAGTGTCACTCGGGGGCCTCGTGGAAGGATTTTCCTTACAGGGCCTCTGCAAATATGTTGGAGATGGGCCCTGAACCTTTGGCTGGGGCTGAGCTTTTCCACAGCATACTGTAGTAACACTAGTCATTGATCCAGAGACGTGCAGCCTGGGATTTTTGGGGGTACAGAAACTCTCCCTTCTAGTAAACTGAGTGAGAGGTGTTTTGCTTGTGACCTTTTTAGGTCCAGTAAAGCAGCTGAATGTTAGTGAAAACAGGGGTTGAAATAGTATCCGATCTGTCCTCTCTTCCCAGGCCATGAGCTGCTCCCTTAGCTGCAGTGTGGCAAGCAGAGTTCTCACTGTGAAGTGATGGAGACTCTTGAGCAGGAGGCTGGACTAGAGAGAGTCCTTCTGACCTGAGTTATGTGTGATTCTGACACTGGGGCTGGTACTCGTAGCTTTAGTCTGCACTGAAGTCTGTGGGTAGGGTGTTAGCTAGGTGTGTTATAGTGAAAATAACAGCTGAAGCTGTAATCAAACCTTTATTTGCCGTGTAAATGTATGCAAAGCCAGAAGCTCATAGTTGGATTTTACTTTAAGGTTTCTCTGATACAGTGGTTAGTGTTCCCATTTCCTTGTGGAGGAGTAGGAAAATGGGGGTTTAATTAATCCCTTTGGTTAATACATCCTCAAATTCCACCCACTTCAGATGTGTGTTTGCCTCATTCTCCAGTACAGCACCCTCCTGTACTGCCCTTACCCTGCCCCATCTTCACTGCTATTTGCTCTTTTTGTCTGCCTTTTATTTTATTCCTAATGTGTTTGTCCCTGTCTCTCCTCCCTATGACCTTTATTTTCCCTTTTCCTTACTGATCCTGTGGCATTCTCCTGCCCCAGAACATCTTAGCCAGTGCAGCTGCTGTGAGTGAAATACCAGCACGTGGTTTTGCTCACAGGGATTGCCCCAGGCGAAGGGCTTGCCAGCAGATTCCCACTGGGAGTCAAAAGGTAGTACCAGCTCAGCAGAGACCAACTTCCAGAATGTGCAGCTCTGTTTTTCTGAAGTACTAAGTTTGTAGATTTTGCCAAGATCTTTGAAATGAACCACTTTTGAAGGAGATTTTTGGCCGAACCCTTTATGATGCAGAGCAATGAAACCATTTGGGACCATTTAAGTTGTGCAGTGTTACGGGGTCTGGGTCACTCTAAAGCTTTGGCTTATTAGAACTGTAAAAGCACCTGGGAGTTTGCATTGTACGTGTGATTTTCGAGTTCTAGTGCTCAGGACAATAAAAGTACCTTTGGAAAATGTCCACGTTTTCTCTCTTCTCTGCATTTGCTAACAGCTTTCCTGTCTAGCTACTTGTCCTTAAAATTACTTTCTCCACTGGACTGTGCAAAACTGCCTTGGAAATTTTCTTTTTTGAGAACTCTTAAGAAAAGCGAGGAAGATCCATTTTTTAACAGAAATCTGAAACTTTGCCAACCACAATGCTATTAAATACCACTTTTCAACTTCCATATTCTTAGAAAAGTCTCTCCAAGTTGTGAAATATAAATGCCCATTTGTAAGCCTCTTAAATACACTGTTTAGTTTAACCTGCAGCTTGTACATTTGTCCTGCAAAAGGGCATTTCAGTGCCTGTTGCAGTGTGGTCCAGCTTCCTTTAGTGCCACAAATTGTACTGCTTTCAGTGGAAGTTCGGGCTGGACGGTGTAGCTTGTGTTGTTGTTCAGCCAGAACACCAGGGAATACGAATCTCTAACAGAACCTCTGTGTATTATTGGGAAAAAGTGTTCCTCTCTATCCATTTTTATACTGCTGGAAGGCACCATAGGTTCACTCAAGCTACATCACTCAGAGTTTCTCCGCTGGTGTGAAAGTGCATTTGTACATCTTGCAATTCATTCCTTCTTACTTGGCAGAATGATTCTATTAAGCTTATTCTGATAGAAAAGAAAGTCTTTAATAGGAGCTGTAAATTTCCTGAGTCCTTTGAGTTGGTCGTATTGTTTTATTTAATAACTTGGTGATGACTTAGCCCCAGCCCTGGGGGTGTTTGCTTAGCGGGCAAGCTCTGTGTTGTCACAAAACCAGCAGGCATTGAGCAAAGCCTTGTGCTTGGGTTCTTCGTGGATTGCAGGGCATGAATAGGAACAGGGAAATAACTCACTGCTGTGCTAGAGGGGCCCTCAGAGGACTGCCAGAATATCTGGGAAAACGGGCCTTTTTAGCCCTTGGTTAATGAGCTCTTTCACAACAATCTGTGCTATTTTTCTGGGCTACAAATGTCTTAATTATTTGACTTTCAGGGATCGGGTTTTGAGGTTCAGTTATGCTGAAAACAAGTATTGGGAGTAGATGTGAAATGATGAACGGAGTCTGAACTGTTGCTGTTGGTGAATAAAGGCTGCAAAAAATGCAGAGCATCGGTGTCAAGTGATACATTTCTCCTACAACCAGTTTAGTTGCAGTGAGTTAAACCTAAAAGTGTCTCTTCTGGTGATGATCATGTGGTCAAAATGTGTGTGATTGGTAAGGCTGTGTTGTATCTTGGCATCTCCAGCTCAGTGTAACCCTGTGGCAAATACTGACAGAAGTAATAAAGCCATAAAATAACACTGAAACCTGAAAAACTCACAGTATTATTCTGGCTCTGTTTGTTCACGTGTTTTTGGAGTTGGAGAGGGAAATCCAGTGAAGCTGATTTTCCTTTTGGGGCTTTCAGTATTGCAGCTCTTTTCAAACTCTGCAGGAAAACCTTGGGGCTTTTTTTTTCTTTTCACAAGCTTCTCCAAACTATACAAATTTTTACAGGACTTACAAACCTTTACCAGAAGTTTATTTTTGCAGAATTTGAACTTCTGGCCTGGTGTGATGCTGTAGAATTTTGTGTGCGTTTTTGTCCAGAGAAAGTCACGAAGCATAATAAGTCAGTACTGCAATAATTAATACTAATTTTCAGCTGTTCCACAGCTGTTTCTTGTTAAGTGTGTGGTGAAAGCTGTGTGCTTGGGCACATCTCAAAAGTCTATTTCCCACAGTCCCTGCCCAGAGCACTTTTCCACATTCTAGCTTCCCCAGAGCCTAAGGAGCTACACCGAAGCGTTTGGAGCTGTTCACAAGTCTGATTTTGGCCTCGTAACTTGGGAGGGCTGTATTTTGGATACTTGATTCTGAGATGAAATTGCGCCTGACTTTTTACTTTTACCCTGAAAAAGGGTTTGCAGCAATTATCCCTACAGTTTCATGTCCCTGTATTTTTGTTGTTGGAGTTTTGGTTGGTTTCTTCAGTTCTGTCTCTTTTTCCCTTCCACAAAAAGCCAAATAAGCAACAACCTCTCTCTGAATCTCAAGAGATGCTCCTTCTCCAAAACTTACAGTCACTGCAGGCATTTATTCCGGTGGCTGAAAAGCTCAAGCTGTTTAAAACTACATCTCCAAATAAAACAAAGTACCTACTGCACCAAAGCAGGTGGGTGAATGAAGCTCTTGCCTGAGATGTTGTACACAACAGGCAAGGGCAGGCAAAAGGGGAAGCTTTCACGTGTTCATCCAAACTACTGGGTTTGATTTGTGGCTACAGAAATCAGTTAAGGCTTTGTGTTAATAATCCACATGTAGTAGCTAAAAGCTGTGTGATAGGAGCTTGCAGGTTTTCATTTCTATAAAATCTTTAATTTCTTTAATTGATGCAAAACATGTTCCTGATTTGTGTAACGCTGTTTCTCGTGCCTTTTACTGCCTTCACCTACTGCTGCAGTTCTGTTTGTTTGTTCCACCCAGTTGTGGGATGGATGAGGTAAATGAATGGATATTTATCTGTTGGGAACTGCCAGAACCCTTAGGGAGTGATACGGACCTGAATAGTCTCAGCTGCAGCCCAGACTCGCTGATAGCCTGTACAGAGCTGTGTGCGTTCAGCGTCTGATGCTGTTCGGTAAACACTAGGAGATACCGCTGAAAAAATTGCCGTGAAAAATTTCCATTTTCTGGGAGCAGCTGACCATGCCCTAGGTGGGCTTTCAAGGAATTTAATGGGTTTTTAGGTTGCCTTTTTGTGAAATGGAGATGGAATAACTCAATCCCACCGTTGCCAATTTATCAGTAGCTACTTCCTTTATAAAAATGGGATCAGAAAGCTAAAGGTTGAAAATTTACTGTTTTCATTGCAAGCTGAAGCTTTCTGTGGTGCAGGGTTTGATCCCACGATGGTTATGAAACCTTTTGTCTTTTTTTTTGCTTTTGTTCGCAGTCAAGCTGCAGCTTCAGGCGGAGGAACGAGGAGTGGTGTCCATCAAAGGTGTCAGTGCCAATCGCTTCCTGGCCATGAAGGAGGATGGCAGATTGCTGGCCTTGGTAAGCAGTGCTTTCCTGATGTCCCTGTGTGTGTTGGTGTGTCCTGCCCTCGCTCTGTGTGGAGTAGCCTCTCTTCCCGCAGGAGTTACTCAGCTGCTCAGTGTGGGATTTATCAGGAGAAATGAGCACTGCACAGCTTCTGTCAGTTAGTTGAAATAAGAGCTAGAGGAGTTGGATATTTCTGCCCTACCCAGGAACCACAAAATTTAACAGGAATGGCTTTTCTGAGAGAGAAAAAAAATCTCAGTGATCAGGAAATTATAAAAACAAATGAAAAATAAAGTGTTTGTATTTTTACCCTCAGGAGTAATTTCTTCTTCTTTCACTTACTTTCACATAAAGCGATTTTAAAAGACCACCTTGAAGTGGAAAGCAAAGCTGATTTCTTTTAAAAAATTACTTTTGTGATACTAACTGTATAAATTGTTTTCTCATTTTCCTCTTTGTAGAGAATCAAGTTTTTTTGGGCACTTCTACTTCCTAACTAGAAAGCTGGCAAGAAGAATATTTTTGAAAATGTGACAATAAAATTTTAAAAGTTATATATATGTGGGTGAATTAAACTGCTCTCTAGTGAGACTAGTTTTAGTTTAAACTGTGGTGTGTTTTATTGGTATCAGTTGAATTTTTAACTGTGTTTTAAAGCCAGTGTGTGCAGCAGACTCTGAAAGTTAATGTCTCTCAGAGCCAGATGATAAATTTTGCTTTAAGAGCTGCAGTTACATTCATTTTGCTTATGAGATGTAGACACTGTAAATCCCTCATCCATATTTTAACCTTCAGTGCCTGGTGAAGCACCACTGCAGGGCATCCACCCTACCAGAATTTTGGTTTGCAATAATCCCTGGTCCTGTGGTGTATTCACACAGCTCCATTCAGTCTCTGTGCAATTCCCTCCCGGTGGCTGGGGTTAAACAATGTGCATTCCTAACCCTGGCTGAACTGCAGCTAATGAAAGACCTGTGCCAGGGGCTGCAGAAATTGCTTCTGATTCGCCTTCTCTGCCTCCATGAAATGAGAATGAAAGTAGTTTTACAGGAGCAGGGCTACCCGGGGCGCTCCTCGGCTCTGGCTCCAGGGAGGTTTGTGTGGGCTCAGGAATGCAGTTAAAGAACCTACTTCAAGTTACTCGGATATTGTGTGACAGCTCAGTTGAAGAAAATGTGAGGGGTTGTCCACTGTGCTATTCTTGAGTTAAGGATAATTGGGAATTTCCTGTGGTGCTGGTGCGGTGGCATTTGGCTTCCCATTCTAATCGCAGTCTGTACCCTGAGCAACGCCAAAGTGTCAAAATAGGTTGTTTAGCAGCATTTGTAAAATTATAAACATAAACACGGGGGTGTGTTTGTATTCGGGATTTCTGACCTGCTGCTGCATGGTGGGTTTGGTTGTAGAACACACTTCCCTTGCAGCAGTTTTAGCTGTAGTTCCTTTAAGGCAAAATGCTTGTGAAGTAACATCCATTCACTCAGACTTAACTCTCTCAGAATATGTGAAGTTGGGTCACTTTGTGCTTCTCACTTGAGCTTATAAAACTATTTCTTTGGTGTTGTTTCCGTAAATGGGTATTACTTGAATCGTGTTTGCCGTGTGCAACATTGTTGTTATTCATAGGTGGAAACTCTCTACTCTTTTAAGATTTCTTTTCTCCAACCAGCCTAACAAACGCTGCTGCAATTTCATGGCTGTTTTCTGTAGCACTGGCAATGTTTTTCCATGAGGATTTCTGTGCTGTGACTTCCAACAGTCTGTGGCTGGCCGTGCCTTTACCATTTTCTGCCTCTCAACACATTCAAGAAACTGTTTCTAATTGCCAGCCTCTCTCGTTCAGTTTAAGCAGGGCTGTGTTTCATGAGAGCTCGCAAAGAGCATACACTGGAAATGTTTGTGGTGAATTGTACGCGGTGAAACACTGCTGAAATTTCTTTTCAAACATTATGGAACTTTTAATTTCTAAACACATAATTTAGTCCTCTAATCCATCAGTCACTCAAGTACTATTCTGTCCTTTTTAACGTCTGGGGTTTTTTAATTACTCTTCATTGTCCAGGATCAATTTGCGTAGTGTCCTTGTTTTACAAATAAATCAACATCTTTGGAATTATGTTGCAAATTATTACTCAGGCCTGTTTTTTCTCTTGTTGGATGTTTTTGTAATTACTTGTTGAGACATGCTGCAGGGTTTGTTCTGAGCTGGGCTCTGCAGGATGATTTATTGCACAGCCCGTGGATCACTGCTCACCCTGGTGATCTATGTGGAGGTGCAGTGGGTCGCGTTTTTGTCCGGAAATCTGGATGATGCAGAGTTTTTGGAGCATTTTCATGCTCTTTACTAACAGACTCAGTTGTGGGGGAGAGGAGATCACCACCACTGGAGGAAATGGCTGGTTATGAATGCAGATAGTCAGAACCTCCCCTTGGAAAGTGCTCTTTTAACTGAAAATATTTGTGCAGAAATGAATCTGTTTCATCAGATTTTTGATGGAAAAACTGAAACATTTCCCATCTGATATGGCTTATTTTGACTTTCCAGTTTAATTTAAATGAAATGTGATTATTTCATTTAATGAAATTTCCCAAACTTCCCGTGAAAGGAAGAGTTTTGACTAACTTGTCTTTTATGATAATTTGTTATTTAAGGATATGAGCTGTTCATTCTGTCGTGCTTACGTGGTTTCACTGCGATCGGCCAGGTTTTACCAGACTTCAGGAACTTGACTTGAAGGGAAATTCGTGTCTTTTGATGTTATGGATTAAAATTGTGCTCCAGGAATGTTTGTGAGAATAACCTGCATTTGGTTAGTGGAGTTCAGGTGTTTCACGAGGTGCTGTGAACGCTTCTGCTGCCAGATCAGCACTCTGGATGCAGCCTGAACTGAAATGTATTTGAAGGAAAGAAACACAGATATCCAAGGTTTTTCCAGGTGCTGAGATTGACAGTGCAGTGGCTGGCATCCTGCTCTTGCTGGAAAGCAGTCCAGCTCCTGAAATGTCACCTTTGGCAGATATTAAGGAATACATAGTTCACGAAGCCTGAACTGCCATTTGTCACCTAAATGATGGAGTTTATGTCAAAATGTTTACATTGACAATATACTGTAGGAAAGCACTGGTATTGTGTATACTTTGGGGAGAAATAGGGGCTTTTGTGTTTTCACCCTTTTTTGATGGTGTCTCTGCCTGAATTTCCAGCTCAGGCAGTTGTACTAAATTGTCTGTAGTCTGCTTAAAGTTTTTGTTCTTAAAGGTTTCTTCATACATTTTCTGATCAGAACAAAGAATTACACAGTAAAAGCAAATTAAAAGCTGCTTGATCTATGTTACAGACAATAAATGGACCATAGGTAGAACCTCTTCTTGTAGGTGTTTATAACAGTATTTTCACAGTAAGTATCTTTCTTCATTTGTGAAACAGTTAATCTCTATTTCTTAAAACCACAGGTACTGCTCACATTGTTGCGAAGTTAGTCCCCTGAATGTGAAGAATTGATTTGTGGTGCTACACCAGTAATGCTTTTTCTTTTCCCTTTTAGAAATACGCAACAGAAGAGTGTTTCTTTTTTGAGCGTTTGGAATCCAATAACTATAACACTTACCGGTCACGGAAATACTCGGATTGGTACGTGGCACTGAAAAGAACTGGACAGTACAAACCTGGACCAAAAACTGGACCTGGACAGAAAGCTATCCTTTTTCTTCCCATGTCTGCTAAAAGCTGATTTCCACGGCAGATTCTGAACACCAGTGCCACACAGCACTAAAGACGTCGCCTTTCCTACTCCTCTCCAAAGTAGCAAAATATAAGCAATTATTTGCTGATATTATAACTACTTTTGCAGATACCAGATTAAGCCATGAATGTTTCATACTGTCTTTATACTGCTCTTTAAACCCACTGTGCCAGTGTGTGTGGAGGTAAAATGACTTGGAAAATATACTTTCAGAATCAGTAACGCTTCTGTTTTCTGCTAGGTATCTATGTATTTTATTTACCTTATGCTTGCCTTATGGAGTAGATAACCTGATACACACTCATAGCAACAATTACCTTTAAAAATAATTTATATCTTAGCTTATTATAGAATAATTACTTTCTCGTAATTACCTAAAAAGAAGTACATGGGTAACTTTAATATGCAACATTGCAATAATAATTCTAAATTATTACTATAAGGAAATGTGAAATGTATTGCTATCATGTCATGTTTCTGTAGGACTCGGGCAGCTCCCTGTGGTAGAGTTTGTAGAACAGGCCTGTGTAGATAGCTGGGAACTCCCTCATGGTTATGTCAATCCTATCAAACCCTTCCCGGTACCCGTACAGTAAGAGCTTGGCCACGTTGCTGGTGATGGGAGTGGTGTCTTCCGCCCTGGCCAGCTCCTCCAGGTCAATCCACTCGCACCGGAGGCACTCATGCTGGCAGAAGCTGATGTGGAAGGAGGAGGGCTCCATGCGGCAGATGATGTACATGTCCGACTTCCCGAAGGCTCCGGGGTGTTCGTGTTGCTGCCTGATGCTCAGGATGGACTTGAACTTTGACTTGATGCCAGTCTCTTCAAAAACCTCTCGAACTGCTGTGTCTCCTGGGTGGAAAGAGCAAGCCTTGTAATACATTTGAGAGTAACTTAGCACTCCTTAAACCTTTTGGAAAGGTGGAAAGCCTCTGACTCAATGCATTCTCTGTTCTGCTTCATAATGGTTTCAGAATGTAAGTCTGTTTTTCCAACATAAGGATAAGCTAATTTTTTGGTCCCCAAACAAAAGCAATTGCTGTGTGCCTTTCCTGTGTACATCTGACAGAATTACTTTGGTAATGCTGTATTGGGTGTGGTTTGAAATGGACACTGATGGCTGCTGGCTCTGCTGATGCGTTAATCCAAGACAGCACTGCACTGTCTTGGCAGTCCTTTGGATCTCCATCCCAGTCCTTGCCCCTGCCTGGTCTCAGGTTCAGACCCTGTGCAGCAGCACCTGTACTGATGTCAGATCTCTCAATTGGATCAGCTGCACTGCACTTCACCCCAAGGGGTAATAAAATGGGTAAAACTGTTTGCAGAAAGTGAAAGGTGGCACCAGGTCCTTTTCAAGATGTACTTTAAGGGTCTGGTGACATTTCAAATATGCCACAGCACCAGTGCAGCACAGAGCCTGTTCCTGCAGGAAACATGCTGCACCTGTGCCGCACTTGTGCTGCACCTGTGCCTTCTGTGTGCCCCAGCCAGAGTGAGGTCAGTGCTAACATTCCTCACCAAAAATGCAACAGGAACTTTAAGGGTCTGCAGGGTCTGTGTGCTGCAATTACAGCCAGAGAACCACCCATCCATCCAGAACTCCTCCAGAGAGATGGGTTTTCTCTCCAGTAATAACTTACATTGAAGAGCCCAAAAGAAGTTTTTTAAATATTCCACTGATTTCCCCGAAGTCTGCAGTTTCATTGTAGTCAAGTCAAATCCTACTTGCCTGGGGTAACTACTGGTAGGTTAAATTCTGGCTTTTCCCAAATTAATGTAACCTCCTGGTCGTGTCTGGTTTGAGTCGTCAATGTATAGAGCTGTTGTGCAATGTTACCTGCTCCTGTTAGTTCATGTTCAGTAAGAAATGTGTGCTGGCTTGCTTCCAAAAGCAAATGCATTTTAAAAGACTCGTAGAGATTCATCATCATATGGAAGCTTGCATCTTGGCATGTCAGAGGGGAACAAAACAGACATTTCAGGGGTAGTTCCAGATATTGAAAATAATAACTCCCTGTGGCAGGAGATTTTGTTAGTGCGCAGGGGGCTGTATTACACACAAGTGAACTGAGATCCTGAGGAATGTTGAGGCAGGTTGTGGTTAAGAAGACTGCAGTAATTAGGGATTTCATTTAAGCTTTGAGCTTTGCTTTTAGATCAAGTGCCATTTTCTGTTTCCCTTTTATTTAAATGTGTCTATATATAAAAATATCTAATGACAGTTAAACTAGAAGAAACACTAGGGCTGGAGTTTCAGAAATACTCAAATACAAAAATATGTGCACTTTGCTTAATCTACATTATGAAACTATTTGTGTTACTTGCATGAGTCAATTGGCACTCATTTAAGTAGGCAGCCGTGCATGTTGTCACTTCATGTAACCAAAGGATTTTAAGTATTGTAGTTGCAATTTTTAATTGTAATTTAAAATTTAGTCCCTTGAGTGACTTAAGGTTTGATATAAGAATGAAAAAGGAAAATTAGGCTCTATTATATTTTATGCTTCACTAATTTGTATCTTCTTGAAATGTAACATGTGATGCAGAGAAACGTAACTTTTATTATTCTGTAGTTTATAAGTTGCAGGAAGGAAGCTGTAAGAGAGTTTTCTCCTGGGTGGTTTTCAGTCCAGGCTCCAGCCATAATCTCACCTGTTAAGTGAGGGATGGCCATTGGCTTACTCAGCAGCAGTATCCCTCTGGGGAATCCCACTAGAATGCCAGTGCTGTCATTTGTTGTTCCCTTGAGTACAAAATTCCTTTTGCCACTGGCAGTAGAAGTGACAAGGAGCCTGACTAGACAACAGCCATGGCATTTGGGATTCTTTTGAAAACATGGATCCATTTCACCATGTTACATTGCACTGTCCAGCAAGTATTTTTGATTTCCATCACCAGGCTTGACAGAAAGACTTAAAACATTACTCATGAGTGACAAAAACTAAAGTCAGCCATATCCTGACAACCAGGAACTTTCTCTATGTATTGAAATAGTAACTGGAATACAACCCTACCACATGTTATTGTAGGGAGACTGTTAAAACAGTAGGTATTTCTAAGGTATGGAAGAGTCGGGAAACCTGGGCTCGATAGCTTGAGAATTAACCAGCTTATGGATCATGATTTTAAGGGCTGAGATACAAGGAGAAAAAAAGCCAGATTTTCTCTCTCTTCATAAACACCCTTGTTCATTCACCTGTGAAGATAAACTGCACCAGTGCTCAT
This sequence comes from Machaerirhynchus nigripectus, assembly GCA_013397975.1. NCBI lineage: Eukaryota > Metazoa > Chordata > Aves > Passeriformes > Dicruridae > Machaerirhynchus > Machaerirhynchus nigripectus. The sequence continues at coordinate 727,211 of VZRQ01007226.1, forward strand.
CATCAGCTGTGCTGGGTTGGAGAGGAATGAGAAGTTGCCTCAAATCAGCCTTGTTTCCTACCACAGGACTGCCTCACATCTCTGTTAGGAGTAGGTGCCCACAAGACTGAGGCCCTGCACTTCGCACTGGCCCTGTGCTGAGGAGCTCTTAGTCCAAACTGACCAAGTGGAAGGGGGTGGAAGGAATCAAGTGCATTTATTTCTGTTTTGCACGTAAAAAGGGAGAGTTGGAAATTTTTGCTCAGTCCGTCTCTGAGGTCACTGCCCTGGATTCCAGTGTGAGCCGAGAGCTCCCTGTTCCAATTTTATTTGGGCTATATATGGATTACCTTAATCTTCTGCACTTCTGGCTCACATTGCAGCACATCCGAACAGCCTACAAAAACTTAGCTGGCCTCAAGCACTCACTTAAAAGGAAGTGTGGAAAAGAGTAAATGTTACAAATACAAACCTTTTTTGCCCCGAACATAATGCTGTTACCATTAGGGTCCCAGGATTGTGTAATTCCATCTATTCACCATTTATTCAAGGAAACAATCCGTTGTAGGAGCGAGGTGGGTCACCCTGTATTTCAGTGGTATTCATGTCTTTGTAACTCTGTTGATGTCTGACCTGCTCTCCTAGAACTTACCAATGTCTTCTCCGGGATTAGACAAACCTCCTGGGAATTTCCATGCATTTATAGTCTGTATTGGAGGAAAAATCCACTCATGAAGTAGTCAGCCTGTGTTGCACTCTTTAATATGAAGGAGACAATTAACAAATAACTTTTTGTTGTTGAAGTTGCAGTATTGTTATTTTACAAAGATCTGTAAGTAGGAACTTGTTCATTCCTGCTAACACGATGATCAGAGACAGCTACAGTCCGTATGAACCATTGGAACAAAACACCTACTGATTGAAAGTACAAACTGTCTAACAGTCATTAGACAATGTTGCTGCTAGATAGAGTAGTTGAATATTAAAAAAAAAAAGCTGCTATAGACTATATAATCTTATATTTAATCACTAATGTATTCCACTTCCATGGTTTTGGCTTTTAAAAAAAATGTATATATATTTAATCTTACCAACAGGTATCATGATTGTACTGTTCTATACTGCACTGGCTTTAAAATGTCTCTGTGTGTCTGTAATGATCATTAAGTGTAACTTGTCATTTTCATGGGATACAAGAAATGAGGGCTTGTGTGTGATTTATGCATAGAAACATTTATTGAATTGCAATAAAGTTCAGTATTAAAACGTGAAGTGCAGGCTTGGTGTTGTTACTCACGCTGCTAAAGGGAGTCCCTGCACCTCTTGCAAGAGCATAAAGATTTGTAGGCTTTACCATTACTTCTGTGTACTTTGTTCTTTCTTTGTTAGAAGTTTGTGTAGGAAGAAGTTACCCTTCACTCAGAAATAAATGCAGTAAAAAGATACACTGGCCCAAAAAAAGCTTTTTTTGTCTATGCAGCATAGGAGGGGGAAGCTGTATGCTTTCCAGTGATTTGAAACCGTAATGACTACATTGGAAAAAAATTTTTTCCTGGGCATTCTTAAAGGGCTTGGATAGGAATTTAAAGTAATAGATTAAAAATAGTGCAGATGGAAAACACATATATTTGTCTCCTGGCTTTCAGATTTGCTTTTAGTTCCTGGAAATCTTTGTGTGCTGTGGAATTGTCCTGTCACAATTAAACCCAAACAGCTCTTAAAATTCCCAACAGCTGTTTAAATTTTTAATTTTTTTTTTACTCTGATATACATTTAAGATATTTACTAAAATATAAGCACGCACTTTTTTCTTTTTTTGCGTGTATAAAAGGGTAAATGAATATTGTGTTTCTAATGTTTACAACGTGCTGTTGTGCCCCTGGAGACTCCCTGGAGCTGGAGCCACTTTTGGAGTCAACAGCATGAGAGGTAGGTTTATGCTTTAATTGGTAATTGCTGAATGTAAGCCTGAAGGTCCTCAACATTTGACTTTATTGTAAGTAAAAATATAAAATACAAAAATGAAAAATAAACATTTCAATTACAGGAAACAAGTTCAGAGGAAGAGAAACACCCTTGTCTTTTGTGTTAGAAACTCCATGTGGTACGACTGAACCTGCCTATGAAAGCACCCTTTCACTGAAGCTCATTATCTGTGTTGTAGTTACTAATGAACTGATCTTTTGGGTCCTGAGGAGAAATGTCTTAGTAGCTATTTCAGGAAAGACAGGAGAATGCAGCCAGTGAGATACTGGCACAGTTTTAACTGCATAAAATGAAAATGATGCATCCAAGTGTATTTCAGTCTACCTAGCTAGGTTTTGATTGTTTTGTGTTAAAACTGCATTAATCTCACTCTCCTAGAGACACTTTAACTTGCATATGAAAGCATAATGGAGGCTAAATGTCTCTTAATGGAGTAGCACAGGCAGCTGAGCCAGAGAGCTTTCTGCAAGCAGCTGAATTAAAACCTGGTTTAGCCTAATAGGGGCTGGAAGACGTTTCAGTGATTGATGCTTGGTGACCTCAAGCCACATCACACGAGCCACCCTCACCACAGCACTGCTCTGGTCTGGCGTTCTCTGTAGTGAGGGCGAGCGCTTCCGTGTGTGAGGAATTAAAGATCTTTACACCTGCTGGACTAAGGTGGTCTCCAGGTCACGGCCAACCATGCTACTGCTTGTTTAAAGCCACAGATATGTCTGGAATTTTGGAAACCAAACCGAATCAGAATCCTTCTCTCAAAATCTGTTTTGAGCCATGGGGGTTTTCCAGCCATCTGTCTGGATCCAAACACAAGATCAGGGACTCCTGGGTCAGTTACAGGAGACGACAGAAAACTCAAAGCAGGAAGGATACTTAGTTCTGCTAAGTATTAATTACTAAAAACTAAGAATTAATCACCAGTTACAAGTTATAACAAAGCTNGATGTGTTTAGGACACTTGTAAAAGGAAGTAACTTTTAACTATCACAATTTTGGATTGGAATAAAAATAAACATCTATTTTGTTTTATACTACAGAATAGGCTTATCTAAATGAACTTCTCTATTTCATAATCCTGTAACAAACATACCTTATTTCTGTCTTGTACAGCCAACACCTTTCCAGTGCTTTCATCTAGAACGGCACCTGGTATAGAAAGAATATTGAAAAGGATGAAGTGTTTGGACAGCTATGTTCAATCCTAACAACCAAAATTTAACATGTTTTGATGAAGCATAACAAACCCCTAATGATAACATGTACAGTTAGGAAGGCTTGTATGGAGGAATCACAGAGTAGTTTGTCAGTGGAAAATGGATGCACAATAGAATATCAGAAAAAGGTTAAGTACCCATATAAAAATTCAGAGTTGGCAGTACCAAGATAAATAATTACAACATTTAAGTTCCAGATTAGACAAGAAAGAAAAACTTGCTTGTGTTAATATCAGAACTAAAGAATGCAAGATCAAGAGGTTACCCAAACAATCTGGCAAAGCTGCTTGCTTCAGCAGAGACGTGCCTGTAATCTTCCTCAAGTAACAGAATTTTCCAGTGACTCTGGCTGAGAAGCCACCCTTAAGGGGGACGAATATTTCTCCAGTGAAATTCATGACAAACCCCCCACCTGCTGTAGTGAAGATTTGAGTGTTTTTGGGTTAATAACACACCAGTTTTAATACTCTGGGCTGAGCGTACAGATAATGTTCAGCTGCGTGACTATCTCTGAACTCGCACTACCCAGCTAACAACTCATGACAGGAACTGCGCTGTAATCTGAGTCAACTTCTTAATCAAAAAGTCTTGCTTCCAAGTGGAAAAGTGACACTTTCACTCGACGGAAGAGCCTGTCTGACTGAGAAGTGCAGCTTTTCCTTACGTCCTCATGCTCAGCCCATGACATTCTCCCGCAGATTACAAGTTTTCCTACTTTCTGAACTCCAAGTGCTTTCATGTTTAATTATGTCATGCTCACTGGTCATACTTTAAAAATGTCCTTCCCTTAAAACAGGTATTTTTCTCAGATTTTAAAGAGTGCTGTGGTGAGCAGGACCAGTGCTGTGGTGCAGCTTACCAGGATCTTTTCCACATCAGTCATACATGGCTTTCAAATTAGAGGTTAATGGTAAAAAAAAAAGCTTATGTCATTTTACAGCCGGAGGAAGAGGATACAGGCACATCTGTGATGATGTGCATTTAAAATGCTATGGGGAAGTATCTCCACAGGAAGGAATTATTAAAGGAGTGAGTGTCCAACTAAAAACATCCTCTGTTTTTTAATAATACATGGCAGAGTTCTGTGTAGGAGGAATATTTCAAAGATGAAGTACCAGTCTTCCTTCAAGATATGTCAAAGGACGTGCTTTAAGAGGGTAGTCACATATCTGCCTCCCCGTGGCTTGTGATTTCATGATTTCATTCCTCCTGTAAATATTTAGCAGTGTCCGGATTCAACTACTGTAATGATTAAAAGAGGGAACATAAGGAAAGCAGGAGGAACTTCGTGATTAGAGGGTTTGTATCTTAGAAAAGCCATTCCTCAGCCAAAGGGTTTGCTGAGATCAGGCTGGTGAAGGCAGGAAACTGCCATTTGAATCAAACAGAAAGTGTGTTTGCTCTCCTCTGTTCCCCTGCAATTGAAGCCTGTTAATATAAATTTTTGGCAGTGAAATTCCCAGTGAGGTGATTGGAATCTCTGCTAGAGGATACCTAAATCCGGAGCAAGAAGAAAGAAAACACACTAACAGGATTTGCTGTCTGGTCTCATGTTCCCTCGCTGGGCCACACCTGGTGCTCAGTGAGATCAGAGCTTGACTGCAGGCCCTGAAGTGTGTTTTCTAAACTCTCCCTCCTGCTACAAATGTGGCACCTGGAGCTTTAAATCATCCAGTGCCACAATGACTTTCTGGAAAGATTTATACTTGCAGCCCAACCAAGTAATCACTATTACAAAACCACTGGGGTTTGAATGTTCTGTTTCAGGAAATCGGTAAGAAAAGCATTAAAAAAAAAAAAAAGAATCCCTTAGCCAACTCCAGATAATGAGTAATGGAGGGAAAAAATATCTTCATCCTACCTGTTTTATTTATGACTGATGTAAAAATGCATGCAAACATGTTCAGTGTTGAGAAGGACTTGTCAACCAGAGAATGAGTGCAGACACAACTGCCTGCACTGTAAACGTCAGCAGACAGGAGGAGGTATTTGTAAAACAACTTGGGAACTACTTTTAAGTCACTTTTGGTAAGTAACTTACCAAACCTATCTACCTCCATCTTCCTGTGCAGTTTCACAGTAATGCAGCGGCTCATTTCCTTACATAACAGGACTGGCCAAGGCTGATGATCCTCTGTGTGTGAAGACTCTCCTTCTTGGAGTCCTTCAACTCCAAGGACTTTGGTTCAACAAGTGGATTAAGGTGGTAGCAATGCAAATAACAGCTGTGTTGTAAGGCTTGTAGTGCAAGAGAGGGAGAAGAAAATGCTATTTACTTTTCTTCCTGTCCTTCTACTTCCCTTCCTCAGCTTGTCTTCTCATGCCAGGTACGTGGCATATTTACAAACATGTCACTTTCTGGATTGCAGGCCACATCCTCCTCAGAGGTGGACAATTTTGGAAATGCTTTTTAAAAACATGTTAATCACTTCATACACCAGAAACTCCTCTGTATCTTTACACATGCGGAAAATCCTGCCGCCTACAAACAGATGCAGTAACTTAGCTGGAAGACACATCACATATTCCACTATTTCTAAACAATAATGGCCAAGCCCAATGAGTAACGTTTGCTACTCTCTGCTTGGCCACTCTCATCCAGTCTGGTAAAACATGACCTGACCCTGCTTATTCACACCTTTGTCATCACTTGGCTGGATGGTCCTGAGGCACAAGCCCTGGCTGTGCTGTGTTTGCTGTGTGGGAAACTCCAGACAGGAGGAAAACCAGCTGCTGGTCTACTTGGCAATGAGACTTGCTACCTGTTCCCTGTGCTGGCTTCCTGCTGGCCAGCCAAGCACTCTCTGCATCTTTGCTTTTCATTTTCAGGATGCTCAGAGGATGGAGTCCTGCATTTCACTGACTTGCCACAGCTTTGGCATAGAGACTTTCACCAGTAAATTGCTTTTATTTACTGCGGAAACGGTCTAAACTACTTTTTGGTTAGGAAATAAAAAAGCCTTGTGTTTGACCCCCTCCCCAAAATACATATTTAAATAATTTATTATTTCAATAAAATTAATTAAAAATAGAATGAAACCTTTCCACTACTCAGGGTCTCCCTCCTAAAGTAGAAAGAAAATGGAATAAACCTACCAGGTGGTATCCACACCGCTTAGTGTATTTTTGTGATATGTTCCAGATCCACTGACAGTGAGTGGAACAAAGGGAAAAAAAACACATAGCAGTCATTATTTCACACTTGTTTACCTGCCTGAAATGCTTTCCCTAAGTATTTACCTCCTTTAAAGAAATTCCCAATAATGAATAAAAGCGTAGGTTTGAAAAATGGTAGCAAAGAACACATACATTATGTGTTGTGCAATTTTAAAATCCGTACAATAAATTATGAAATCCATATACCTGCACTTATCAAACTTTTCTTTAAAGTTTTCTCCTACTTGCAGAGTGCAAGGTGTTTTGAAGCACAACTGCAAATTATGCTCTGAAAAGAAATTTTTAAACGTTTATTTGCGAGTCTTTCAGAGTTATGATTTTTCTTCTAGTCCCTTCCGATACCCACTGGGGTCACAACTCATCTCTTGTACGGTCTCCTTTCAAGCAGCACTTTCAGCTGTGCAAGTTCTCCTTCAGAAAACCTCTCAGTCAAGTTTCCTCACAAGGAGTAACGGTGCTTCCACACTTCTGTGAGTAGAATGCACTGTCCTGTTCCAGTTTAATGCCACATATTTTAACGGTGAGGTTTCCATACCTCAGGAAAACATGCTCCAACATGTCCATTGACAAACTCCAAGTCCGCCTTCAGCATCCACCCTGCCCTCTGCTGGTCTCGGAAGAAGACTACCGGTGGCAGTATCATCGTTTTGTAATTCAAGGGGTTTTTTTCTCCCCAGACTTCCTTTCACCTGGCCTGCTGCTACACAGAACAAACCATCTTTTGTGAGTTCTTCCTATCTAGATTTTTCCAATTTACGGGCCTTAACACCACTTGGTGAAGAAATAACATCCCACAGAGACCCTGCGAGCCAAGCACAAACAAGTCAGGGTTGTAACTGGAGAGATTCGCTCTCCCCAATCTCATGATTTCTGTGTGTTAATGTAACCCTTAACCAGTACATGAGGGGTCCAAACCAACCTCCAATTACAGATTACTGAGCGATGGGATAAGTAGTGGCAGATCTGTGGAACTCTGAGTGAGAGGGCAAAACCACTCGAATTTGGTGAAGCTAAGTTCAAGCTGACAGTTTTTTTGGCTCATCATCAGTCCCTTTTACTGTGCTGTATGAAAAACTAAAAACAGGGAAACTGCCTTGTCTAGGTCCTTGGAAACTTTTTCAGTTATGGAACAACTTTCCAACTGCGGTTGTGGGAGGTCTAGAGGGATTAAGACTATGGTGTTTTTTGGGTTTTTTTGTAAAATATATGTTTGGACTGAAGACTTCTAGGCACAGATTAGATCAGCTTTCAGACCATTGCAATTCAGTCTAACAGTTGCTTTAGCTTCTGAAGAATCCTGTTGGGTCAAGTTTTCCCGATTTACAGACACTGACTTGAGCATAGTTTAGGCAGATACACATATTAAGCACACAGAGCAGAGAAGTGCTTTTTTTCTCTATGTTGGTGGTTACTTTTTCATTTTAAAATGCAGTAGGCAGCTGGTTTCCACGTGCTGCTTGTACAGAGAAACAGTTCCTACCGAACCTGCTCCTAAGAGCTCCTTCAAGACTTTGTGTGGGTGCAACCACTTTTGTAACTCACCTGCAACCCCCAGCTGGTGTGTGGCAAACCCTGGCAGCCTGCTGGGCCCCTCTCCCAGCCACAGCGTCAGGGTGGACGAGCCCTGCTCGGCGTGGTGGAAAGCAAAGCCTTGGGAAGCAGCCACCGCCACAAGGCTGCTCTGGAGGATGGGGACACGGAGCCAGACAGCAACACGGCCTTCGCCCCGCCACTGAGACACAGACTCTGCAAGAGAGGGAAGTGAGGAGGGTCAGGGACCCCTTTGCCCTTGATCTGTGTGGTTGTAAACCTTACCATGCACTACAGCTGTCAGTAATGTGCAAAAATCTGTATTTTCACCTCATTTACCACAGGCTAAAACTATTGTTGGTGGGAGAAACTCACCAGCAGTGTCAGGGGCTGCCAGCTCGACATTTTATGTGGTACAACTTGGTGTTCACATGCAAAATAATGGCTTTTACGTTAGGGTCTGCCATGAGAAGCAGGGGAATCTACTCTTCTAGAGTGCTGTGTCCAGTTCTGGGCTCCTCAGTACAAGGAAGATAAGGAACTACTGGAGAGGGCCCAGCAGAGGTCACAAAAAGGATGAGGGGTCTGGACCATCTCTCTGTGAGGCGAGACTGCAGGAGCTGGACCTGTTCAGTCTGGAGAAGATGAATCTCAGATGGGACCTCATCAATCCATACAAGTATCTCAAGGGTGGGTGCCAAAAGAATACTACCAGACTCTTTTCAGTGGTGCCCAGTGAGAAGACAAGGAGCAATAACCATAAACTGAAACACGTGAAGTTTCACTTCAACACGAGGAACAACTTTTTCACACTCAGAACGGCAGAGCACTGAATAGGCTGCCCAGCGGGGGGCGTGGAGTCTCTTTCTCTGGAGACATTCCAAACCCACCTGCTGTGGTTTGTCACTCCTGTATCACCTGCTCCGGGCGATTGGACTGAAAGATCTCCAGAGGTCCCTTCCAACCCTAACTATCCTATGGTTCTGCGAATGACCTCTGCTCTCTCCTACCAGCGCCCTCCACCTCACGGCGCGGCTCAGTGTGTATAAGGGGAAGGCGGCGGCTAAGGGCGCCCCCTGGCGGGACCCTCGCCACCTCTCACACACCGCCCCC
>VZRQ01007226.1:736289-845421 GCA_013397975.1 Machaerirhynchus nigripectus
CTTCCAAAAGGAAGAGCAAGGGGCGCTCGGCCGCAGGCGGCGGCTCCCCGCGGGATGGTGCTCTCGAAGCTGCTACGGGCGGGCCATTGGTGCTGCGCGTCACCGACGCCGTGGAGGCAGGTACGGGGTACGGGGACGGGCAGCCCCAGCCCCGGCTGCTCCAGCCCCGCTGCCTCAGCCCGGCGCGCTGAGGGCGCCTCATTTGAATCTGAGTCCCTGCCCAGCCGCTCTCCTGGTGCCTCACGAAGGCGGGACGGGGGAATCTCTCAGTCTAAGCCCCCATGAAACCTACTCTTATTCCCGTGGAAGGGTGCCGGCGGTAGCTAAGTCGCGGTGGAAGGGGCAGCGTGGGACCACCCGTGTTCCCAGCCCCGCTGGCAGCCCCTCACGGGGGTCCGCGCGCTCCCCTCGGGGCGGGCGCCGTGAGGGCTGGTGAGGTTGTGCTTCCCAGGGAGCGCGGGAAACGCCGGACTTAAAAAGAGAAAGGGGAGAAAAAAAGATTTTTTTTTTTTTCTCCCGAAAGCTTCAGGCGATGACAAAGTCCCGAAGATGCTGCGCAGATTGCTGGCGCAGCTGTCGCTGAGCAGCATGAAATCTGCGGATCTCTGCATAGGGCGGCCGGCCCTGCTCACCTCCGCTGATGGGCGGCAGGAGGTGAGACCCTTTCTTGTCTGTATAAGTACTTTTCTCATGTTATCAGCGTGTTCCTGTTGTATTCAATGGAACCAGCATGGATCATGCATTGAGAAAGATGGTGAATGTGCTCTTCCATGTTTTCTACACTGTAGTTACAGTTGTATTCTTGGTACTGGAAAAAATCCATGCAGCTGATTTTTTTTCCCCTATAAATTTATAAGTCAGGTGTGAATATATGCGTAATATTATATCTTGCATAAGCATACACATCTGTTTTATTTGCAAATAAATTTTATAGTTATTTACTCATCTTTTTTCACTGATTTGTAGTATTTTGTAGTCAGCACAGTGTATGCTTTTGAGTCATCTTCAGAATGTGTAGAGAGTCCTGGTGAAATTTTTTAATCACCTTTATAGGCAAAATATAACCCCTTCCATCTTGAAAAGTGTTGTGGGTCATATCTGAAGAGCTCAGTGCTACTTGTGTCTTGCTCAGTGGCACCAGGTTTTAACCTAATCCTTCATATTAAAGCACTATTTACCTTGACTGGAAATGGGAGGGGCAAAACCTCAACTGACAGGTGTTGGCTTCGAAAACTCTTCCTAGGTCTGTACTGCTTGGCCCACCACAGGCTTTCCAGGGGGGAGAATTGGGCTGGCTGAAACAACACAGAAGAACCTGAAAGTAAATCCAGGTGACAGTGTCACTGTGCAGCCTGTGACTGGTGCAGTCATCCAGGCAGAGGAAGTCGATGTAAAGTTGAGGTATGGAACTTGTTACAACCTTGCTGAGGTTTTTGTTCAGCCACTTCCCTTCAGTCTCTTGTCATTTCACAGAGTCGGCATTTGGATTGTTGCAGAGTCTGATTATAGTTATTTCCTAAATAAAGTTACTTTACAGTTACTTTTGAAAATGTCCAAGCGCTTACACTTGTGTAAATTAACATCACAGCTCTCAGGCAGTCAGTTGCAGAATTCTCTTCCAGGAAGAAATTCCTCGTGATGTCCAGAGTGCCATAGTTTCATGTAACAAGTAAGAACATAAATTACTAAAAGAATAAATTGAAGTCCCATTGTTCAAGTACTGCCTAGGTTTCTAGATGCTTTACAGGTGTACTTCATTCTCTGCCAATTAACACCTCTGGGTAGTGCATGCGTAATTTAGCTTTTTCTTCCAGTTAAAAGAATCAGTCCCTAACTTCAGACCCCAGCAGCATATTTGACTATGTGTTTACTCATCAGGAAAGGCTGTGGTATTTTAAGAGCTCTTCTGTAAATTAGCTGAATACACCTGTTTTCCATCGAGTTGCTTTCGTGATCGTTAAAATCGAGAAACGGGCTTTGATTTGCAGGCTTAGGGCTCCCCCCGTTGTTCACACTTTGAGTTGCAGCAGCTGCATCTGCTTTAAATGCCTTCGGTGTGATGCTTTTCAGCGTACAGGTGTGAGTGCTTACAAAAGTTGTGGACTTCCATCGGCAGAATGGATGAAGTGAGTCTTATCTGAGAGTCAGTTAGATAAACGACTAGAAAATGCTTTGTGGGGAAAACTTGTGTTTTGATAGTGGATATGCAAGTGCTCAAGGCACTGTTTTAATCAATAAAAGTTGTGTATGTGTGTTTGCAAGGCTTAAAGAGACCTGCCTGATCTCAATTCTTCTCAATTCAGTACATGTAGCAGTGATTATCCTGCCTGGTGAGATGAAAAGCCTGCATTGCATATTTGTGATCCTAAGAAATGATAAATATAACTTAGGATTTTGTTAATTACAGCATTTTGATTGGCAAAACTAGCCCCAGATTACATAGGCACGCTTCTTTTGTTACTATGTGTCTAATATCTTCAGGGTTAAATCCATATGGTGTGAAGACTGTGAAGTGCTATGGACTCTGGTTTGGTTTTTAAGTGCTTGGAAAACCAACTTTTTCCCTTCCTACCACAGGGATAAAGACGCCACCATTAATGCTGAGGAAATGTCTGTCTGTCTGCTGAGAAACCTTGGTATGAGTTTTGCTACTTCTCTTTTGAGAATTTTTGTAGTAGATCATCAAGTTCTGGTTACAAGAGCAAACATTTTCCCTTTATGTTCTTAATCAAGGGCTTATGGCAAAATAGGGGATGTTACTTTGTTCACACTTCGTTCAGGGATCTGTCTTGGGCTAAATAATTGTCATGCTGCAAATATCAAATTTGCATTAGTTGTGCTTCCATTTCTTCTGTCCATTACTTGTATTGCTGGCTCAAGTTAGGAGTGTTCAGCACCCATTGATGGCCTTCAGGCTGATACTGTGGTGCACTTCTGGGTTTACTTGCACTGTGAGGAAAAGAATGCACTGCTACACTTTATTAACAAGTTAAAAGTATCAATATTAACTTGAAATCCCAATTTCTGAATCTGTTTTATTTATGTTGGTGGTAAATAAGTAAAGTTGCTCTTCATTGGGTGGTAGGTGCACATAAATAAGGCAGAAAAGCCAGGTAAATTATTCATGGTAGTGGTACTCACAGCAAATACAGAATTTTTACTTTTTACAATACTAATTCCAAAAATCTCCCTTTGTATGAAATTTTAAAAGATGAAATTAATGATGAGTTAAAGTATGAGAGATTACATATGATACTGACAAATGTTTATCCAGTACAGTCTGCTTTGTGCACAAAAGGATCATTCAAAGTACCTGAAACTACCTTGTAATTACCTTTTGTTATGTGAATTTACAGCACTTTCTAAGCTTCCTGATAAAGAATTATTCTGATGCAAGAATGTCTGAGTGTTAATTGCTGCCTAAGTAGATTGAAATGTTGCCATCTTTGTCTTTTTTTTCTTCTTTAATCTTCTCATAGATGGGAAAATAGTCCTACCAGGAAACCTCTTGGCTTTCACTTACTATGGCAAACTTTGCAACATCGTGGTGGTGAAAGTGAAGGGGACTGATGGTGCAGAGCTGATTGCCCAGGGCAGCACCATTCCCGGTGATTCCAATGAGCCAAACCTGGAGAGATCTGATTTGGAGAGCAGTGCCTTAGATTTGTCCTTACAGCTTGGCAGGATGGACATCGGTGATAGTCCAGAGGTTGCCTCCATGAGCACCCCGAGCAAAGCCATGGATCCAGGCTCACCAGTCACACCCAGCGGTCCAGACTCCGGGCAGGGAGACAAAACCTTCAGCAGGGGAGATGGTGCAGACCTCACCCAGGATATGGAGTTGGCTGGGAAAGCCAGCGCTGAGGGACTCCCACTAACCGGCAAAACTGGAGCAATGAGCAATACAGATAGTTTTTACTTCATTTCTTCAAGAACTAGAATCACTTTTATTGAACCAAGGACCAGTGTAGTAGAGGATGGCGACTGTGAGTCCCGGGTCACCTATGACATGATAGGAGGCTTAAGCAGCCAGCTCAGAACTATTAGAGAAACAGTTGAACTGCCCTTGAAGCAACCTGAACTGTTCAAGATTTATGGTATGATGCCTGAGAGTTGGCTTTCTTCATTCACTTTCTTCTTTAATGTGACTTTTTTTTTTAAATACTAATTATTCCAGGATTATGCACTTAAATGAATTTTGTGTGACACTGATCTGGTAAACTTGTGTGTCCAAACAATGTCAAACTGCTTTATAATTACACTGTATGGATACTGTGAAGATGTTCTGGTTAGCCTATGTGAAAAACAGTTGAGCAGGGAAGAAATAAGTGTCTGTACTGAAATTCAGACATGCCTGAGCAGAATTTGTAGCAAATAGGGAAGACTTCTGTACTTGGACATTTGGAAGGTGCAATTGTTTGTGTTGTCCTAAGATTTTGTGTTGGTAGAGTCAGTTAACCATATCCTTTAAATGGAGAACAAGATAATTCTTCTGCTGTTTTTATCCCTGTGTGTTCCTGCAAAATTTTAAGGAGGTCTTTTGAGGCTGTTTACTCAAACTGCTGAGTGTGTTTAGTATGGAATTACAGGGTAGAAAACCAAATAGGATTACTGTTGCCATACATAAAGTTATAGCTAATACATATAAAAACTTAAAAGGTTTTTGGTGACTCTGTGCTGTGTATTTATCACAAATGGATATGTACCTTGTTGAGGTATGCATCACTGTGAGACAGGGCTCTTAACTATAAATATTTCTTAAGTATCATGTGTTGGAGGCCCTTTATTTCTCTCTATCACCTCTTCCCCCGCACATGCTTCAGAGAGGAGGTGATTTCAGCTGGGACAGTTTCCATAGCACACAGGTGGCTGTTTCCTGGCCATGATCCACAGGTGTCAGTGGGATGGTGTGAGGCATTTCTGTCCATGAGTGGTGCAGCTCATTTGGTCCAACCCCAGCATCACCACATGGTTTTGTGGCACCAGAGTTTGCTTCAGCATGAGTGTTCTTCATACCTAGTCCCTAAAGCTTAAGCAGGTTCTCTACTAATTACATGATGGCTGATGATGTTTTCTCAGGAGTTACAAACCTTTAGCCCCTCTCCAAACGTTGGGAGTCCTTGTCTGCTCACGGGCAGCGAGGCTGCAGCTGAGGTGAACCTGTGGTTCCACAACTCCATGTCTTGTCACTGCCAGAAACGCCACAGGAGGGAGCAGCACATGCTTTAATGGACTGGTGAAGGGACCTGTCTGTAGAGATGCTTTTATTTTTATCCTTTGTCAGTCAGCAGATATTTGTTCCTCTTTTCCAGTGTATTAGTTTCTAAGATTCAGGCTTGTGGCCTGCCCTTGAGGCATCATTCCCTGTCTGATTCCCAGTCCCACGTGATATTTCTTTGGTTGTGCTTCACCAATGCCTTTTGAGCTGGGGTCAGGCCTTTGTCAAACCTTTGTGTCTGCTTTTTGCTTTCTAATTTTTCAACCTCTGTTTTTGGCTTTTGTGCCCATTTAATTTGGCTTTGCTGGTCTGAAACTTTTTTTGGTGGGCTCTTTACCTGGGATCATAATAGTGTTTCTTGCAGTTTACCTGTTATCTCTGTCCAGCTTCAACTGTACACAGCAGTACCTTGTTCTTCCAAAGTCCCTTATGTTCTGTGCCTGAATGTTTCTGTCTCTTTGGCTCTTAACATGTGCCATTAAATAGGCAAATTCACCCTTTTAATACATGTTTTTTCATCATCTTGCAAGCATTCTTAAGCCTCACAGTATTTCTAGAACTTTCTGGAGTGTCGAAGGGAAGTGGTTTTCTGATGTGGGAAATTTGATATAATGACACTGGAAAAATCATGAATAACTTAAAAGTGTATTCATGGATGTTAGGTACTCAGTCTAGCAATTTTTTTCAGAACACACAGGGAAGATTTATAATGAACTACTGAAAAATATAATGATTTAAAGAGGTGCTTTTTAAATAGAGTCTTTTGGACATTAAAAAACGTGGATGGATGTCCCATTTAAGAGTGATCTTTTCCCTGAAAGCCCACAATTTCATTATAATGACATGTCTCTTATAGGAATTAATGCTGAGGTCAAGTTATTATTGGTAATAAAAGGAAACTGTGAAATCACTCAGCAAGTGCAGGCTGAGTCTGGCATTTATCACCAGTAACTTCCTTTTTCTGTTTCTCTGCATGTGCTTATCCAAAGGGATCCCTCCTCCTCGAGGAGTGCTGCTCTATGGCCCTCCAGGAACTGGGAAGACCATGATTGCCAAGGCCATCGCAAACGAGGTTGGCGCTCACGTTACTGTTATTAATGGCCCTGAAATAATAAGCAAGTAAGTCCAGCCTCTTTATTTTCATTAATTCTGTAAATACAGTAGCCCAAAATATGCCCTGGCATCTATGCATTGTGGAGAGATGCAGTATTTGCTATGGGTTATCTGCCCAAAAGAGTCAAAAACAAATGGGAAGGGGTTCTCTCAAGTAAGGCTTACGTTTCTCGTATTAAAAGAGGTTTATTGGACTTGACCAGGAAATTTGTGAAAGGCATGGACTGAATTGAGGAGGGGATTAAAAGTGCATCTGCAGTTGCATGTAGGTTAGTTCTGCATCAAGAAGAGGAACTTGTTAGAGCATATATGCAATTAAGGTGATACTGCACAGACTGATGTCTCCAGAGAAGTAATTTTTTTGTTGTTCTTCAAAAATGTAGATGAAATTGTTTCTCGCAGAAGAGAAGCAGTTCTCTTTAATCTCTTTTCCTAGTTACTAGATTATTCTAACTGCCTGTGCCCCATTTCACCTTAATTTCCTGTCCTTGTGGAAATAAAGATGATTGTAGATTTGCCTAGACTTCAGGGCTTTAAAAGTGTACTCTATGGCTTTTTGTTACTCAGGAACAGTAATTTTCCAAGTTGCCTGGAAAATACAAAAAATCCATGTTTTTTATTAAAATATTTTAATTCTCACAGGTTTTATGGGGAGTCTGAGTCGAGGTTACGTCAGATATTTGCTGAGGCTTCTCTCCGGTATGTTCCTTTGGAGAATTTTATCCGTGGTATCAGTTCCAGCCTTAATGTTTTTAAAAGAAAAATATTTGCAAGAATCTTTGAATTGTGACTCTTTTTCATCCAGTGGTTTTTGAAAGGAAATAAATTTGTTTATGTAGAGCTTAGCTAGGAGGAAAGCAGTGAAATTCTAGGATGCCTGTTAAATCTGTTTGGACATGGCCCTTTTTAAGGGGCTGTTAGGGGTGGTGCCAGATCGCTTGACCTGTGTCGTTAGTGCATTGTGTGCTGGTTTCAACAGGAGGAAGCACGAGCCAGAGTTTCACCTGGATCCAGATTTTCCTCTCTAGTTTTTGGAGGCCAGCTCTAAATGAGTTAGTCTTGGTACTGGATATAGCATGCCTCTGGTGGCATCTTGGCCAAATTTATTAGACTTGGCTAAGGCAGACTTCAGACTTCTGTGTGGTTGGTGTTCATAGTACCTTAGCATAAGACTGTTGCATACTGAAGGTATTAGTTGTCTAATATATTATTCATTTTAGTTTTCTCTTTGAGTAACACTGTATTAAAGACTGAAACTTCCAGTTGCCTAAAGGAGTGGGATGCTTGTTAGTTTTTGTGGGAACTGGACCTTTTCCATGAACAGCTTTGCTGTGCCTGAGTGTTTTAAATCTTCCTGAGCACCGTAACATTTTTCTCCCTTTATTTTTTCCCCCCAGTCGCCCCTCAATTATATTTATAGATGAGTTGGATGCACTCTGTCCAAAGAGAGAAGGCGCACAGAATGAGGTGGAAAAGAGAGTTGTTGCTTCATTGCTGACATTAATGGATGGCATTGGCTCAGTAAGTCGATTCTGTTGAGACAAATAATGTGCATGGGCACTCGCTGAACAAAATAGTATTGCTTCTACAGGGGAGCCAGTTTTAGGTGTATCACTTGTGGGGAAAGAAGACAGGTGAGACTTTATAGAGTAATCTAAGGCTTTTTTGGATGCTAAGCAGAGTATGTAGGAGAGGAATGTCTGCTGATAACTGTGAGTTTAAAAGAAAGTAGGTTTCTTCCATTTAGTGCCTGTCCTTTGCCTTCTCCCCCTCTTGTAGTTTTGGAGATCAAACTGAAATTTCAGTGATAGCCCATCATTGAACTGAACCAGGTATTTTTAATTGCTCTGAAATAAAAGTCATCAAAATACTTCTGGTCATATGTAGGCTACATGATTAAAGGCAACAGCAGCTATTTCAAGATTGCCAGAGCAGTATGTAGGGCATAAACAAAAGCCTAAAGAAACAGTAAATTTAATTGACTTGAGTAAATTATGGATTAAGACCATAAGTTTTGGCCATCTCTCATCTATTATTTTATGATTATTAGCAGGAAAAATGAAAGAAATCTGTCCAGAGTATGAAGATAAATTCCTTCTGTTTATGTAATCTGCAAGTTTCTCATTATTTTTCTGCATGGCAGTTTAAGTTGCCCAGTCTGGAATTGTTCACAGGCAGAACATACTTTCTGGTGGCAAAGGCTGATGGATAGTCTTCCTGGGAAAAGTGTTTCATTCACAAAAAGAGTATGACATTACAAGAGACCTCCTAGCTGATCCTGCCTTGCTATAAAAGTGAAAAAGCAGAGCTTGAGGAAATTGGTTAGGATTTTTGACCTTGCTTTTCCTACTGGACCTACAGGAAGCTTTATAACCTCCTGTCTCTGCTGGGTTTGATGCCTGAACTGATTTTGTTTCCCAACCTTGTTTATTCAAGGTCTGCTGATACCGTTTCGTTCTCGTGTCAACGCTGCGTTTTAGCTTAAGCACTTCTTTTTCTCTCCTTGGTTCTTGCTTTCTGATTCAGGAAAGCAGATTCTTGGGCATTAAAGTGGGAGTGTCTCTTGTATTATCTGTACATGCATGCAGCCTGTAGTATTGCTGAATTGCAGTTAGGGATGGGTTGGTTGGGTTCACTTTTGGGGTATGTATTCTGAAAATCTTGTTTTATCCCTTTAGAGCCAGCGTCAGGATTTTAATGTGTGTAATAGTTGGAAAAGTAAGCAAGAAGTATGTTTATAAGCTGTTTGACATTAAATTGTATTTTAAAAATAATATTTTTTGTTGTTTGGTGCCTTCAGGAAGGCAGTGAAGGGCAGCTGCTGGTCCTTGGGGCCACCAATCGCCCTCATGCCCTGGATGCAGCACTGCGCAGGCCGGGGCGTTTCGATAAGGAGATAGAAATCGGAATTCCCAATGCCCAGGACCGTCTGGACATACTCCAGAAGCTTCTCAAGAAGGTTCCCCATTCGCTCACAGCAGAGCAGTTGGCACAGCTGGCTGATAGTGCACATGGTTATGTGGGTGCAGACTTGGCAGCCTTGTGCAAGGAAGCAGGTAAGGCTTTGCTTATCTTATTTAGGGTATTACTTTACTGTTAGCGTCTTTATTAAAGGAAAAGAAATCCACAGTCTGTACTAATGGCTTTTGAAAAAACAAGGTTTTATTGATTTTTGTGTCAAAGAAAAGACAGCCAGGTGTGAGATATTAGGAACACCAGTCTTTTGCTGGGCAGATCAGAAAAATTCTCTGAATATTAATAACTTTTAAAATCCAATGTTAAGATCAATAACCCTGGGGAATCCCCTATGCCATTTTTAGGATACTAGACAGCTTGCTGTCTCTCAGTAAACCAATGGTGTTTAGAGTTAGCTAACATCCCTGAGAGTTTTTCTACTCTCTAGCCAATCCCTTGCACACAAAAATCCTCAGTCACTCTGGCTGCACAGCTTGTCCTGCAGGTCCTTGTTCCCAGGATGTGGAGGCTGTGTGCCTCAGTGGTGTTTCCTGTGTCTCCCTTCCATATTTTGTGCCCATATTCCATTTTCCTGCAGATGAGGAACTCCTGGCAGGGGTGAGGGCGCTGCATGCACCTGGCTCGGGTTGTGCAGCAGAGCTGAGAGAGCTGCAGAGCACACCCTGAGCCGGGGGCTGGAAAATGGCCCTTGGCCTTGGGAACAGGCATAGCCCTGGAGAATTATCCACGCATTATGCAGCCAGGGTTCAGTATGTTCCAGGGAATGCTTCAGCATGAGTTCACTTCTGTTTTCATTGGATGAAATTTTGCAAGCACGCTCTATCAGTTCCTAGGTTTTGCTAGAATGCGTCTGCACTGTTTAAGTGTTGGAGCTTAAATCTGCCCATGAGCAGCCCTTTAAAACAGCCGAGTCAAAATACGGCTCTGCAGCTCTGCTTACATGTATTTGCTCCCTTGTAGTTCACAAGTAAGTTTGCTGCATGTGCTGGTTACTTTTATTTCCTTTGGCACTGGGACAGCTTCCTCTGGCAGTGGCACAGAGCACGGATAATTCTTGCATCGGAACTGACTGCAGAGATGACAGATGTTTTATTAGGGGTGATGGCACCTGGAACAGCGAGGATTTTACTTGCCAGCTTCCAGAATTTTTAAGGGATAGTTTTCAAATATGAATTTTTTGAGTTTTTATGGATCAAGAAGAAAAGAAATACATGAACACAGACTATTTGTTTTACAGTGTTCTTCTCTTGGCTTCACTTGTGTTTTAAGCTCTGTTTTAAGTTAGAAAACATCATTATTTTTTCCTGCTTGTATATATTTGTTTTAAAAAAGATAAACTCCCTTTCTAGTTTCCTTCCCCTGTGCTTTTGGAAGCCTGTCAGTCTGCCTGTGTCTCAGTACTCGCATAGTAAACACTTAACTAATGTAATTTAAAGTTCTCAGTGAGAAGTGTTGTGGTTTCAATTCCAAACATGACCCAGCCGAGTCTTTACCTCATGCATGTGCAGATGGAGTCTGGACACTTCATAATCCAGCTGCAAATAGATTATATTTACCCACTGCAGGAGGACTGCTTAGAAAATAAATTTGGAATGTTGTGCAGGTTGAACACTATGTACATAAAAAAACTTTGGGCATCTACCTGTGACTGATTGCAGGACATGCTGTTATCCGGGAGCTTTGCATCCAGAGGCAGTGGTGGGAATGAAGGAAGGAGGATATCTCCTTCCTATTGCTCTTTCCTCAAGTTTGAATCCATGCTGTTAAATTTCCCTGTCGTTTGTTAACGTGGGGTGACCTCTGCTGGGGAAAATACAGTCCAGCACCCTTAACTCCTTGCAGCCCACATGAATTTTTCCTCTTCAAGAAGTTGCAGAAGCATGAGTCAGTCGAGCTATTACATAAACTGAACTTAAGTTGCTCATCATTAAGGAACGTTCTTAGTTGGAGTCTTTATTTTTTTTTCCAATTAAGCTCTTCATCTGTTTTTTATATTACATTTTCAACACCTGGTAAAATATTACTTTCACTGGAGTTAAACTTAGCACAGACTTCTATAATCTACTATTTTTCCTCAGTAGAGCAAGATTCCTTCATATGACAAATTTTCCAGTGTTCTGAGTAGTTTTTTGTGTTGTTCCAAGATGCATGGGTTTCTATTGCTTCACGTCAGAAACTCTGCTGTGGGCCAAGCCAGCTTGCTGTTCAGATATGCTCTCTGATATTCAGCCTAA
Source organism: Machaerirhynchus nigripectus (assembly GCA_013397975.1). Taxonomy (NCBI): domain Eukaryota; kingdom Metazoa; phylum Chordata; class Aves; order Passeriformes; family Dicruridae; genus Machaerirhynchus; species Machaerirhynchus nigripectus. The sequence continues at coordinate 747,831 of VZRQ01007226.1, forward strand.
GTTTTCCTTGTTTAGTTTTATCCCATTATTTCTATTTACATCCTTGTACAACACGTTTGCTTTCCCTCCTTAGTGTTTACACCCTTCAGATATCTCTAGGCTGTTCTCGTGTCCCCTACCTCCTCATTCATTACTGGGCCAAACTATAAATATTTAGCTCTTTTAATCTTTCCTCATAAATAAGTCCTTCCTGCCTTCCGAGAAATTGTGTTGATTTTCTCTGAACTGCCTCCAGTTTGTCAATAACCTTTTTGGTGATGTAGGGCTTAGAATTTAACATAATATTTCATATATATATGTATATATTACAGCATAAAACATGGTATAAACATATAGTTAATGCAACTAATGAACATTTCTAAATATCTAAAATGCTTGGTATTCAGGTAATAGTTAAGAATTCTTTCACAAATTTCAAGGTTATTTGTGCCACATTAAGACTTGGTGTGGGTGTAAGGACAGGTGAAATGTGGAAACTAGCTTAGGAAAAGGATTTCAGAACTCAGGAATACATGTTCAGTTTTTGGCACAGGATTACTGTTGCTTGCTGATTGTATTTCTGTTATAGTCTGTGGGAGACACTCAAGTCTTGCATACCCCATTTATATCCTTGGATTTGTGGCTGGAGAGACTGAAAGTTTGCAAGCTAAATATGTTTATATTCTTAATACAAAGTTTAGATCATTTTCCAGAGGACTCATCTTCCCTTATCTTTCTACTTCAACTCTGTTTTTTTAACACATGTATTGTGTATATACTGCTTATATAAACCAAGGGTCCAAGGGTGTGGTAATTAATGTAACATGGTAAATGTAGTATTTGTAGGGCTTTTGCATCTCTAGTTAGGTTTCCTAAGATACTTCATTGTAAAAGCTTTGATGTTTGCCTTCTATATAATTCTGAAAACCATGTGTTAAAGAAAAGTAAATAACCATTGTAGAATTAAACATATTCCAACTGTTTTTTTGGCAGAAGTTGTTTTTTTTCCAGTGCAGGATTTGCTTAGTGGTACTGCTGGGGTCAGACAGGCAAGTTTTGTGTTCTCTTCAGCAACTCTGCGTTTTCATGGGAATTTTGGAAAAATTTTGGGGGCCTGTAATGTCCATTTTGTGCTGAATGTTTCTGGGCCCCCCTGTCTATGGTGTGTACAGAATTGTGGTGTGGTGTATGCAGGGATGGGCAGGTAAAGTGGACAAGGAACTTGGAGAATCTGTGCGGTGTGATCTGGACTTTCCCCAACAGGGTATTATGACCAAAACTCATGGCACCTTTATATGGAGATGATTATAATAATCAGCTAAGAGTGTTTTTATTTGATCTGCTGAATTTTTAAAATACTAAAGGATTTTTCTCCTTTTCTTCTACTGAAGATAGAGTTCTAGCCTCTCACAAACATGGAACCACAAAACTGATTTTTATAGGATATCTACATGTCCAAGGTTACAATATCTGTAGTGACTACACTGGAGAAATTAAGATTTGCTGTCATTCTCTACTGCCTAGCAAGATGTTTGTGATTTCCACAATTAGCTGATGCTTTCACAAAGTTAACAGCCGAGTGTGCAAAGCCTGCAGATTTCATGGTGGGCACTGGGCCAGGTCCTGTGGACATCACCTTGCTGTGGGCTACTCTTGGTAGACTCCTGAGGACTTGAGTACCATCCAAGGGATTCACACACACATGGATTCTTGACAAGAAAAGGGCTTAATTATGTGTGTAGCTGAGAAAATCATATTCTTCAGGTTGGGAGAGGTCTACTGTATCCTAAATTATTTAGTAGACTGGTTTTTAGTGTGAACAGTTGCCTTCTGAATTATTTTATCTCAGGCAGAGGAGTGTATCGAAGATAGACTGCCATATCCTTGCGTGTAATGTCAGTGTTTGTATGCCCTTGAGATCTTGTTGCTTCTCCTTTATTTAACTTACCACGTGGTCTTTTATTAATTCCCCCCAAAATTATAATGGTTTTAATATATTGGCAAAGATAAGCACTGTACTTCTTTTTAAAAAAAAACCAAAACATATGAAATGTTAATTATGTAGCAGGGACATGAATGGTATAAACTGTACTGAATGTTAGAAGATGCTTAGCAACAAAGGTTTCCAAATATAGCAATTTATTATAAACTTATCCTTCTATGGCTGCCTGTAGCATTTCAAGAGGGTGAATATAAATATAGCTTGATTTCTTCAAGGAGTGGGTTCAGTCATATTGTTTACAGAGAAAGGAAGTATTTGCTTTGTGACTCTCAGAATTTATCTTGAACATCCTTGTTCATTACACATCATTTCAGTGTGCTGATATAAAACACTTGGGCTGTGATAAGATAGCATCATGAGGAGAGGAAGAACAAATGGCTTTGTTTAAATAGTGGTCTTTCTGGCAAGAACACTGATTTGCTTCCAGTAAGGATGCTGCAACCACTGAGACTTTGAGACTTCTGTGAAAGAGGCACTGGTGGCTTTGTTTTGCATCAGAAGTTTTTAAATTACCTGAAAAAGGTATCACCCTGCTTAGTCCTTGGGATTAGAATGGTTTGCTGGCTTGAGCTGTCTCTTACAAAAAAAATGTTAGAGCAGTAAGAGATTGAGATGCATCTCTGACCAGTATCAGTCAGCATTACTCTGCTAAATCTGTGAAGCCACTTTCACAGGCATGTCATAATGGTCTGTTGTCTCGTTCTCATAATTTTGAGTCCTGTTATTTGGAGATCTTATTGTCTGTGCTGTTCATTTGCCCCTTGAATTACCCCTGCATTCTGATGAAGAATACAGGATGGAGAGGCTTTATGCTGTTTTATCTATAGCTCTGTATATTGGTTTCATGTGGATAGCAGATCTGTAAAGGTGTAATTTATTTAGGAGGATACTGTTCTTGGCTTTTTGTTGGAGCTGAGAAACTTCCTGCTGTATCTTCTACACCCAAAACAGAGTTTCTGCAATCCACTTGCATTAAAAGTAAGAATTAAAAAACAATAATCAACTGAAGGACTGTCTCTTTGGATTTTTCTGGTTTTCCCTGTAATTGACAGGGAAGTGAATTCCCCCAAAGCCCAGGAATGTCTCTTTGTTAGACCTGTGTAGTTTCCCCCCAGCTCCTGCAGTTGTGGTAGCCTGGCCACCTGCAGGAAACATGAGCCGTGTGGGCTAATGTGATTAACAGTGAGGCTCTGTGCACGCTGAGGAGCAGCCCCTGACTGTTCTTTCAACCGGACAAACACTGCCTTCAATCCGTGCCTTCCCAGCCTCCTATCTCCAATCGAGCTCTTCCTTTCAGTTTAGGCACAGCCCTGATGAAACAGCCCAGTGTTAGGGCATCAAGAATATCCCTCCTTTCTTTAAGCCATAAAAATTCAGTCTGAACCTTTCCCAGCACGGTCTGGACCTGGATTCTGCTGGAGTTGTGCAACAAATGTTGCTATTTTTCTTGGATTATAATCCTAAATGTAGGAATGTGGGTTTGAGACACTGTTGAAAATGCAGATTTTGACAGAGGCAGTTGATGACCAAGGCAATGGGATTGTTTGTTTTGCAGGGTGGTTTTTGCTTTGCTTTCAAATTAACTGACTGCCGTTACAGATTTGAAAGGGGAAGCACTGCTTGACACGCTGTAATTATTTTATTCCTTTATGGAGAGTGACTGAAAATACCATGTCTATGTTATTTATTTATTAGTAGCAGGGACAAATATTGAAGCTATGCTGTTGCAAACAATCTGCTGTTGCATTGTCTAACTGAGTGCTGGTTCCCATGTGACACTCAAAATGAGGTGGGAAAGGCTGCTTGCCTTTTTGTGAAAAGGTCATGTAGAAAATGTGGGAGTTTGGGGAATATTAATAACATATCTAGTCAGATGGTCAATACAAAAAAAAAAGTGTTATGAAATTTTTGCAGGAAGGGCAGAATATTTGGATTTTGAAATGCACTGAAAAGCACAGATGTGATACAAAAGTAAAGCTACAAATGAATTTTTGGACTGGGACAACTGAGTTTTCTGACACTGTGTTCCATCACTCTAATTTATGGTGTAAGGAGAGCAAGAAACTCCAATCCCCATCTTCAGTGTTCTTGAGTTTTAAGTTTGTGCTGTGTTCTGTGGTGTTGAAGTTGGGTCCTTGAAGCAGAGGGTGTTTCTAAACCAAAGCAATTGGCCGAGCAGGTTGGGAGTAAATGGGCCCTTGCTTGAGCACACACACAGAAAAGCAGTGTGGCTTTTTTGGCCTCCGATTGTAACATGTTTTGGGATTGTTTCTTTGAGCAGCAGCTCGGAATGGTGGCTTTTGTGCAGAAGTGCCTACATGTGGCTGCTGCCTCTCTGATGCAATGGTGGTGCACGTTGTGTTTGTTTTTGGAGTTATTTTTTTCTTGTAGAAGATCTTTGCCCATTTTTTTGGCTTGTTTTGTCATGGTACTTGATTTTTGTTTTTGCATGAGGAACGTTGCATTGACTGCAGTCAGGGCATGTGAACTTTTGGTTTTCATCATAACTAATTTTAAGTGTGTGTTTATCCAGAACTTGCAGCTAACTGGATGATGGGATTGCTGACTTCATGCACACAGCTGTGGGTTGAGCACTTAATAATCTGTTTAAAGCACGTCCCATTCTGTCTGCTGATACTTATATAAGCAGGAAATAAGGATTACTTTTCAGAAGAGTTGATCAATAACTGTAACTAATATTTTAAATGAACCTTCTTGGCAGATAAGTCACCGTGTTCTTGCTTCTGCAGCTTGAGTGGTATGGAAGAAATGATATTATTCATGTGTGGCAATGCCGTTAGCAGCAGGCATTTGTATGTAGAATGATTAGCTACTATTGGGGGACAGAGCTTAAAGGTTTTCAGGCAGAGTTTTCATAAGTCTCCTGACTTTAATTTTTAGCTGTATCCCTTGCCAGCATTCCTAATTACAATTAGACTGGGCAGTTAGCCACTAACTCTTGCTTCTTGTCTTTCTGCCCTTGCTTTTCTGGTAGCCTGGCAGTCCTTATTTTTCTCCTCACCCATGTGTGACCACCCTTAGCTTAGGTACATTTATGTCTGGGAGCAAGCTCGGAACAGGCAGTCTGGTATTCCTTATTTCCCTCTGTTGTCATGATGTCGGGATAAATGATGTGTGTCCCTGATCTGTGAATTAACTGTTTCCTCTATGAAAGAAGTTCTGAAAATGCAATCCCGCCTTCCCGCCTTCCCGCCTTCCCGCCTTCCCGCCTTCCCGCCTTCCCGCCTTCCCGCCTTCCCGCCTTCCCGCCACTGTCACACCTCTCAGCAGCTTTCAGGCAGCTCCACAGACATGTTCCAGCAAATGCCAGGGCTCTTCAAGAAGGACTATAAATCGTGGCTGTAATCCCTACAGTAGGTTAGTGCTCAGGTTAGCCCAGTGAATTTGCAATGTTATGGTTACAAGGGATTAAAGGGCATTATCTTTCCTGTGCAAACAGTGCATTAAAGTTCTTCAGGGATTTTTCCCATATAGCTCTGGCAGCTAATGACAGATTGCAGAATATGGTTTTGAGGGCAAAAAGTCAAGGTTTCTGTTTCCTGAGGTTTTTTCCCCTAAATAAGCATGAATTTTATATACAGGTCAAATTAAAAAAAATTTTAAAATATATTTATAAACTGACTTTAAGTTATATGAAATGCTTTTTCGATGCATAAACCTGTTAAATTTTGAAGTGTAGTATGTAAAGATCTAGAAGTAGAGGAAGATGCACCCTCCAGTGCTATAAGAAAGCTGGGATCTTACCCATCCGTGGCCCTCTGTTGAGCGTTCCACTGCCAGCCATGTGGTAGGTGATCATGTTGGGTCTGACAGCTGTCACTGTTAGGGAGAATTAGTGTGTGTCTTCTGGGTTTGGCCAGAAGAATTTGGGAGGGAAATGCCAGATTAGCAGAGAAAGAAGAAACATTTCCTTTTGTAAACAACCTTACAAGAAGATAACAATTTCTTTGAAGCTACTTACAAATTCTGGTATTGGGATTCTGGTAGAGTGAGTCCAGACAAGATGGATTTGCAACAGGAGTAGCTGATGGGCAGTAAGAAATGCATGAGTAACAATTTTGTTTGGTTCAGTTTACTTCCTCAAGTGTTGTGTATATATTCTGTTTTGGAAACCTAAAGTATATACGTTGGTCATTCTGAGTGGCTGCTTCCTATTATTTACAGTGGTGTATAATTATACACAGACTCTGACAAATATAGCAATGTCGTAGGGTTTATTTTTAGGCTCAGATATTTGTTATTATGACCTCATGTGCCAAAACTTAGCCAAGCTATGAGCAAGAAAATCTCACAGGCAAACAATGCTATCGACCTTGTGCATAGCCTGGTACCAAAGAAGGATCATCTGTACCAGGACAGGGTGTTCTGCTGGTTTTTTTCCCCTCTGTCCACTTGGTTTCCTCTATTCTAGACAGACAGGATGAGTTGGTGAGGTAGAGCACACAGTTGCTGGGCTGGAACAAACTGTTTATTTTCCATTGTTTGTAATCATGCATGCCTTATTGTGCTGCTTTCTTTTCCTTTCCTTTTAATATTTTTTTTTAAACCAGGATTTTCCATTGCTACTTCACCAAGGATCAGTGTTGTTCACTAGCCCTGTGCTAGATATAGGTATCCTGTGCCTGTGTGAACAGTCCCACTGACCCTTCAGCAGGATAACTGCATCTCAGTCTTTCCTCCCCTCATGCAGGACTGGAATAAAACAGGAAAGACCCACTCGCCCACTTCTGAGCCCCCCTAGGCACTGCCAAAAGGGTCATTGATATTCATTAACCGTTGAGAAGGGAGTAACATCTGAAAAGGAGCAAGCGGAGCTGAAACAAGTGCTGTGCTCAGAGTCAGTTCACAGCAATGACATTGTGCTTAACCCAAAACATTCCCATGTGAAAGACACTCAGGAGGTGCCTGATGTTTTCTGAGGAGTTCCTGTTTGTATCTGCATTTATAACTTGTGTCGTGGTGAACGTGGGTTTGCTGTAGGGTTCCTCCTCCTTTGCCTCTGCACTGCTTCTGGCAGCAGGGTTTGCATCCTACCCTGCATTTCCTTACATTAAATCCATCTTTCAGCGTCTCGAGACAAGGATGTATTTTCCTGCCTCTGGCAAGCCACTGGCTGTATCCTTCTCCTGTTACTAAGGCTTCCCCCCCCACCCCTCTTGTTAGAGGTCAATCTAAAGTGCAGGAAAGAATGATTATGATAACAGGAGGAAACAGGAAGAATCATGCTTTCTTTTTCAATCTGTTTTTTATTATTGTTTTAATGTAAAACATTGTTTCAATTAAATGCTGACCTGTGCAGTGGCGTGTGCGTGCACATGCTGAAATGAATTCCGGCTTTGTTTGGAAAGCTGTGACCTCTTTATTCCTGTTCTGGATCAAGGCTGTTGTCTTTCAAACCCACTGCCGAGGACTGAAATTTCACTCATACTCCTCGTAGCACTGGTAGTAACAAATCTTAAGAGCACTGGTCTCCTTGGGCATTTTTATTTGCTGTTCTCTCTCAGTTTTTACAATAAGCGTGGTTGGTTTTAAGACTTAATCATGACACATTTAAAATGCATCAAATAAGTACTGGGCTACACTGGCACTTGGTGGAGCAGATAGGTATAGAAATGAGCAGATGTCTTTATTGATAACTTGCTTTCTCTAGGCCTTAATTTCATGCTATGTTATTACGTTTTTTTTTAAATGAGAAAGTACCAGAGTGGACCCCAATGTCTGCTTCCACCCCACAAAGTCTTAGCTGCAATGATACTGGAATAATATGTCGAATTTGTTACTTGTTTAGACATAAATTTTAAATCTGGGGCGTGAATCTATGTTGTCGCACTTAAGTTGTTTTCTTCTGCTTAAAATGAACTTCTTCAGAGGAAGGAAGAAGGGGGTGAGGAATAGCATGAAAATTGTCTGGGTTGTTAAAATGAGTCAGTTATATTTTATGCTTGTCCTCTGGTGACCAGGTTTTCATTTTTCTCCTTGGCCTCATGGAATGTTTTTATTTATATATCTTATTAGTTTTGGATGTTCTGTGCAAGGGGAAACCTGAATTACAAACTTTTTTTCTCTCTGTTATTGTATTAAGAGCTTGGGTATTGGATGCAGGTGCTCTGACTCTGCTGTAATTGGCACTTTATGGAGAGACACCAGCTGTACTGCTTCACAGGGGACGTATTATATCTCTTCACACATTGTATATATTGTAGGAAATGCAGAATTCCTGTCATTGTCAGAAACTTTGCATGTCTGCATCTACCAGTGCCTCTGCAGTAAAAAAAGACAACAATCTGCTGAAAGTTAAAACCATGTCTGTTTTCAGAAACGGCTTATCCCTTTTATTGTCCTTTCATGTAGCACTAATTGATGTTTTGTTTGGTTAAATATAGAAGAGACTTAACAAATGTTTGTCTTTTTATGGTTGTGCAAGGTGAACTGGTGTGGTATGAACTGCCTCATTTGTTTTGAAACACATGGTAGCAGATAACCGCATATCTGGATGTGTGTATACGTGTGTGTAAAATTATACTTATCATGTAAGAGCATACAAAAAAAAGATATTTAACATTTTCAGTCACAGAACAGGGTTGGAAGCAGAAGCAATAAAACCCTAAATTATATTAGGCCTCAAAAGGGATAATTATACAATGGGAAAACCATACTGCTTCTGGGCATCTTACACAACAGGGGCTGCAGTTGCTCTCTGCGGAATGCCTGGGAGCTGCCAGCGGTACCGCTCGGTCCTGCCCAAGGAGTATTGATGTATTGATGTGTGAGTAGGTGGGACTTGTGTGGCTTTTGAGGGATTGATTTATAGGAGGAAACTAGGAATTAGTATTAAGATTTATAGATATGGTATGGGAGTGATTTGTCCAAACAAAGGAGAGGGTAATAACTCTGCCTGCATTTGAAAAGCATGATCTCTGAAGGGAACAAAGAACTATTGAGTGTCACAGGGAATGCTTGTTCCATATCAGGAAAAAATGCAGGTGTCTGGCATCTTACTACATGGAAAAATAGGGTTCCAATGGAAGTTAAAGTAATCTCATTGGGCTTTCTTTAAAAGTTTTGAAGATACTGTCCTGGTAATAGAGAAGTGGGCAAGGTTGGGGATGTCTTGTGAGCTGGTTTAACATGTTCTTAAATGTGCATTGTCCTTCCTCTGCAGTTGAGAAATGTGTTCAGATCACTGTATGGACATTTGGAGGTTTTGCCCTGCTAGCTGTCTCTCTGGGAACATGGAAACAAGGCTTGTTCCATTCAGTCTTTTGGAACAGATATAGTTTATATTCTGTCTGTGGCTGTCAAAGCCCCCTTTTTGTGATCTCTCATTGGAAGTGTCTTGCATGTTCTTTGACGTAGTCCAGGCCCAGCATTGAGACACTCTTTTGAACATCATTTCCTTTCCAGTGCTGCAGCGTGTTTGTGTGTGGTACACTCTGTTTGGGAGGAAGCCTACCTATTTCCATGGTTTTTTTGTTTCACTAGGTTTGTACGCCCTGCGGAGAGCGCTGGGGAAGAGGCCCAACCTGTTGGACACTGAGGTGGCTGGGTCAGTGATGATTGCTTTCAATGACTTCCTGCAGGGGATGAATGATGTCAGGCCCAGCGCCATGAGGGAGGTGGCAATTGATGTGCCAAAAGTAAGTTGTTTTGTGCAATGCTGTGGCAACATTGTCAGGGTCACATTAAGAGGGGATTTTATGGCGTGGAAGCCTTAAGTTACTGGTTAATGTTGTGCATCATCTTTCTGTTTGCGTGTTTATTTAATTATAATTTTGAAGAACCATTTGCAGAAGCTAAAGTTCGTAATGCTTTGGGAAGAGTTTGTAGTGCAGGAGCTTATCTCCTGATCTGTAGTTTTATATGCTGAGTGGCTTAATGGAGTAAACATCTTCAGATGTATGTTCAAGGAAGGTCCTGAACAACTGTGGGGCCTTTTGGGAAGCAGACACAAACTACAGCAAAACCCAACTGTTAGCATTTGTAACCACAGTGTGTTGAAACAAAACTGTGAAGAGCTCGCTCTGATTTTTATGCAAATGTGGCTTGAATGTCTTCAGTGGCATTATATGGTTTTAAGTGAAGGTAGAATTCAATGCTGTAGTCAGATTATCACTGCCAAGCAGTCACTTGTCAGTGACTGTCATTATATGAACAATTCATTTGGTGGTGCCAGGTTCATCTTTACTCTGCTCACTGCCCTCTTAATTACATATTATAGCAGTTCAATAGCAGACTCAACATAAGTTGGGCTGGGGAACTGATCTGGTTTAAGGCAACTCTGATCTATGTTAAGAAGATTGAGCAAAAGAATTTTGTGTTTAATCTGACTAAATCCTGATTCTGTGAGCAGTTGTACTGGTGTTTCTCAGCAGCTCCCCAAACCCTAGAAGAAAACATTTATGTTTCAATGCATGAAAATGAGTCATTTGGGAATTAGATTGCACAACTGTAGACCCTTATTCCCAAACTTAGAGGAATGGGAAATAAAATCCATGAACCGGATGCTGCACGCAGCCAGCTCGGATGTCACACTTGGCTTGTTAAGAGTCCATGCTGTGCAGGGTGGAATTGCCTGAGCTGGCCCCAGACAGCTTTTCCTGGAAATGGTGTCATGGCACCAATATCCTCAAGGCTAAGTGGTTCTGCTGAGAACCAGAGTTACTGATTCTTGCCTTGCTTATTGTGCTACTGGCTCGTGGGCTCAGGTTGTTATCCCTGTGCTGTGCCTCTCAGGCACACCAGCCCCTTTGGAGTCAGGTGGAATGCTGCTGAACAGCACAATACAGGCAGGTAGAAACAAGGTCTTGAGGTACTGCAGGAAATCTGTTCTCAGTCCTGGTCAACCTACTCCTCAGGCTCCTGTGTCCACTAAACCATCCTGCCAGTGCCTTCCTTGATTGTCATTTGATTTTATTTGTTAAACACCCACTGAGTCACTGGAGTACTACTGAAATTTATTCCTTTATTAACAACATAGTGGAGATCCTTTTTGTGCTGACAGGACCTGCATTTCCACAAAGTAATGCATATTCTCTGAAGATGGAGGGTAAATTTCAAGCCATCTGCGTGGTGCCTGGGTGAATTTAAAAAGTACTGGGTGCAACAGATTCAGTGTCCTCCTATATCACCTACCAAAGGAAGGGAGTTTGGAACTAGATGATCTTTAGGGTCCATTCCATCTCAAAATATTCTATGAATGCTATAATATTAAAAAACCTTGCTAAAAATAACTTCAAACACTACATAAATTATAAGCTGTGAGATTTTTTCCCAAAGACAAGACAGGAATTTGAGCTAAATTAATAATATCAGTTTTTTATTGCAGATATAGTACTCACTTGGCAGCCCCCGTGGTGTGGATGGGACTTTTGGCCTCTGTAGTTACTTTTAAGTAAAACCATTGACATACATGAGATTTTTTTTTTTTTTAGCATCATCTTTTAGATGGTGGGGCTTTTCCGTGTGGGGCTTTTCCATATTTCATTGCTTTGCAGTAGTCATGTGCCAATCAAATGACAAGAGTTCAAAGAAACTTCTGAATAAAGCCACAGGTCCTTCCTCTTGTGTCTGGATTGAGTGTTGGCTGTGACCAAGGCAAATGCAAAAACCTTGCTGCCTGGTTCTGTGTGGCATCTTGCCTTCCATTTTTACAGAGCCTTTTTTGAACTTTGCTGTGTGTTACAACCTTTTTAGAAGGCTGCTTTTTCTGCAGCAGGGATTCAGGAGAGAGGGATGCACATTATAAATCAGGAAGTTAATACTGCTGTTCTTTGGAGAGTTGCACTGCAGTTGCTGTTCCTCCCTCTCCTATGGGTTTTTCTGAAATTTTTTTTCAGAGAGTGCTGTGTGTTTTGCTTGCCTCTTTCACTCCCTTTACTGTAATTCAACACTCAGATTTGTGTTTTTGCAGCCAAAAGGTTCTGGATGAGACATCCTTTGCCTGTCTGCTTTATTTCTTTATTACTGCTGCTTAATAATCTCTGGGGAGCTGCTGCTCTGCATCGAGCTCTGAGCTCTGTTGAGCTGGGGAGAGCTAAAGATTACAGCAGTAATGACATCTTGGTGTCTTACACACTATAGCAGAGAGCTGGCTTTGTATGTGTGAGCCCAGCCCCAAGGCTAATCTTTAAAGCCATTTCCACAGTGACAGAACATCACACCTCATTGCTGGTGTTGCAAGACCTCTCCTTTGAGTTCTGTGCAGGTGAGAGCAGTGTAACTATTGCTGGTGGACTGTTCCCAGGCCCCACCCCCCGACCTACCTCTCTCATTTTGAAATGAGGATATACAAATTTGTTCTGTTTAGAACTTCACCCGAATATGAAGGTAGTGGTTTATTAGCTATTTTTGCTTTCAATACTGTTGTCTCATGTAGTGGGTTGTTCGCATTTCTTACCTTCTATGAGATAAGAATGAGGAGGAATGCCAAGCAGGCTCCAAACTTAAAGAATATAAAGAAGTTTATTTACAGAACTAAAAGAAGAAAAAGATTAATAAGGGTCAAAATACAGACACTTCAGAACACTTCCCCCCATCCTCCCCCCTCTTCCCAGTTACAACGTAAAGACACAGACTTGGGATTATGTCAGTCAGTTTACCACCTTTATAATAGTCTTTCATCAGTTCACTTAGGAAGAGGAGTCTCTTTTGCCCATGCTATGGGGCTTCTCCACAAGAAAAAGTCTTCTCGTGGCTTCCTCATCACAGCACAACAGCCGCCCGGGGTTGTTGGCATGTGAAACGTCCCTTCCCTCAACTCACAGCTTTCCCCACAGCTGTTTTTGAGGGTTCAATCTTAGCTAATGGGGTACTATTTTAAGGATGAGCTGTTCAAGAGCAAAGGTTCTCTTCATCTGCCTCTGGGATCATCTTCATCTCAAGAATAGAGATCTTCTTCCCTGGGAGCAAGGGTCTTCACTTCATCACTATCTCTCTCTCTGTTCAGGCTTCTCAGTGGATCACAGCTACTTCAGCATTTACTGATTCCAGCACAGGCATCTTTGCTCATGGCTACAGTTTGAATGCTCCACCCCCGCCATGCTTATCACGAAATTACAAGGGGTTCTGATGTATCATTGTCCATCAACATAGCTTTACAAAAGAATTTCAGCTTTTCGGTTTAAAACATCTCCTCTATCTCCTCTCTCTGGGCTTCAGCTCTTTCTTCTTCACTGACTTTGGTATCACTATCATGGTATCTATTCACGTGCCTTTACCTTTCCCTTTCCTCTGACCTGGGAGAAGATTGATGTTTGCAGGTCTGATTTCTTCTGGGGAATTTACAGTTCAGAAGGGGTTAATCTTACCCGGAGTTTGCAGCTGGAACTTATCTCTCTCTGGTGGTCACATGATCTCTGCTGGGCAGCAGCCAGAGCTGGTCTCAGATATGAAGTTCATTTGGGCCGCACCGAAGGAGGGAAGTGGTGGCATCCCAGCCCTCACGGAGCCGCAGGCCGTGGCCCCAGCCCCTGCCGGTGCTGAGCGGTCAGACCCAGTTACCTGTCCAAGGGCCGGGAGCAAGAGAGAGCTTCCTGGGCTTCCACATGGTTAAAATATGTAGATTTTTGAGAAGCATTATTGGTCTAAACAAGTGTCCATCAACTTAGGTTCAAACCACCACACCTCACCAATTCCACACCTTGCACTGTAGGAATTTAAAATGTAAGCAAAGTCAGAGTAAGTCTCCAGATTGCTGAAAACAATCTTCATGTAAGGTGGCCCTACTTCACTTTTTCTGTACAATCCTGTCATTTGTGCTGGTGTTAAATGACATGTAGTGGATCTAAAAAATAACTTGAATAATGCCTCAGAAGACTTATGCAGTAGACTGAATATTGGCAGAGGGTAAAAGACTGAATATTTAAGAGAGTAAAAATAACATTTAAGTGTTTTCTCCCTGGCTTTTTATATGCATGTGATGTACTGCTAATAGATCTTGCTGAAAGTTATAGGGAATTCCTGATGGCCTAGTTAATTTTAAGACGTTCATGTTTGTCAAAATCTTTGTCTAGATTGAAAGACATGATGATAGGAATGACTAGTCCATGCTTTACTAGGTATGAGTAAGGATTGATCCTGAAAAAAGGAGAACAAGCCTATGCTGTCTTCTTTCCTAAGAAAAGGTTGCCTAAGAGTGCCAAGATTTAGTTCTGTGCCGTTCACAAAGCTCCTAGATGGAATCAAGGGTTGGAGGGATAGCTAATACATCTTTTAAAATGAAATTTCAACCACACTATTTCATACCTGACTCAGAAACATAAACTTGTTGTGTTTGCTGGTTGCTCTCCGCTGTCTTTGTAATTTTCTTCTACACCAAAGGCTGACAATCGAGAAATTTTATTTGGTTTTAAGTTTGCTTGGTCTTAAACAAAAGTGCTTGCACCACATCCAAATGCGCTTTTTCATCCACTTCAATAGCAGACTGAATTACCTTTTTCAGGGACTGTCTGCTTCTAGTTTCCATTCCTTGTCCTGGCATCAGGAGAAAATAAGGACAAGCCAAGGGTGACACCAGTTTTCAGCTCAGGTGAAAGGCAATACCTCGCCTCTCAGTAACACTCTGCTTGCCTTCCACATGGAACTGACTTTCCAGAGCTGAAGGATGATTTATGTTGAGCAAATTTCTGGAAGGTGTTTTAAGGCAGAAGATCATTTGATTTAGGTGTGCCTTGACATGTTTAATATTTGAAGTGGGTGGGAGTGGATGGTGACCAGAGAAAGAGCAGTCTGGGGGGATGTGGGGAAAAGTCTCAGGCTTGTTGACAGTGATGTAGGAAGAGGTGTAGCAGGTTTTAGATCTGTCTGCTGGTTTGGGTAGGACATATTACATGCCCTTACGTATTCCTGACAAGCCTGTCTTGTGCTTCTTATTTAATAAAGACTTTTTGAAGAAGTGACTCATTAAAAACAACTTCATGAAACAACCAGTACACGTTCTACAGAGCATTTTTGATTTGTTTGGTTTTTTAATAGTTCTGCTCCATAGTCTGAATTCAACAAAATGCTCTGTTCTGCAGGTATCTTGGTCAGACATAGGAGGACTAGAAGACGTCAAGCTGAAGCTGAAGCAGGCAGTTGAATGGCCTCTCAAACATCCCGAGTCCTTCATCCGAATGGGGATCCAGCCTCCCAAAGGTGTCCTGCTTTACGGACCGCCTGGGTGCTCAAAAACCATGATAGCAAAAGCTTTGGCTCATGAAAGTGGCCTCAACTTCTTGGCAGTGAAGGTAGGCCATTCAGACTCATATTTTCTTAACTCCTGCATAACAACTGGTAGTTTACCAATTTTCAGTGTTAAAATCCAGTGGCTCATGGTGTTCCTGATGCCTATATATGCTCCAGCAAACACCTTGTAAATATGAGGTAAGGTTTGTGTTTCTTATGAAAAGGAGTAGCGCTTTCTTGTATGCTGTTAAAAAAGTTGTTATTTATTTTATCACAGCACAGATGCTGGATGGACAGGTAAGCTACAGAGTGACGTCTTGAATACTGGCATTGTTTAAAGTCTTTCTAAAAGTGGTAACAATACTTACACTGCAATTAAAGCAGTATGAATGAAAAGTGACTGGATGGTGGGTAGCAGCTCTTACTGTAATAATTGGTTGCATGCATGGAAATATCATCTAATCTCTTACATTCCTTTTCATTCCTCAGGAAGGTCCCTTTCTTTATCTCACTGTTTGTGTTTCATTACAGATTTTTCTTGTCCTATTTGCCTTTTTTAATGGAGAAATAGTTCTACTTCATCAGTTTTCAGAAAGCTTGCAAAATCAGTTATATCTTGAATACTCTGGGATAAATGGGATATTCTCTCAGCGTTAAGAAACACTAAGTATAGAAAAACTTTGGATTTTGTTGCCTATGAATCACTGTAATTGATCACTGTGGGTTGTATGGAAAACACATGAATGGAAGTTATTTAATAATAATACCGAGCTTCACTGCATAGGAAAAAAAAAAGATAGAGTGATTCCACATGGGGTAGTCTTGCAGCTGTGTCAGAATGTTAATGAAGTGCAAGAAAAAACATTTGTTTAAGTATTTTGAAAGTATCTCCTTCTCAGCAGTAAGATCACGTCCCCTTCTCTGTTGACCATCTCTTTACTCACAAAGCCTCCTGTGTTAGTTTCTGCACAGCTTCCTCCTCCTCCCATCCATTCAGGCACACTGTAGCTGTAGCTGCAGATCCTCTCTGGGATCAGATGCAGTTGTGTTGACCCTGAAGCCCGCGGTCCTTCACTGCCCAGGCTCCCTGGGATTGCAGACAGCCCTCTGGGTCACGGTCACATCAACAAGGGCAGCCTTGGAAACCTCAGCCCTTAAGAAACACTACCTTTACTGCCTCTTCCATAAAGACAAAGTAGTTCTTTGTGCTCCAGAGTTACTGGTAAACAAGGTAACCTTTTCCTCCTCCTCTGCTTAGAAGAAAACATTCCTCTTTGTCTCGCCTCAACCACTGGTGCCCGAGAGGGTGGGGAAAAAAGGTAGCAGTCTGCAAAAAAAACCCCCAGTTAAAAATGGATGTTGTTGCTATCTTGTATCCCTCAGTCACAGCACCGTCAGACCTTTTTACTGATGCAGTTAATTGTCCAAAAGTGAAGGGCGGCTCATGCTGACCAGGAGGTATCTGAAGATGCAATGATGGGAAATGCTTGTGTACAGTAATGCAGCATTTTTCCGTGGTGGAGTTCTGCACGTGCAACATCCCCCATAATTTACAAGCTGCAGCAGAACTCCATGAGTCTGGCATGAGGAAACTGCCTGTGATTCCCTGTTGGTTTAAATCCCTTGGCCTGGACCTGGTCAAATATTCAATGTACAGATGTTTTGAGAAGCACATCTCTGGAGCATGTCCAGCCTTGGACATGTTGACTCCAGGAAGGGAACATAACCCATTTTCTCTAACTTCACATTTGTTTCCTGGACAGAAAAAGGCAGCATCCATCATGTACTAAATGTGTTAAACATCATCTGTAGCACTTTTTCAAGCACAACAGGCATGAATCAATTTCCACTGCAACTGTTCCTGCAATAAATCCAAAGGAGATGAATATGTGGGGTTTTGGTTTATTTTTTGGGGTTTTTTTGAGAGGGAATTTTTCTTTTCTTGCTTATAACCCTCTTAATTTTTTCATTCTCTATGTTATGTCTCGGATATCCATCCCTGGAACTGACATCAGGCATTTTGAAATGAAAGTGCGATTCTTGATAATTAACTTCTCAGACTTGCGTTTTCCTCCCAGTCTCTCCTGCCTTGAATAAGTAATTCTGATGGAAAGTGTCTGCTGTACAGCTTGTAGGCTACTCTTTTGGGATAGTTCAGGGGGCAGAGGTTCTTTGGCCCTTCTGGAGCGGGGGCTGCAGGCAGGAGGCACAGCTCTAGCTGTTGGAGCCTGCTGCTGGATGCTGCCTCTCCCTTTGTCTGAAGCCTGAGAGGAAATCGATTCTGTTACATGCAGTGCTTGCTCGGTCCAGTGAATTTTGGAAGGCTGGACCTATTGTGTCTGCACACTACATTTAAGAGCCATGGGCACAGTAAGTGCCAACTCCCACAAGTGCTGAATGTACTGTCCTTGTCTGAGTTGGCTGTCCTGCTTCAGTGCAGCAGGTATTGCCCCTGCCCCAGCCTGCCTCAGCCTGCCTCCAGGAAGGCTTTGTTTGCCAGATGTGTCTGTGCAGTTTGGACAGCTGACCCTGTTCAGTGAGATGTTTCAGCTGGGTTATGAGCAAACTGTTAAAATGTGACCTTTCCATCTGTCTTGGGCATGGGGAGCTGTCACAAGGCAGCCTCTGGCCCCCGTCTGACTGGTCTCTTGTGAGGTTTGGAAGATGGGCAGAGTCTGGATGTCATTTCTGGGCAGAGGAGCTGAAGAAAATAACGTGATAACAGATGTTTGACGTTGCATCCTGTTCTCTCCTGAAATCTATTGTGAGCTTTGAATGGTTAGTGTTACAATGAATGTGGCCCTTTTGTAAACATGCTCTTTGATACTTGGCCAAAAACTTTTATAGCTGTATTTTCACCAAGATTGGTGACCTTTTGCTTTTCCAGAGCAAAGCAGCTTGTTGGTTGGTTTGTTTTACAAAGCAATCTTGCATATAATTCCTAAGGGGAATAGTTTATTTTTGTTCCTTCTCTTGACTTTCTTTGTCTCTAATACAATGTATCTGCTAAATTTACTGGGGAGGAGGTTGTCAACTACTTTCCAGGGGATGGCTCTTCCTGCTCCTTCCTGCCAACCCCTTTTTCTGAATCTCTTGTAGCATTGAGGCTTTTCAGGGTTTTAGTGGTCATCTAGATTATTCCCCCCTCCCAAACCTCTGTTACAGAAAAGGCAACTGAATTGTTCTCAGCTTCTTGGAGACTTTTCAGTGTTTTGCAGTCATGGATACAAGCGAGTGTAAGACTGCATGAAGGAATGAATTAGGATAATTTTTTCATTCTGCAGGGTTGGACATCAGTCTTGACTTATCAATAGTTTTTGATCTGACTGACTACTTCTTTCAGTTAGCCTTCTCTGCATTTTTGTCCTTCTTCACAATCTTTTGTGCTTTCTCCAAAGTGTGTAGTTTTCTTCTGAAATGTGTTTTATGCATTTTTTTGTACTAGTAAGAAAAACCCCTTATATACAGGTATTGGACCTATCCATATGAATATGATGGGGATATAATTTTCAGCTTCTGCCAGGCTGATGACACCTTGCTGTTATATACAACCTGCCTCTCTGACATTTTTGCTTTACATGTCGTCTAGCTTTCTGAGACTGAACAGGAAGGAAATGAAACCCTTTGTCACTGTATTCCCTCTTCTGACTATTTATGTGGGTAGGTATTTCTGTGGACTGTTTTGACAGTTCCTGCACTTAGGGTCAGCTCTGACTAGCTGATTTTTTGAGCTATATTTTATGAGACCACTAGGATTTTTGTGGAGATGATATAAGAATATTTTTGGAGGAAGGTCACCTATCTTGCTGTAGGGCATAGATAATTATCTCTGCATTTGTCTTCCATCTTAGTTTATTTAGATGTGTTAAGACTGCCCTCTTGGATTTTGAATTTCTTAGTTTATTTTGGTTTTAGGAAATCCTGTGTCATTGTGTTGTGCTAAGAATCAAATGAGTATTACTTTTCCTTACAGATTTTCTGTTGCTTTTCTGGGAAGCAATTTGCAGAGAATCTCGTGGAATATTTTTCCCCCTCCTATTATTCTGCTATTTAGGTCATTAACTTTACTACCAAAGAAGAAAACCATTGTGCTTTTTTTGGTTTTAACCTATTTCAGAATGAACACTGGAGTCTGCTCTTAAGTTGTCAGGCTAGGAGGCACCATGAGGGTACCCACCTAGATAAACTCCATCAACCAGCTGTGATGGTCTGATCCATGGGGTCTTGGAGTTCTGTTTTCTGTCCAACAAGCAGATTACCTGAGTTTATAAAATATATAGCAAGAAAAATGATGTAACTTCTATATGCTTATAAAGGTTTTGGGAGCATCATTTTCCCTCTTGCTGCTTAGTGCTTTTTAACATTTCTCTGTTTAAAATCAAAAGTAAGGCAAAACCTCACTTAGGGATAGTGACAAAAACCAGCTTAAATTTAAAAGAGTTAAATCCCTTGGAGTTCGGCTAAGTGAGACACAGTAATTGTTGTAAACAGGATGAAGCAACACTTGAAAAAAAAGCCCACCACAGAAAGAAAACCAAACCCACCTGTGACAGTAAGGAGTGTTTAAGGATGTCAGCACTGAGCAAACCACTGGTACAGATGATGTGAACTATACTGTTCTAAAACTTTAATTTAAAACATTAGTTAGGAGCTCCAACTACAGTGTGATTTAAAACAAAAAAGATTAAAAGAAAAAAAAAAGGAAAATATTCCTGACCTTTTATTTGCTGTTACTTAAGAGCTTGGACTGAAGGAATCTTTTCTTTTTTCAATTAGCAGTAATTACAAAAATATACACTGTTCCCAGGGCTCTGACTTCACCTTGGCTTGATTTAACTTCCTGTATCACCCAGCTGATGCTTTTGTACCACTCCCCATGCTTGACATGTGCTTAAGCTTAGTTTGTCATCTGGGTCAATTATGTCAAAATATTTTCCAATTGAAGTTTCCTCTGCTTTTCCCTTCAGCTCTTGGCTGTGGCAGCTCCAACAGATTAATAAGGCTTGGAAAGGTCGACTGCTTTGCTTTGTGAAGAACTGTCACTGAGTTTTGGGGAGATAGCTTAGCCTTTTGATGGGGATTTCAGAGACCAGAAGCCAGAAATAAGAAAGCTTGGTGACTGTAAGTAGTTATAAGCAAAACATTTCAGATGATAAATGCAGAAGCATTGTGGTTTTATGAGAAACTTTGGCAAACATTTGATAAAATTTCTAAAAAGATCCACAGCAACGCATTTACAGTAACTTGTTAGTTAATTAACAGATAGTAAAAATAACTCTATTTGAAAAATTTGACATTTTCTGACAAGGGATAACAAGTTGAGATACTTTGATGAGCTCTTTTAATCCTGAGCTATCTGCATATTTTACTCAACTAAAAATAAAAATAAATCATTCATCCATTCTTACCATAAGCTCACCAAAAGTGAATGTGTAAGCAGAAAATGATTAAATATAATCCCCTGCCTCTGTTTCCTTGTCCCTTCTCAATTACCTTGCAAAATTTAGTTTTTATTAGCACTTAGCTTCTCTCTCTCATCAAGTTATCAGTGATGGAATGGGGTGTTGCTGGAGGTGTGAAGTCTCAGCAGATAGGTTTTGCAGCAGGGGTGGCTAATTTTGTGTGGTTTTGCTGTGTGATTTTTGATCCCACGTGGATCCTGCCCTGATGGTGCCAAAGGCATTCTGAAGGCACTGGTGCATGCAGTGAGTGTAATTCAATGTTTCCAGTCAGTTCATTCTGCAGTGCAAATCCTGGCTTCTGTCTTGTGTAAAGAAGCCTCAAAAGATTGTCACTGGAGTTTGCTAGTCAAGGCAAATGGGAAACGAGTGGATTCTGAGGCATGGCAATAAAGAAAATTGGATATTATAGTTGCCCTTGCAGTCTGACCATGCTACTTTTAGCAACTTCAGTGCAAGGGTTGGGGATGACGGGTTTTTGCCAGTTTGCTCCCTTAAATACTGTAGAGCCCACAAGCACCTGCTGAAATTGAAGTTTTTCAAATCCCAGACAGGTGTCAACAAGTTTTTAAGGTCCTCTGGAATGAAGGGCAGAGGGAGAGGAAGTGACTAAAATGGTGCATGGGGCTCAGCCTGGGGTTTCCTTGTGCTGGGAGTGATACAGATTAAATCTTTACCCAGCCCTGAAAGAGAAGAAGCAGGCTTTATCCTTAACAAGCAAATAGAATGCGTTTTCTGAGCAAATATTTTTCTATGCAGCGTAACCAATTACCAAATCACACACGTACAGCCTCTGCCTTAGAAAGAGCCTTACTGTTAAAATAAAGGAAGTCTCAGTGTTTATCTTGTTAACTCGCTTCCCTGCAGCCGCCCTGAGTCATGTGGTGCTTCGGTTGGACTGTGGGAGGGATGGAGTAGCGTTTTGCCATGGAGATGACACTGCCAAAAGACTTGATAACTAATTTCTGAGTCTCTTCAGTGTTGTCAGGGTAGAGCATAAGGCTGAGAGAATTGGTGTTGTTCGATCTGGAGAAGACAAGGCTTAGGAGTGACCTAATTGTGGCCTTCAAGAACCTACACAGAGCCTACAAGAAAGATGGAGAGAGGCTTTTTCCAAGAGCATGTAGTGACAGGGTAAGGTGGAATGGTTTTAAAATGGAACAGATAAGATTTAGATTAGATAGATTAGGAAAAATTCTTTACTGTGAGGGTGGTGAGGCACAGGCACAGGTTGCCCAGAGAAGTTGTGGATTACCCATCCCTGGAGTTCTTCAAGGCTATGTTGGATGAGGCTCTGAGCAACCTGGTCTGGTGGAAGGTGTCCCTGCTCATGGCAGGGAGGTTGGAACTAAATGATCTTTCAGGACTCTTCCAACACAGGCCATTCTGTGATTCTATGACTTTATCTCACCTGCGGTGTCAAAACTGGAAAGGCTTAAAAAAAGATGCTGTTTTTAACTCTGTGAAGGGTTTATTGGTGGGCTGGGATCAAACTTTGCTCCTCTGAGCTGGATGTCTAAGTTCTCCTGCAGTCTTAAGAGAAATTAGCACATTGCACCTTAGAGGTAAATGTCTGTCCAAATCAGTTAGTGTGAATGTCTAACTCAGATGCAGATGTGTGAGCGTGGGCACTGAACATTACCCTAGGAACACGTTGCGAACAGTAGAAAAATAATTTTGGCACCTCCTGTCTCTTTTTTTTTTTGTTCTTTTCTGAGATTCACAGCACAGAGCTCAGTTTCTAGTGACATCATTTGAAATAAAATATTAATTATGACTGATATTTTAATGTCTGCTTGATCACTCCTGCTTTGAATATGGTGAAGATGGAATTGTGCATTATCTTGTAGTAATAATTTAGAGTAATAATCTATTGGATGTGATAAAACTCTCAAGTCGGCTTTTTAGAACACAGGAATTGTATTCTGTGGCTAACATAGTTTAATGTGTCGGTGTAAAAGCCCAGAACCTCTATGTGAGGTTATCACAGTAATTCTGAAGTCTAGACTGAGCTGTATGCTGGAGAAATCTGGAGCTGTGCCCATGTGACTCAGAAATTGTAAGTGCATAACTTGCCTGATTGTCAAAATAGTAAAAAAAAATGTGTAAGGGAAGTCACTGTCTAAATTTCCTACCCAAGTGGTGGAAAAAATCTGCAAGTGGTATTAAGCCCTGCTCAGAAAAATGACTGATACTCTTTAACTTCAGGGATAGCACATGTCCCTCTTGGAGTTTAAAAACACTTCGAGAACTTCTGTCAAAACCGTGTGTACACTTATCTCGTGTTGCTGCATGTATGCAGGGGTTTTATCTTCTGTGCAGTTAATCTTTCAAGAGTTGATTCTGATAATATTTTAAATGTAAGGAATTTTCCTTTTTTTATTAAAATAAATAAATTAAAATTCACCAGACCATAAGCAAGTAGGTTTCGTGATACAAGGGGATATATCTCGTAAATGGGGATGGAATAGTCCTTAAGCAGAGCGTGCCTGGAAACTCTCTACTTTGAGGCTGAGTAAAAAAACCTCAGCAGTATCCAGTGGGCCTGAATTGGCAAATTTCTTACTGTCAGTCTGGATTCTAGCTCACAAATACTTATGTGCATGGCTAAGCTACAACTACTTCTGCCAATTTTCTGCTCCAAATCTTTTGCTGGTTTTGGAGTCACTGTGCAAATGACCACAAGAAACAGGTTTTATTTCTTCACGTCTGTTTGTATGGAAGATGACTTGTTGCAGATGAGAACAGAGCTGTGCAGCCCATTTGTTACTAGCACCTCTTGGTCAGTGTATCAACAGCTATAAAAAGCTTTTAAAAGAATCCTTATGCTCACCCCCAGGCCAGAAATGATCTTTCAACAAATGTCAGCTTGCTGACTAAGTCAAGCTCATGTCATTTGATTTTTTTGAGCATTTAGAAAAGCACTGAAATATAAAATAAAATCTCTCCTGGTATTTCTTCAGTGGCCTCCAAAGCAAGCCTGCTAAAGGTGAGCTTTGTGAAAATGAGAAGCTGTACCAGCTGCCAGCACGTGACTTTGTGGTGGCCTGTAGACCGCCTGTCCTGCGGATTTATTTTTCAAATAAGAACTGCCATCTAGCTGAGCTAAGGGACAGCACAGGTGCAGACATAAGCCAGAGGCTCAGCTCAGGTGGGACCAGAGCTCACCCAGCTCAGCTGCTACCCCCAGCTGCTTTGAACATTTCTAGTTTTTGTGTTGTGGTTTTCAGTGTTTGCATGAAGTGAATTGTACAGCGATTCCTCCTCTTCTGCGTGTGCTTTGTCTTACTTTGGGGCTTTTTCTTTTCTTGCCATGTATGATAAGGATTCCGAGCTGCTCGCAGTAAAAACTGTGACACTCAAATGCAGTTCTGGTGTCCCTCGTGAGTGGTGAACTAAAAGATTTCCAAATCAATTTTCATGAAAATTCTCCACAAAGAGGCACAGGTCATTAACATGTAGTGGTCTTTCACCTGCAGTTGCTGCTTAACGGAGAGAAAAATGGAGAAAAACTTCATGTTGAAGCTTACAGCAAAAAGCTGCATTCAAAATAATTCTCTTTGGAAACATTTTAAACAGTATTTATTGCTTTGATGTTGCCTTCATCATATTTTAATGCTTAATTAAAAATAAAACTCCAAGCATCTGAAATTATATTGTACTTTAAAGCTCAAATAGAGTAGGTTTGGGTTTAAGTCTTTTTTTTTTTTTCCTGGGACAAAAGAAAATGTCAGGCTGTTTGATGTTGGGTCATAGGAGAGGAGCACGCCGTTGGCAATGGTGTGTGTGATGTTGGTTTCCATGGGAATACTGATGTAAATGAAGATTACTTATGGGAATAAGGGCATGAAAGAGAAGGTCCACAGGCTCCAAGGAAAAGTTAGTGAGAGAAATCTGTAATTGTAGGTAGAGTCTGCAGTGTTTTCTCAGTGTAACAGAGAGCTGGATGGAAAGAGTGGACTCTGCTCTTGTTCCTTAAGGATTTGTCAGGGCTGTGGTATCGGATTCCTCATCTGCCCTGAACGTGATGAACAGCGAGGGCCCGGAGCAGCTGGGCTGTGTTGGAGCTGCAGCCTGTTCCTCACTAACTGCTGCACACTCCTCATGGGCAGTGTCAATAGCAGCAAAAGGCGCCGTGTTTCTCTCACCATGTTTTTGCCTTCTCTCTTTCCTGCATTCCTTGGTTTTGTGTCTGAATAATTCTCTTTCCACGCAAGTACCCACCAGACTCCAGTTTTGCAGTCGTTGGAGGCCTCCAGGTGACACTTTAGCTACCACAGCAGTTGCTTTAGGGGTGGATGTTGCTGAAAGAAAACAATGCTAATTATATAATTTACCTTTCCTACAGGCAAGGCACACAGTGCTGGCACTATCAACCCTTATACTGTGGCTTTGGCCTGGGTGGTGCTCTAGGTCTGGCTGCTGCACTATCTCACCTGGTCCTTTCGATAAAGAACAACTCTTTGAAAATAAGTAAATTAAAATGGTGTCTATGCCTGGATGCTTTGCTGATATCAGATAACTTGTGCTCTGCTTTTCAGAGGATATGTTTTTTCCCCCACATAAGCACAGGTGTTTTCCAGTGTCAAGGTAAAGTCAGTGCATTAACTGTTACTGCAGGAATGAAAATGAGCATGGAGAGGGGAGACTGCAAAAACCAGTGTGCAGCATTTTTAGAGTGATGAATCTGTGTTACACCGACCTGGGAACAAAGTCCAGATGGTTCCATTCAAAGAGGGGTTGTAACAGAGACTCTGTCACTGTCAGTGCATAAATGTGTGTCTGCCACACATTCTTAATTCTGACATACCTGCTGTTTAAAGCTGCCTTGTGCTCTGGGCTGAGTGTTACCTGAAGGTACCCACAGCTGGGAGTGGGTCAGCTTTCTGACTGTGAAGGATGTTGTTTTTGTTGGGGAAATCACAAGGACACCTGTTGTTCCCTGCAAAATAGGTTGAAGTCACTGGCTCTTTTTGTTCAGGGCAGCAGATAATTATCCTTGCTTGTGGCTGCAGGTCAGTGTTGATGCAAACCAGGCTGAAGTCAGTGAGACATTACCAATCCCAGGAGAAGCTGAGGCCCATTAGGAAGCATTGTTTAAGCAGCCTATCCTACAGGATATAGCAGAACAGAAAATACTCTGAGAATTTGCCATTGTTTTACTTTTCATAACTGTAAGTACTTGTTCAAGACTTGAATGCTGACCCTGTGGTCTCCAGTCTGTTCCTGGTGGACAGGGCTGTGAGGATAAACAGGCACCACAGCAGCTGGCACTCGTAATCCTGCTTGGCAGCCTCAGCGGAGGAGCAGGAATGTGCATGAGCTCAGACACTGAACAGCTTCCTTGCTGGGGATGGGTTTCAGGTGTGCTCCTGTGGAGCTTCTTGCTTCACCTGCAGAGTGCCAAGTTCAAAGAAGTGCTGTTAAGCATTGGTTTAAGTCACTGTTGTGGTGCTTGGTTGGACAGGATGCACGTTGGAGTGCAAGTAAATGCTTTACTGTGGTTTGTCCTTCTGGCTGATTTGCAGCCCCTTGATGCTGTTGTTGAGCACTTCTGAGAACCTCCAAGCCTTTTTTTTTTTTTTTTCTGGTTAATTCCATTTCCCATGAAGGTACTGGGAAAGTATTCACATGAGAGGGCTAACCTACATGCATTGGTACTGAAACAGAGAAAGCTTGGTACAGGTAGAGGGTAAGTAGAAATGCACCCATAAGACTTGCAAATGACAAATTCTCAGAATTTCTTGTAGCAGAGCATGACTGGCAGATTGTCTCAGTCATTTTGTGTACAAATGTATCATGCTTTTTCATTTTCTATTTTGCAGGGGCCCGAGTTGATGAATAAATACGTTGGTGAGTCTGAACGAGCAGTGAGAGAGGTGAGAAAGGGCAAGCTATGGATAATGTTAGATGCTAAGCTTTCTTGGCTATCAAAGTATTCTCTGCTTATGCAGTTAGCTTTAAACTTTGAAAAACTCCTTCTGGTGTAAGTTTGAAAAAGAAAATAAAAAAGTGAAGCAGCAGGGATATTTAGCTTTCTCCTGCATCAGCCTAGTGGTACATGTCAAATTTGGGATCCTGTAGCAGCTTTTACTACAAGCTTGTATCGTGAAATTCTTAAAAAAATCTGTTTTAAAATAAAAACAACCCAAAACAAGACAGGACTGATGGCTGTTATGTGAAGCTCTGTAGCTCTTGAGGTGTGCAGGGGGTGATAGTGTACTGTAAACAGCTTCCATCCCTTAAAACTGGGTGTTTGATTGTTGTTTTTTTGTAGATCTTCAGGAAAGCCAGAGCAGTGTCTCCTTCAGTTCTTTTCTTTGATGAAATAGATGCCTTGGCAGTCGAAAGGGGAAAGTAAGTAATCCTGTTACAAAAATAACAGACATTATTTCCTGATAAATTACTCTTACACTGTATAATCACAAGTTTATTTACCTTTCTAGAATTATTTTATTAAATATATTCATTCTTTATACAGAAGGGTAACATGTGACTTTACTCGAGCCTATTTAACTTGGCATAAACAGGTAAGCTGGTGGACTGCCTCCTTTCTCATCTCATTAGCCTGAATGATTCTACTGGTTCTCATGCTCTTTGGCTCTTTTCTGTGGTTTTACCTTTTATTTCCAGTAACTTAACTCCTTTCTTTTCCCAGGGTTGTTGCACTGGCCTAATTTGGTGTTTCCATCAAGCAAACAGTATGATCATAAGCTACATAACACAAACTTCCAAGGAGACTACTCATATGCATAAATTTACACCTACATTTAAACATTTTGCCAGACTGGGAAAAACTTCTTGAAAAGATTTGGGAACACTTGTGTCCTTTCATGTGTGACATTAAGAAGGGATTATTGTGCGAACAGCTAATAGTACTTGTTTTTTAATATCCTGCTTTGTGTTGGTTCCAAGAGATGTTTAGCTCATGTCTGAGGTAGGATTATTGCAGTTTTTAGTTGCTACTACAGCACTTAAGACTTGACAGGCTTTGTAAGTGGACTTTCTTGGGGGATACCTTCTTGTGAGTGTTAAAACTGCTACTTGCTGTTGCAGTAAATACTTTTATCCTGTTCTATTTTGCATGAAAAGCTACCAAATTGGTGCATTATAAAGTATTTGTCCAGTTTAAAGGCGCATCTAAACTTCAATATTTTTCTGGGAGAAAAGCTCCCTCAGCATCCTTACACATTCCTTTGTATTTCAAGAAGGGCATTTGTATCTTCAGAAAAGGACAACAGATGTCATTTTGATGTTTCAGTGACACAAATAAATTATTTGTGTCACAGGAGGTGACATCACATGTAGCATAGAGCTGCCCTGTGAAGCTGCTAAGAAAATGAACATTCTTGCTGTTGAAAATGCAAAATCTGATCGAAAATGTTTTCCTCAGCATCCTTCTCACATGAAATGTATGCAGCTGTGAACTTTGTGAGCTTCCTAGAAGTGCTATGCACTAAAACACCTGCCTGCTTATTTCAGCGGAGAAATTGCAAAATTGTTTGCTTGAATCAAGCCAGTGGAGGGGAAAAAATATCATCCCATGCTGCACTTGTTAATGTGTTTAGTTTTCAGAACCAGTACTTCATCAAGATCAAACCTCTTGGAAGATTACGCCATAACACATTCTAAACAGCCTTTTCACACAGTGCCCTGGAGGTGTTGAGTTTGTTTGTTTGTTTGCTTTATTCCTTTAGGGAGTAAACAACCTGATTTTACCTTACCTGGGACTATCTGTGGGGGGTAGTGGGCCTGGCACAGCTTGCTGAAGAATGTGGTGTGACCTGCTGCAGTCATGTTATGCTGGAGACATCTGGTTTTGGAGCTTTAAAAAGAACACACAAATATTTCATTGTCAAATCTGAACCAGATGGGAGGTAAAATATGTAGCAGAGTTCTCATAAAATTCGTCTGAAATTAAATGGTGTAGGAAACCAGACAAGGCACTTATTAGAAATGGCCTTTTTTACAGGCTGACTTTGCACAGTAGGAATTTGCAAATGCGCAAGAGATGCTAACGATTTGTGGCCTCTGGAGATCCATTTCCTGTACTATTAACTGACCATGCTGAAGTTTTCAAGGAAACACCTGTTTATATTGTCTCCCCATTCCCTCTGTTGGCTGAATTAGTTTTCTTTGCCTTGGCGGTGAAAAACGCTCCGTGATACAGCTTTGTAAGAGTTTAAATCCTTGTTAGGATGCTGTGGGCTTTATGCACAATGTGCCACATTCCATATCTCCCGGGTAGGCAACCTCTCCTGATCCTACCAGGACATGTCCAGAGACACAGAGAAGCTGAAACTGTTAAGTGTTGAGAGTAATTTTATGTATGATTCTGATCGGAAATACAGATGTGGAATAAGCTTGAGTAAATCACTTAAAGCTTTTGTTCTTCAAAGCACCTTGCCAAGTATTCATTAACCCGTTCTTTAGAGTTGACTAAAGCTTGTGGGTTTAAAACACAAATGTTTTGCTCCCAACCTTCTGTAGAGATCACTAAACAATCCCTTCTCAGCAGCAGGTGCATATGAACTAACAGACTTTGTAATTAACGAGCATACAGGTAGATCAAGACAGCTGAGGAATTTTCTTGTTTGGACCATTCATTACAATGTCTCCTTTGCATCATGTAGTGGATTCTGTCACTGCATAAGCCATTACTCCATGGCAAACACTGTGGCTGCACTCAGTTATGCCACAGGGTTTTATTTATTACACGTTCCCAAGCCATAATTCGTTCCATAATTGTAATACATTTAACATGCTACCTAGTCTCATGTAGCAGTTTTGTTTTCCAAAATGTATTTGTGTGCGTTTATTAGTTAGAACAAATAATACTTTGAAGTCAGCAACAATTGTATTAATTGACATTGTTCATTGTCAAAATGTATTCTTGGGAAAAGATTATTCTTATCCCTCGTGCTTAGAAGTTCCATATGTTTTATCACTACAAACTAAGATCCTGGATTTTTTTTGTCTGTCCACACCCTCCCTATTTTGCATGTAGGCAACCCACTAATACATATTAATCAAGGAATTAAGAATGTGGGCTGGATACATACCAGTGTTGAAGACAGTTTATGAAAATATAATCCTGCAGCTCTGAAGAAAAATAGTTCAACGTAAGGAACAATTGCTCGAGGCAAAAATCTGATTATCCTTGATGCAAGAAGTCAAGAGGGTGATTCTGAATGGATTTGAGTTTCCATTGTGGTAGTGAAGACAAAGATACTTTGAGCTGCGTTCATTTCTCTGTTTTGTTCTGTTACTCTGAGCTTCTAATGCTCATGGAGGAGTTTTCCATCTCCTTCTGATTTATGTTGAGATGTTAGAGTAAGTTTAGAGAGAACTGAAAATGAAGAATTAGTGGCTCAGTGGCCTGACTGTAGAGAAAATGGGAGGCATTCACCATGACTGATTCTAAATAACAGATGATAAACCTGCAGCAGAAAAGATGGTAGAAAGTTAGAGGTGTCACAGTGAGGTTTGAGGAGGAGAAATGATTGAGAAAAGAAAAACTTCTGCAGTCGTGCACCAGGAGAGGAGAACCATGTGATGCGCAGAGCCTTTTCCACTACTCTCTGGTTCTAATTAGCATTTGCTTCCACAAGCAGATTATGACTTTTTCTTTTTTTTTTCCTCCATACTTTTGAAAGATGCTGTTATGACTTTTAGTAGGACAGATTGCACTGAAGCACGACTGGTTCAGATACAGCAGAGTGTGAGCAGGAAGGTTTGCCTCGAAGTAATCCCGTGTCTGCACAAAGCTTGGGAGGCTTCACAAATTGCACAGCTGCAGAGAGTTATGGGTATTTGTTACCCTCAGTATCCTGACCATGTAAAACCTAATTCTTCTGGCCATTAGGGGTTGCCAAGAGGGAAATGGCCTGGTAATTAGACTTGAAAGTGATGAATGAACGTGGGCCTGTGTAAATGCAGCGCAGACAGTCTGTTTGCTGAACTTCAGAAATCTCTGTGCTTTGGAAATGGGACATTGTTTATATAAGTAGGATTTTTGGGATTTTTGGGCAAGAGGCATCCTTTTCTTGTTTTTCAGAAGCAAAGCATTTCCCCTTTAACTTCAAGTCTCTATAATGTAAGATGGGAAATGCTGTAGACTGCTGTAAAAGACACTGATAAATTCTATTTTCCAAGGAGGAAAAAAAAAATAAAGACCAGGGACAAATTCAGTACCTTGCATTTGACTTGTGGAGGCCAAAAGTTGGTAGATGAATGTTGCTAACCTTTTCAGAGTGAGAGTAGAAGTGACAAAGTGAAGGGTCTTTCATACTAATTCCCTTAAACTACAACATGATGTTGCTTTTTGGGGGAAAATATGTTATCCTGTATGCTGGGGGGAGGACAGGGATTCCTAAGCCACAATTTAAAATAGTCAGAACCACTGGAAGACACACTGTTTTCACTTTAGGTATTAAAATCTTTTCAGTCTTAAGTTTTGAGGCTCTCGGGCTTTTAGAAGAAGCTGTGAGGAGCAGCAGCTTCTCTTCTGTACTGTGCCACCTCTGCCTTGAACAGGGACAGTGATAAATCTTCTCTCTTCAAACCAAGATATCTTTCTGGAATATTTTAGCTTATATTTATTTATCCTCTACACTTGAACTTACCATTGTATTTTAGTGCCTGTGCAAATTCCCTGGTGCAATGGGCAGCCTCTGTCACGAAGGAGGTCAGTGTGTTGCATCCAGTAATGAAACCCGCGGTCTGGACCCCGCAGGGATCCAGCAAAGTGACGTTAGGTAGGACAGAGGTTCTTGGCAGAAATCCACCTTGCACAGGGTAAATGAGCAGTAGCGAAGCTGGAGGATGTGTTGTCCCCCTAATAGTTCTCATGCAAAGACTGAAGAACGTGAGCAAAGTATACCTGGAAGAAATGGAGTTTCCCTCTGCCATGATTGTTGTGAGGAACCCAATTCTTGTTCAGCTCAGATAAAGAACTTCGTGTTTCTGGCCTCTGCTGGCACTGGTGCCCCTGAATTGGGGAACATCAGCTGATTCCCTGCAATATCTGAGCTGTGCTTGCACATGATGGAGAGTTGAGGCATTCAAAACTTTTGCGACTGCTGCATGAATTATTTAAAGTTTTGGAATTTGGTATCCAAACAAATATTGTCTGGGGAAAAAAGCTGCATGCCTAGTGCCAGTTTTTTATTTTAGGCCTAGCAAGAAGTGGTGAAAGAGGAAAGTTTTGAAACAGTTTTATTGTACAGTAAAGCTTGTAATTGGTTTTGGAAGAGTAGTTTTAACAAATAGCATTACCCATAGTTTGGGTGTGTATACAATAAATGTCTGCAGTCCTTTTAATTTTAAACTAAACTTGTTAGTGCTTTTGGCTATCAAGAATCCTTTATCACAAAGTGGTTTTGAATTTGTGTTTCTTCCTTTTTGTTTACTGTTGTTCCAGTAATTTAAAGTGCATTATTATTTGGATATTTGAAGTCAATAGAGACTTTCACTGACATCAGTGAAAGCAGGGCTGGATACCAAACTGCTTTTCTTGAAGACATGATTTTAATTATATGCAGGAGGTACATAATTGTAACTAAAATTTATAAACAGTGAACTTATTATACATAAATATTTTTCTAATGAAATGAAATCCAGTCTAGTTAGTTACTTTTAGGTCTATAATACTTCCAACTTAAACTGTGCTTGCTTTCCTGGTAGACATGATTGATTACAGATTTAAACTTGATTAACTTCCAGGAATGCACAGAGGAGAAATGCTGAGAAAATCAGAATGAAAGGAAGTGGGAAATTTACTGTGCATCAGGTGTGTGCTTGGTTTGGGCTTGGTTTTTTATTTTGTTTTATCGCTTTTTTTAAAGGTAACATCAGTGTTAACAGAATAGGAAATCTCATTATGTTAGCATCCTTCCTGTGTCAGCAAGACAGTGCCAGGGCCAGCTGGAAGTGTGGGCTAGTGCCCAGCTTTCATGGATGTGTATCTGGAATTAGTTGCAAGCAGGTGGAAATGGATGATGGAGCACCACCTAGGCACTCAAGGATTTGGAGATGTGCTTGGTGAAAGCCCTCTGGAAGAAAGCCTGTTGATTCCAAACCTGTCTCAAACTGGCTGCTTTCCTCCTTTTCCGTCCTTTCACTGTGTTTCATTTTTCTGAGTCTACTTCATTAACTTTTGGAAGCTGCAATAATGAGAAATTTAGGCAAGTGGAAGAGGCTGCTTACACAACCATGAAGGATAATTAGGATGTGTCTGCAGCTGTCTACAGGCCATTTGTTTCAAAGTCACCTGCTGACAGCTGAGCACTGTTTCCTGTTCTCACAAAGCTCATTATCTCTTTAGGAAAGCTTGCTTGCAAGCTGGAGACTACTTGGATTTCTTTTATCCTTCTGTGCTTTTCTAATGCCTCAAAAATCAAATTACATGAATGGCATTTAATCAGCCAATCGACGGTTGGCAAAACACCATTTTGGCATGGAGGTGACCATGAAGATAAATATGCTACCCAGACTGAATTTCTCAGACTTTGCCTAGGTTTCCTCTGGATATTTTCCTCCTGTGGTACTTGAATTTTGTGCTTGAGAAAACAGGGAAGATATAAAACAATATAGTGGGTAATAGTTGATACAGGTGCGTACAGAATCCAACAGCATCTAATTGTAGGGTGCTGATGGAGGGAAGGGTTTAGGATCATCTTCTTGCAGGGTTTTTCTGATCACACAGGCAGCAAAATTCCCTGCCATGGGGAGTCTTTCTTGTCTGAGCACTGAAGGGGCTTGTGTACTAGTGTGGTTTGGGGTTGTTTTTTTTTTTAAATAACTAGTGAAGCTATATAAGTGATAATATGAAAGAGTTGCATGCTGTATATCTTAGACTTTTTAATAACATCCAAGCCTGTGGTATCTATAGTGGTCTGAATAACAGTCACT
This sequence comes from Machaerirhynchus nigripectus, assembly GCA_013397975.1. NCBI lineage: Eukaryota > Metazoa > Chordata > Aves > Passeriformes > Dicruridae > Machaerirhynchus > Machaerirhynchus nigripectus. Next base: position 781,368 of record VZRQ01007226.1, read on the forward strand.
GAAGTTGTGCCATTCACATGATGTAACATTCACAGAAGTAAATTTGGCCCAGTGTTTTGATATTGGACAAGCTTGCTTTTCCTGACTGGCACGGCAGTGTCCATTCTGCTGGACAAAATGCCCCAATGATGGAATTTTTGCACGAAATTTGATATCTGGGACCATCGTGCAGTTACTGTCTTTCTGGTAATGCTATTGGAGTAGATTATATGAATTTTTTATTTTTTCAAGTGCTGTGGAAAACCTTAACCTGCCAAAGCCGTATTTCAGCCGAGCTGGTGAGGGAGGGCAATAAAAGAGCGTGACAGTTAATTACGATCGCGGCAGCCGCATTGAAAAGCCGGGCTTGGCAGGTGCTCCTTGCTGACAGGTTCCCCCTGCAAAGCCCTGACAGAAGTGTCAGACTCAATAAAAATCCTTCAGGCTGCGCGAGCGAGGCGGCTCTCGCGTGGGAGTCTGCTGGCAGGGGGCTTCTGTATTTCAGGAACCTTTTACCTCTGTAGTTCACAGAGAGGTGGAGAGTCCTGCCAGGAAGGTCTATTTCAAATTTTTAAAATTTTTTTGATACTGAGCATTTTGTCATGTCAATGAGTTTTACATTTGTTTTGATATGAAATAATTTCCAGAGGTTTCGGTGAAAGGGTTATTTGAGATGATACCACGTCCACAAGTATTTTTAAAACCTATAAATTTTGATTAGGATTGCAATTCTTCTGTTAGAGGGGGGAAAAATAATAAAGTCGGTTCTTATCTGTATATAAATCTTGCCTGATGGGATGCTTTGGAAGAGAAGGTGGGCTTGACTGCCTTCTCACAAAACCTGCGTTATAGATTTCAGCTATTTGGGGATTAATCCATCTGCAGTAATTTATCCTGGATACTTCTCCTGAGGTCTGCCTCTCTGACCTCACAGCTCTGCCAGAGGTAGGGTCAGCTGTGCAGGAGAGGGGTCCTCCCAGACTTCCTTCTACTTTGCAGCTTCACAGTGGCTGTGATTTTAACAGCTCTCAAAATGTTACTGTGTGAAGATTTCCTGCATTTCCACGTCTACAGTTTAGCAGTGTAATTTAATTAAGGTCCTGATTCTCAAGCCAAGGTGTTCAGACAGTGCCACTGAAGTCAGTGGTGGGATGGAGAGTCACTGGTTATCCTTGATGAGATTTAAGTGGTGGTAGAGACTTAAATACATTTTTCAGTGAAAATGACATCTGGTGTTGGAAAGCCAGTGAAATGAGTATTTTTTCAGAAGTGTTCTAGATGGTCAGATGATGCAAATGTATGTTTGCTTTAGCTCGCAGTGGTGATGCTTACTAAATTTCATCGTGGGGTGAAACCACAGTGACTGCATTCTCAGACTGTTCTTAGTTTTCAAATATTAAAAAATCTGTTAGAAAAAGGGTTGGGAGGGGGGAGGAAAGGAAATTAAATAAGTTAAAATGGACAAAACAATAATTCGCTGTCAAAAAAAATGCGTATAGCAGGAAGGGTAACATATTTAAATGTGATTTCATACATCTGGTTATGTCTGGAAACAAAATCTTCTTGGCTGGAAGATCTGTATAAACTAGTGAACTGTATGTACTCCTTGGTGCAGTGATAGGATGGGGCTGTGGTTGCTTTTATATACCCTGGAAGAAGTATGAGAGTGGTTTAAGGTGTCCAGGGAGAAATTTCAGTGCCCACCGATACATGAATCCAGCTGGCTTGAACAGTCATTGGATAAAGCCAGAGGAGATAGAAATAAAAGCTGTGGAGACCCCTCTCCTGCTATACTGATTTTGGAGCTGGTGCTCTTGATCTCTCAGGTCTATCAGACAGAGCAGAATTAATTCAGATTAATTGTGAGTCTTTGGTAAATACCGTAGAATTGTATTGTAGAATACATGGTTTATTCTGCCAGAGCGTGTATTGAGAATGCCTTTAGCCAAAATAAAATACCAAGAGCAGGTTTGTCTTTCGTATTCACCATGGATAGTCTTACCTGACAGCCTCCAGGAATCTTCTCTGATGGTCAAGCTGAGTGCCTGTGCAGGAGTGCACATGTGCTTCATCTGAGACTGGTGGAACACTTGCAGGAGTAGCTGGAATATCACATGGAGGAGGATTTCTGTCTCTAACTGATGTAATGACCTTCTCTACCTTTAAAAACTTCACTGAGGATTGTCGATAAAGTGGGGTTGGCAAAAAATTAAAATAAAACATAGCCTAATGTATTTCATTAGGGCAACACAAGCAGTTACTTGAAATTCTCAGGCAGGCTCCTCTTTGCTCACACGTTTTTTATTTTGAAAGTATTTCTGGTTGGGGCACGGCTCCTGCATGCACACACTCGTGCACACACATGGCCCTGCGTGGATTATGTGAGGGGCTTAGCTCTGGCTGCCTGGATTTGCAGGCAGCGTGTTGACAGGAAATTAGTTTGTACCAGGACGTGCCTTTGGAGGCCATTTCCAGGCAGTTGTGATGATGACATCAACGTGTGGAGGTCAGGTGGAGGCGGGGGGGGGCCAAGGCAGCCCCTTGGCTGGAAGCTGGTTTTGGCAGTGCCTCCGTGGGACTGGAGGGTTAATCATGGTTTGTTTCTCTGGCTGCTGTTTGCGTCAAAACTCTGGGCAGCCTTAATGAACGTCGCCTGTGTTAATTTGGAACCCCTGCTGGGAAACCATGGGAAAATGGAAAATCGCATCCTTGCGTGTCACCCCTGGAATTAACGGCTCGGGCAGCACCGGAGCTCTCTCAGTGCTCCGTGGCTCTGAGGCAGCTCTGAGGCAGCTCCGAGCAGCTGGGGAAGAGATCTCTCCGTGTGCCTGCCTGGGATTTTTATAGGGTGTCCTGTTAAGCCAAAAGCTAATTTAGTGTAGACTGTGCTAAAATGGTGCAGCGTGTGATAGCTTAGTGAACTATGTAAATAAAAGCACTGACATTAGAAATCCGTGGTGTCATAGGACCCAGGCACTTCCTCACTTGGTACTGGTTTTGTTACTGGTATTTTTTGCATTCATGGACTTAAAACTATTTACTTCCCTTTTAAGAGAGAATAATAAAGCCCCTAATAATGTCCTGGAAACCCTACTAGTTGTTTGAGCTGTATTATACCATCTGTGATTGCCTAACTGCAGTTTTCTGATGATGCCCTAATTGCATGAAAGTCCTTGCAATGTGCATTCCCCTGTGGGGATTGTCTTTAGAATAAACACTTCTTTAATGTATTGTGGGGGTTTTTTTGGTTTTTTTTTTTTTTTTTCAGTCTGAAGCTTGTAAGAGAAATGTTTATACTGGGGAAAGATGTAATATTCGTTCTAGCCACCTCTCTCTAAAACTAAGTGTTTCTTTTTTTTTTTTTTTTTTTTTTAAGGAANTTTTTTTTTTTAAGGAAACAGTGAAAAGTTTAGCATCTCCTCCAAAGTCTTCCAGCTTCAGATCATTTTATATAATGTTAACATTTTGGTCCCAGTTTTACAATTTATTTTTTCCTTTGCTTAGCATTTTCTTGTGCTCAGTCTATTTCATATAAAGTGGAGTAAAATTGAAACTCATACGAGATGGGAGGCCTGGATCCCTACTGAGACTAGCTAATGTTGCAAAATTGGTTTTAATTTCCTTTAAGCTGTGTGTCCTTCCAAAAGCATCTGCTATCCATGTCCAACACCTGAAGTGTTTTATCACACTTAACCCTCTATAAGTCAGTGGGACTGTGCCCCATGGGTATGTTAGAAATGCTCAGATATGACTTGGGAATTTCCAGTGTGGCTGCAGAAACCCCAAAAGCTGACAAGCAGGTAACCCAAGTCCCTTCTCTAATGTTTCTTAGCAACCTAAATACTCTCTTAGCCAACATTTATTATAGCTTCTTAAAGATGTTTTCCAGACTGGGTGTGATAAGTTAACTGTTTTGCTCTGTAAAATTGCAGAACCAGTTGTAGGATAGGAAAGTTGGGGAATTTATTTGGAGGAGAGCTGTACAACAGTGATGGAGCCCTTACTGTTTCTTTGGCTCTGGGACATCACTGTGGTTGCAGGCAGGCTGGTGGTGGGTGGCAGTGCTGCAGCAATATGTGTGTATAATAACTGTACAACTGTATTTGTGCATTCTCTAGCTGATGGAAATAATTGGAGCACTTACATTTTAATATATTTAATATTTTTATTTTTGGGAAGTGAACGGACGATCGTAGTGCACTTCTGTGTGTGTGTGGAGGTGCCTGTATATCTGTGTAAAAATTTAATACAACTTTTGGAAAAGGACTTTAAAAACTTTGAGATTAAAAAGTTATCTTAATCCTCTGTAGATTTCGTCTTGTTTTACGTATCAGACTTCTTTTTGCTTCTTAGTTTATAGGGATCCAGAAGAACTGGAGAGATTAATTTTTTAAAATTGTATTGAAAAGACCCTATTTAGGGGTACAGAAGTGAAACCTTCCCCTGTGCAGCAGAGCAGGGAATAGCCCTGGAAGAGCAGTCCCATTGGTGAACGATGATGGAGGTATGTCCCTGCCATACACAGGGGGAAGGTTGTGTTGGAAACAGCAAGGTTTTGGTGTGTGCCAAGAGCAGAATTCCCAGTTTCTGGCAAAGGAGAATAAAACATTTTTGGTGCATTCTCCAGCTGCTGTCTCTAGTCTGCTTCACTTTCCCTGCTGCTTTTCAGCGGAGGGAATACTTTATGCTTGTCTGCTTAGGTTTTTCACATATTGGCGATTTCAAAACTGGAGTTTTCAGTTTTTTCAGTGTTGGGTTTTTTTCCTGGTATCTGGAAAATGAGCTGAGTTAAAGGACTGACAATGCAATTATGAGGCAGTTGGTCAACACTCAATTTATTCTCAAGTGATGGAGAGAATATAAAAATGTGGAACAACTCTGCAAAACACATAACTGCCTAATTTTTTATACTGCATAGGGTGGTGTAAGCTCTCACTTGGATGGTGCTAAAAATGAAAGCTTGTCTGACTAGTAAAGAAGCTGCATGAATTCAGTTTTCTTAAAAGTGTTTATTCCAGATATCCACATTGTGTTATGTTCTTTCCAACCTCCATAGCAGGGCAATAAGTGAAAAAACGCCAAATCTCAGTTGCTTTGCTGAATACCAAGAAAACCTAGGGAAGTGAAATTCTCTGGTTTGGTTTTACTCACTTCATGTCGCTGATACTGTTTCAGAGATTGAAGGCGAAAATAAATACTGTGAAGAATATTTAGGGAAAAAGATGCATCCCTGTAAATTGGAAAGAATAGCATATCTTTCCCTTTCTCCAGTTTGTAGGAAGGGAAAGCTAATGCTGTGACTTTTTTTTTTTTCTGTAAATCAGCTCTTCAGGTGCTGGAAATGTAGCAGACCGTGTCTTGGCTCAGTTGCTGACGGAAATGGATGGGATAGAACAGCTGAAGGACGTGACGATTTTGGCAGCCACAAACAGACCGGACATGATAGACAAGGTACAAATAGATGCACTCTCTATATCCTGTTCCTCTTGAAAAGACCAGATTTTGGTATAATTCCATCCTCTTTTACTCTCCAAACTGTTGTCTGATCAATTTAGTGATGTAGAAGTTTGAAAATGAAGACAAGGCAGAGGAATGGTTCATGTCCCTCACTTTTTCCCCCCGCCCCTACAGTATTTTTAACAGAAAAAAATGTTTTATGGTGGCCTTAAATATCTGTTTCCTAGAGGAAATTTTCTTTCAGTCAAGCTCATTGAACTTGTGCAGCATCATTTCTGTCAAACTGCTGCTGTGGTTTTTGCTTCTGTTGTGTTTGTTTATGCAGGAGTTTGCTGGAGTTTTTTGGTTTCATTAGTTACTTCCTTTATGTATTAAATGTCTCAGCAATTCAGTTTCCAACTGTAAACAGGGCAATTTCTCCTCAGATCCCACAGCAGCTCTCCTGGGGTGATGAGAACATCTCAAGTTTGTAAAATCTGGAGGGTTGTAACACTTACTCCAGAAGACCTCCAAACACAAAGCCAACCCAGCAGCACTCCAAAAAATCCATTTTACAACCGTTTGCCACTGCTGTGTCTTCTCACAGCTAAGTGCAGCAGACAGATCAGTCTGAAGTGATTTCCTTTAAGATATGTTTTGTAGTGTTGGTAAGTTTCTTTATTCCACAGCTTTTCACCTTCACAACATTAATAAATTTGATGGCAAGGTAATGAATTTAGTTTTCATTATCTTTTTAGGGTTTCTTGTAAGTTTCTTAAATAATTCTCACATTTTAAGCTGTTTCTGGAATAGTCTTTTCAGTTTGTCTTGGAGCATTCAGGCATAAAATACATGTGAAATGTGTATGTTGAAAGTATGCACATGAAGTCTTGAGAAAAAACTTGCATTTTGGCTCCGGAACACAGCCTCTTCCCTTTCGAACTGAAGGAGGCCACACAGCTGAAGGAGACCTGACAAAGGCTTACTCAGAGCTTACTTGTAAATTTATGTATGAGCCTGCCATGGCAAAGCAGAGCTAGCCAAGAGTTTTCAGTAGAAGATAATAAAACTCATCAGTGAAAAGTGTGCTTGTGCAAAATTGAAACTTTCAAAAGTTCACTTTTGTCAAATTGATTTTGGTTTTCTTTGGTGACTGTTCTTTGGGGTCAGACTAAGCTGAATTTGAAAACATTCTGATTGAACAGCAGGGAAATTTCCTTCGGCGTCTGTTCAGCATTGTATTGTGTTGTCTCCATCACCACCTGGGAACTGAGTTCTCTGTCATTGTCCCTTTTGCTGGATTTCTCCTGGGCACACAGTGAATGCTGCTTTCTCATGTTTCAGATTTTATTTGAAATACTGGCAATATTGGAACAGAACAACCGTGAGTTAAGGGTGCCACCCTGCAATACAGAGAACTTTTGGATGGAACCTAAGTTACTATGTACTGATTATCACTGATGCAAATCCAGACCTCTTAGCCTGGGACTGAAAGTTTTCATTTTGATATGATGCATAGAAATTCAGTGTCTTCTGTACATAAGAATTTTATGAGGGTGGTAAGCTTTTGAGAATGAACAACACAGTTTTGTCATCCAGACCAGACAGGCTGTCCCAGGCCATTGCCTTCTCCTGGGTCCATGCAATATTTGCAGTGCATGAGTTGTACTTTTTCCCTTTCCTGGAAGAAAGAAGATGACACCAGAAAGCATTTCTGTTTCATTAATGGGAGATCTTCCAGTGGGGGCTTTTAGTTTACTCTGTGATTGGTGATCCCTTTGAGAAAGTATGGTTTTGTTAAATTAATATTTTGTATGGAAATAGTTACGTATGACAAAGAGTGTCCTGTTTTCATAGGTATCTATGGTGACTATACAGTAATTTTTTTAATGCATGAGCTTTACATATGGTATAAAAGTGCAAAGCAGTCTGTGTTCTCTACTTCCAAGGACTGGGAAAATGTCTGGAATACTTTTTTGTGACTATTCTTTAGCTTTTCAAAGCAAGAAATGCTTGGGGAATGTGTGTTTTCGAATGTTTATATGCCTGCAGAATTGCTAACAATGCATCCAGCATCTTAATTTATATGGCTCCTGCTTAACTGACAATTATGTGATGATGAAACTCTTGTAATTTGCAATCAGCACGTGGGGATATCAAATGTAAGGGTATTCCCCAGAGCCTAGTGCAGACTTCCTTATCCCTGCAAACACTACAGTACGTTGCTTTCGGATAGTGAGTAGATTTGAGTCAGACTTTATACAAAGTTATGTGTAATGGTAAACTTGTTTTGACTTGTCACAGGTGTCTATTAATAACGTCTTTCTCTAAGATGATTGTATCGGAATATTATTGCAGCCTGAAGTTGTGTCTCATGTTTGTGTCTCAGCTACTTTGCATCTCATTCATGTGATGCTGGAGAGATTTTGGAATAGTTTCTATTTTCTGTGAGAATACAAATCCAGCACGTACTGTTTTCAGCCATGTATGGTACAGAAAGTGATTTCTCTTGGAAGGGAGATACTCTGGAACAAGATGTTCTGAACATTCTTTGAAAGTGATACAGAAACAAAACACTCTGAGTCAGTAATCATAGTAAAATCTTTCCTTTTCTTCTTCATTCTATAAGCAGAATTGATGAGCAATAACTGGAAAAACTGCCTTTTTGTTTTGGTGACTTACCCACTCAGGAGTGATTTTTCATGCCTAAAATATGTAGCAGTAACTTTATGGAGCTGCTTATGATTCAAAGCCTGTTTGTATTTTCCTATGCATCAGTTGTCCTAATGAGAGATCACTCATCCCCACATAAAATATTTTGAACCCTGTATATAAATTGCTCGGCTTGAAATGAAACGTTCTGTTCAGACATACATGTGAACAAGCTTTCAGGTGTGGTGTGACAGATTTCCATGGAAGAAAACCTAGACCAACTAATCAGGATTTGTGTGCCCTGTTTTTCCTTTTCTCAGTGGAACCTGTTTTCCTGGTCTTTTAGTGCTGGGCTTACTTCTGGTGTGAGAAAGGTGAATCGCTATCATTACCTATCCATGCAGATACCTTTTTTTCTCTCTTAAGCAGTGTTTCAAACTCCATTAGCAAGGGTACATTGGGGAAAAAGGGAGACTGCCAGATCCCCAGGGACTTCGGTGAACATTTTAGCACAGGAAGCAGAACTTTGCTGTGGGATCGGATGGTTTTACCTCCTGCTGGGTCAAATTTGAATGTCAAACACATTAGCTGTGATGTAAAACACGAGGCGCTGAGTGAAGGGATGGCCTGTGGTACAGGATGACATCCTGGTGCTCCTGACAGCTTCACTTCTCCTTATCTTGGGGTGCAGAAAAGACGTATCCTCAAATATGCTATTTGCATAAGAATGACAGGATGTGATAGGACAAATGAAGATTAATGGGAAGCTGTGCTGTCAGCATTGCCCATTGTCTCCAGATTGATGATGGCCTGGATTTTGTCTGCATTCATGGGCTTTGGTGTAGTTTAAACTGGAAGCTGTCCTGGTACCAGAATACTGAAGAGCTGAACCTTTACAAATGCTTTGTTAGCACAGGAGAGCAGTTCTTGGCTCCCCATTTCCAAGCATCCTGCTTGTTGCTATAAAAACATGTATTTTGCATATTGTGCCGGTGCAGGGGGTTTTTCCTGCCTCCTTTTGCATGTTTATTTTGGTTTTTAAAAACTTCCTGCTCCCTAGTCTTCCTCCTTACTTTTTTCCTCTTCCATCACCTGCAAGTTTTGCTGTTCTTACATAAGCTTTGTTGACTTCATTCTATTAAGCACTGGGTTTGAATTCAGCTTATTTAGTTTAAGAGTCACGTGGGTAACACTGAGTTTTCTGTTCTGGTTGCATGAACAAAATAAAACAGAACTGCAGCTGATATTCTTCCTAGCAACTGCCAAGCATGAGGAAAGGGAATAAAACTCCCTTCCCCCATGGTTCAATTGGATTTGAAGGAGTCTTCTGGGCAGAGAAATCAAGCAGAGGTTTATCAAATTGATCTGCCCCTCAAATGTTGATTACTATGTAGTTATGGGACAATCTTAATTTAAAGTGGCTTGTTTTAATGAAAATAAAAAATGCATGATAGAACCATTTGGCAGAATCAGTAAAGAAATTATAATTTCTTGCCTGCAGCAAAAGTGAATAATCTTTCCTCTTTAAAAACATCAAAGTTCAGTCTTTCTGAAGGCTTATGGAAGAAATTCAAATATTTAAGTTTTCAGTTTTACAAGTTAAAAGGAATAGGAAAGAATCTTGCACATTTATTCATTATTGTCTGGAAATGTTTGTGTGCTGTTACCAAGCAGGTGATGCAGTCAGATGCAGTGGCACAATCTTACCTCAGTACCACGTAATATATTCTCCTATTTACGTATTTGCCTATTTGTGATTTCTATTTCAGCCAGATACATCTTGCTAAAGGTTATTCCTGTGTTACAACTCTGACTTGGTAGGATTTCAGTTTTGCCAAATGTTGTATAGGAGTTAGAAGCCACCTAATCCATCCTGTGTCTCGCAGTGGTAGGGAATGAGTGGAGCAAGGAAAAGGGGGTAAGTCTCTCGCTGTCATTTCTCAGCAGTGCAGATTTCATCCAGATTTGGAGGACAGAGGACTCAAGACTGGGTGCTTTTTAGAAGGAAACGGTGCAGGAACACTTAACTCTCCCACCTGTTGTATTCTTGTGATGCAGTACTTCAGAGTAGGAATCAAAGTATGGGAATGCAATTGCCCCGTCCCTCCACACTGCTGGACCATTCATTATTACTTTTCTACTTTAAATGCTGAAATGCCTCTCTGCTTGTCAAAGGACACTCCTCATATTCTTTTAAAGCCCTGGGATTAAAAACAGAGAGTGAGATTTTGTGGGTCTCCTTTTCAGTCAGCCAGCACCTAGAGCACTTACATCATCTTGCCCAGGTGCAAGTATGGCTCTTTGAAATAACAGAAGATGTGGGATTTCTTTTGAAGACAAGATTGTTCTGGAGCATATAATAAATTTTCAGAAAATGAAGCTTTAGGGAAAAATGATATCAAACTACATGACATTGAAAGGAGGATCTGATATTCTAAAATACTTTCACAATTTTGGCACCATCACGTTTTCCATCAATTGGTTTTCTCTGGTATGTGTTTGAGTTTTTCCTCTTAATTTTCTTAAACCTGCAACTCTGACTGGGGCAAAGAGGTGCTCTGGAAAGTTTCTCAGAGGTTCAACTTTGCCTTTATTAACATCAGATCTTTACACTTTAGGGTGATTAGAAGTTTATTACATTTATTAAAAAAAAAGCAAAGAGTAAAATGAAATTATTTAATAAGTTTTCACATGTTCTTTTCACCTGCCAGACTGAAATGGCTTAATAGACACAGCTGATGAGCAGTGCTGTTTACTGGCTGAGACTTTCAAGGGGCTGAGACCTTCAGACTTTGAGGCTGGATTAGTGAATCCATGCTTCCTAAAGATCCTGACCACTTTTAGTATGCAGAGGTAGTTTGGGGTTCTTATATATATATATTCATATTTCTTGAAGTCAAGAACTAGGTTTTAAGATTCACCTGAATCTCCCTCTCTCTTCCCTTCCCCCTGCCCCCGCCTTCTTCCTCACAGATGAAAACTTTGTTTTCTCATGAGCACAGCAAATAAAATATTTCCAGGTGTGCAGAAGTGATTTTTGTTTCCAACTATTCGATTGTCAGAGTGTGGAGGGCTGGGTAGTAAATCAGCCTTAAGGCTGCTATGGTTTTAAAAAACAAAATCTTAGTGGTGACAGCTGAAGAGCACAGTGACTTTTTCACTCAAGATTTATTACTTGCCTGAAAAGAAAGGTTGGAGGGAAAACTTGCTGGGCTGCATATTTTCTCCTTTAGCAGATTCACTATAGGGCCAGGACAAGTTGGCTTTATTTTGTCTGTGAAAACATACATTAAAACAATGTATGTAAAAATATAATAGTTCTACTTCAAATAGAACAGAAAAGTCAACACACCTTCTCTTGTTGTTCATAGCAGAAAGCATTCCTTGTGTTGGCTCAGTTGTGTGTTTTAGCATCACTAAGACTTTTATAAACTTCCCTGCAGCACATGCCAGAAATTTTCCTTGAAGGTATCAATGTGTATTTATTTCATTTGGAAAAGTACAGTGATGGAAAGGTAAAGGCCATGGGCCAAAGTTTCTTCTTAATCAGACCTCCTGCTTGGAGGTCACAGAGTCCAGGTAAGGTACACAGGGTGCTAGCAAGCCTCTGGACAAAGTGGGAACTTGGAAAGGCTCTTAGATTCATGTCTGTTGTGTAAATGCCATCCTGATTCAAAGAGTCCGTAACTGGGATACCAGGTGTGATTTTGGAGGTTTGTGGTTGTTTTTTGTTTTGTTACTTTTGTGTGTGGGGGTTTCTTTTTTAACAGTGACATGGAAATGACGCTGTATTTCTAAGATAACATGGGAACATCTGTGGTTAAAATGAATAATGCCTCCAATAGGTGCATGTAAGCAGTACATGTAGACTGGGTAAAAATTCCTAAGTGTTGGGTTAGGTCTATTCGTCGTGCAGGTTTAGTGACAAAGCAAACAACTTTGTCTAGGGAAGTAACACTAATTTTATGGCTAGGTTTGAGGTACCTGTACAGCAACTTTTATCTGCAAAAACTTGTGTGTATGCTTATAAAGGTCTGGGTTTTCACTTCCTACTTGAATTACTTGAAAACAGTGTATATGATGGTAACCTCTTCTTTTCAAATCCTTTCAATTCACTCTTCCGACTCTGTGTCAGCGTTTGAGTTGTGCAGGGGATAGGTACAGCTGAGCATCTCCCCAGAGAGGGGTGGCTTGGCTCTGTTCCTAGAGGAGCATCATCAGGAGCTATCAGGGCTGTGATGACTTGTAACTGGGGATAACCAGGCTTTATGTCAGAGAAGCAAAGTGCAGCAAGGCATATTCCATAGGCAGCCTGCTGGATGACATGAGTCTTAGTTATATTTAATTAGTTTCATTAAGGTAGTGATAACAGTTAGAGGAGAGACATTCCAAACAGCCTTGGATTTTAAATATTTATGGGAGTGACGCTGGAAGGGATGTAAGTGTAATACTGAGAGCTGCGGAAACTCGAGGAAGGGCTGCAGTTATGGTGCTTGGGCTGTAGCCATGGACACATTTAGGGCTTGCTTTGCACTTGGTTTTCTGCCCAGCTTTCCTCTTTGTGGATGCAAAATGCCCAGTGTTTGTCCAGCTTTCTGCGTATGCTATATTAAAATAGCATTATGGAGGATGTTGTGTTTGTCGAGCACTCATGAGTTAAGAACTGGCATGGGCAAGATTGTGTGTACCATCTTAATTCATTAATCTTCTGCATGTGCATCATAATGCAGTCTTTATTTACATTAATTAAAGATGTGTGGATTGTACGTGATTAATTAAATTGCATTTACTTAGAAAATTATTTTTGCAAGTCATTATGATTGCCTCTACTTTAATTACCTTAATACTCACATTTCCTTGCTTTTGAGGGCTCTGATTAACACTGTTTAAAATTAGATAAACCATCACTAGGTTCTGGGGGGAATAATCAGGCTACATAATTTTGTGTCATACTGAGATCTTTGTGGTTATCAGCAGTTCAGGACCCTCTGGGTCTGCCACAAAAAACTTATTCACTTGAAATAGGTGATAAATCGACAACATTCAACTCCTTTGCTGTTTTTTTTGGTGGGGTCTACTGTGCAAGAATGGGACTTTTGCCTGTTACCCAGATATTTTCCGACAACAAAAGAATGCTTTTTCCCCAGTGTCCATACTCTTGGTTTTCAATGTTTTCCCTACTCATATCAGGCTTTTCCTTCTGGTGTCTTCTTTCTCCTTCTGCTTGACTGTATTCAAACAACTCCAGTAAGGGGAGAGGTCACTTCCCTGCTGTCATTTTGGGAGCCTAGGTCCAGCATGGCCTGCAGACTCCTTGAGCCTTGGTAGGATCAGTCTTTGAGTGGGCAAAATTTGGAAAATCTATATACAAAATGTCAAGAAGCCTCACAAAGCTTTCCAAATTGAGATGTTTCAAGTCCTCCTAATGTGGTTAGGTCTTGAGACCTCTCTCCAGAGGTTAGGGTGAAAGAGTTTTATTTTTATTAATTTTTAAGAACTGTAAATAAAGCGACATTTTTCCTGGTCTCCTTCTCATGCAACAGCTGAAATGTTTTGACTGGAGCATTACAAAACAAATCAGTCTAAGGCAGCCAGCCAGCTTGGAAAGGACAAGAAGGTCAAAGCTCGGAATAGCATAAGCTACTAAATGGATTATTTTATAATATAAAATGTTGAGTGACTTCTATATTAACTGTTGATAGTTATCTCTCCCCTGATATGGTAGGGAGCTGTTCCAGTAAAAAGGCAAGTCATGGTGAAATGGAAGGCCCAGCTTTGTACAGGTCACTGGTTTAGTGACAGAACCAAGGGCAGCTTGGGAGGATGAGGTGGCCAGTGCACAGTGTCACTATTTGGTTGTACACTTAAAGATTGTGACTTTTTCGCTTCTCATTTTAGGTTTAGGAAACCTCTGAACCTCAGAGCTTTATAATGAGCAAGCCGGAATACAGTCAAGCTCTTTACATCAGTAAAGGACTCTAAAGAGCTGCTGAATTTAGGGATTAGCTGCTATGCACTTGTTTCTCAGCAAGGATGTTAGTAATCTTTTACTCAAGGTTCCTTATGGATATTAGATGCTGTCATTAGTCCTTTCAGTTGGTTAGAACCATTTCTTTGTGAAATTTGTGTGGGGAGAAGGAAAAACAGGAGATCTCAGGCAGAAATTCCAATAGCTGATTTTAAGAAAATTTTTGTGTTAAAGGAGATCCAACTTTAAATTCTATCTGCCCCACCAGTGATGAAAGCCGGATGTCTTGCACATGTGATGTACATATTTTTAGAGATAAATGGAAATGCTGTTCATGTGCAGTACATATAACACTGAAAGACAACAGTTGTTCAGGAAAGTCAAGTTCTTTCTATAAGATCGTAGTTAGATTGTTGACATAAAGCTAAATGCAGTACTGCAGTAATGTAGCATAAGAGGAAGGGGAGCAATCTGGAGGTGACTGATTAATAATGTGTAATTTCATAAGATTTGTGGAAGGATTGATATGCACTGAAGTGCAAAGCCAGGGCTCTCTCCGTGTCCATGTGAGATGTTAACATCATCTGTGAACAGTACAAACTTGGTGGATGCTTAGATCGCTGCATACCTCAGGGTTGGATTGGATATGCATAATAACAAAATTTTGGGTTTTGTTTGAGGCTATGTATGATTTGATGTATAGGCAGCTGTAAGAGTTGGCTCAGACTCAGGACAGTTTGCGATGCTTTTTGGGGTAACCTAGAGAAACGTGTAAATGACAAGGTGATTGTGAGCAAAGGGTCTGAAAGTTAAATGGGTGTTTTGATTGAGTGGTGCCAGGCAGGACTCAGCAGTTGTGGAAATCTGAAGTGACTGCTTCTTTTGGGGGTTATGTCTGTTTAATATTCTTACGTAGTTGAGGAATTTAATTAAAGAGGATGTAGTCACTTCTTGCTTTGCTTTAAATGTTAAGTGTATTCCCTCCGTGGCAAATGAAGCGTTGTTCTACAGAGAAGCATATACCAGGTATATGTGCTTTATACACACTTTACAGCAATACTCTGATTGCTGTCTACAGCATCTTCTTGAAGTACTGGTCCCATTTAGGTGCTGGAAAGGATCATTTTGGGAACTGCCCTTTTTTTTTTTTTTTTTTCAGATGTTGATCGTGTGAATTTGTTCTGTGCAGAATGAGAGGAGAGTCAGCTATTCCTAAACAGAAACTGGTTTATGCCTTTGATCACCCTTGCTGCCCTCCTCTGAACGTTTTCCAGATCTATTGCATCCTTTTGGAAAGAAGGGGACCAAGACTGCATGCAGCATCCAAGGTGTGGGTGCACCATGGGTTTGTGTGGGTGCATAATGATGTTTTCTGGTTTGATCTTTACCCTTTTATTAGCAGTTCTGAATTTTTAACACTAGAATTGCCTTTTTGACTGCTGCCAAGAACCAAACTAGAGTTTTCATCACTGCCTAATAAGACTAGAAGTGGTAATGATTCATCTCATGGCACATCCGTTTATGTATGAAGAGACTATTGAATTTCCCATGTTCGGTGCTTTGCCTCTACTTACATTGAACATTATCCAATTGCTAAGTCTCCTGAGAGTCTTGGACAGTTCTTTACCATCAGTCTTCATCCCTGTTTCTTTGAATAACTCCATCATTAGAAATTATGGCTCCTATATGACATAATTTCTTTGGTATTAAACCTCATAAAGGAGGTGTAAATTTTATACAGGAAAAATAGATGAGGTGAAGGGGTCTGTATTGTGTTGCAATAGAGAGGTTAACAGGAAAGGCCTCTCCCCTGCCAGTACATGCCGTTATCTACAGACAGATCCTGACAAGCACAGTTGGACTCTTGCTGAAAACAGAGGAATGAGAGATAAAGCATCACACAATATAATGAGCTTGAGGGAAATTGTATTCCTTTGCACTGTTGTGCATTGGTTCTGAAAAGGAAAGGGAGAAGAACAATAAACTTGACACTGTTTTTGGTACAAGTTTGGGTGCAAAATAAGCAAAAGCAAAGCAAAATTAAAAAAAAAAAGAGAATGATCATTCTAAAAGAAGTTTGTCTCCATATCACAGTGTACCTTGTTGTTGTGTGGAGAGCCTAAGCCTTCCCATCTGTTTATAAAGAGGAAAACAGTGAAAGAGGCAGTCATTGAGATTTACTAAGTGGTAGGAAAAAAGCAATCTGTAAGGAGGCCTGTGTCTTTACAGCAGGCAGCAATGCACAAGGAAAGTGCTGAGTGCTAGCCCAGTCTGGGAGAAAACACTGCTGAGAGTGGCACAGAAAATGGAGGGATCACAGCATTGGTTCTTGCAGACAAGAGTTAGTCTTCTTCAGACTGCGAAGGGCTTAGCTCTGCTTCAGAAGTTGTTTTTCTTAGCAGTGAATGCTTTCTGCAGAAGTCACTGAGCGAGCAGAGGCAGCGTTAGCCAGTTTGCAAGGCAAGTCTTATTCCATTACTTAACAGGGAGGCACGTGAGCTATGTAAGCAAGAACACACGCCAGGGTGTGTGTGTTCATCAGTCAGCATGTGGGGTGTGTGTAACTGGCAAACACACACCTTGGAACATGTTCCTGCACCTATAAAATGGCCATTTATTTTAGTTTTATTAAAGAATGTAAATACCCTCTGCTAGCTTACAAAATTTTCTTTTTTATATGTAAAACTGAAACACTGTTCTTTCATGCATTTAATGCTGAAGTGTGTTAAAGTCTTTAAATACCTGTTTTAGTGCCCAAGTACTAGTTTGCTCTGATACCTGAGCTTCTCTGTTGTCTTCATGCACTAATGATTCCATCTGAGTGGGTGTGAGGAAATGTAACTTGACTTCGTCCTAGATTTCCCCACTGATTCCTATTCCTTGTGCTCCTCTGAGCTTCCCCACCTGTGCTTAGAAACAATACATTTCCCAGGGGAGCTGCAGTGCAAACCTTATTCTTCACCCAGAAGGACTGGCTTCAGAGGATATTACTCTTAAATGATGGTTTGATTCTGTGTACCAGCAGGGAGGGATTTTTATGATGTTGCTTCAAATGTCTGCCTGCTCTCCAGAAAAAGTGTCATCAAGGGATGGAAGAGTGCAAAGAATCAGAGTGACATGGAAATAGATTGTGCTCCGTGCTGCAGTTCTGGCAGTGTACTGCCTATAGAAGACTGACACCTCCTTATTGAAGATCTCTTTCTCCTCTGTGCATTGTGAACAAGAGTGATGGAAACAAAGTGAAAGAGCTGTAATTGCTGTAGGCACTGTAATTGAGGCATTAGGTACAGCTCCGTCACTGCTTCCCCAGAAATTGCTGATTAACATTCACAGAGCTCAAAATTCTTCCCTCTGTGCAACCCCAGAGCGTGTGAAGGGATTTCAGAATTATGGCTGAAGGGGACGTCTTGTGTTTCCTCTTTTTTGGGTTACTTTTTCAGCTACTTGTCTTTTTAGTGGACAGAGCAGGGAAAGGAGAGAAGCCACCACTGAAGGCTGTAGATCATGTGCAAGACTTGTACAAGACCATTACTGGCTTTGTAGATAATAGGACTCTGTCCTGCCTTTGTTTTTCATGTGAAAACAGAGTATGTTTTACAGGAGATGCCACATCACAAATAAAGAAACTGTTTAGGCAGACATATTTCCACAACAAAGGCATATTTTGACATCTTCTGCCAGCAATGCTGTGACAGAACACAAATAATGTAGGCTCTTGGAAAAGGAAAAGTATTAATTGGAACCACCAACTTTCTGAGACACTGAATACATTTGGAAAGAAATTATTTTAATTAGTACTGTTCTAAGAGAAGAGAAGTTGTGGTTTGATTCAAAATCGCCAGAATTTGTGTACCTGGTGTGCCACCTGAAGTTTTGGGCTCACAGAGAAATCCAAACTCATTATTCAAATGGCAGCCTGGTTTGTTTTGTTTTTTTTGTTTTTCTTCTGTGGTAGGATTTCCATGGGTTTACATTTTATTCATGTGGATCTTATTCTCATAAAAATACCAATACAAAAGATCTTAACCCGGAACGCCTTCAGTCCATGCTCAAACTGTTTTCCCATAAGCCAAGGATTGCATTTGATTCCAACACTGGAATCATTTATGTATATGCTTTACTGTAAAGCTCAGTGTGTGTTTGAATGTTTGCAGAATTGGAATTTTAGGAACTAGAAAAAGGTGGCTAAAGTCAGTATCTGATTAGGCAGAAATACACCATGCATGGAAACTGGGCTGAAACAATGCTTGTTTTGGCAGTTCTGAATGCTTTGAGTTTTAACATTGTCTGCTTATATAAATATGTGTATATAATATATCTAAATAATAATTATATTAATATAATCACTTGTTTTTCTACTTTTCCCATATAATAATGGAGTGAAAGAACTAAGCTTTGCCGAAGGAAAAAATTGAGAAAAAACTTGTGGGACATAGGAGTTCTCCCACCTCACCAGAGATGAGGGAGAGAGTAAAAATGAACCCGGTGCTTTCTCAGCCAGATGGTCCTGATGGCCTGGGCTGATAACTTTCTGCATGTGCACAGTCATCTTTTGTAGATACACCAGATCAAGCTGGTTTTGCCAGGAGAGCTATTCTTGTATGGAGCACTAGAGTAAATCTCTTGCTGCTTCAATTTCAGCTTTGAGCAGTAGTGATGTGTCTAAATGTTGGCTTGTACTGATAAAAAACATTCTGGGTTAGGAGAAAACCCACTTCAAGTCCTGACCTCATCCACACTGTGGTCTCTTCCAAGGCGGTGGTTGGTGTAATCGTGTTCACATCTTGATTCCAACATTTCAGCACCATTCAGCCCCTCACCAAGTACTTGCTTTCTTGAAGGAAATAAAACAACAAATGTCAGGGTCCTGAAAGTGAATTTTCTTTCTTTTGTGTATGTGTGTGTTTCATTGGGGTACAATGAAACAAAGACTTTTTATAATATCGAATATTTTTGTGGTAAAATGGGTTGTTGTGGTGTTCTCCCTTGTGGAAGAATATAAAGGTAGTCTATTATTATTCTATATTTTCCTGTTTTTTTAATGGTTGCTTCAACTGTGATTCCCTTTTCTCTAAGGAGTAGCTGTTGCACCTGATTCTCTGTTTCTTACTGTCACAATGGTCCTGAGCATTACATGCTTTTGTTTCAACAGTCATCTTATTCATGCGCATGAAATTATTAAATTTTCTGGTTTTGCTTATCTGAATATTAGCTAAAGGATGCTAAATATGTGGACACTTGGTCTAATTTTATTTCTTTAAACAAAGACGCCTGTTATCTCTAGTTATCTAATTTCTTAGTTACAAAGAACTGGAAGAAGAAACACCGAACATTTTGGAAGTTTTGTGCACACGTTTTAAAATTACTCTTCAGGTTCCCAAAACTTGGGATCAGCAGATGGCAGTCAAACCAAAGTTCCATCTCTTAGCTTGCATGGAGATTTCCAAATACTGTGCCTGTAGGAGAAAGTGGGAACAGAGACTCTGTGGCAGAGTTGTGTCAGAAGAGATGTTCTTACACATTTGTAAATAGATACAGGTTTGTTGTCGGACCTTAGAAAAGAGGAGCTTTGATTTCTGTCTGCCTGGGATTTGCATCAGGTGTTTGGTTCAGGTCTTTGGACTTGGGAAGCTCTTGAATTATTTTTTTTTTTACAGCATCTCTGAATGTTTTGAAAAGACCAAGCTGCTGATTAGGTTGTCTCACTAGAGTTCTAGAGATCTGTCTATTTAAAAATATTTTTTATTCAACATGTGTGAGGAAAGAGCTTTGATTTTATACCCAGATTGTCTGTCTCGCTAGGGAGTAATGTGTTTTTTATTAATCGGTTTTGTCTGTTTGGTTTTTTTAATATAAAAACCATACATTTCCTTAATTCATGGTGGTTAATGCTTATAAAGAAAATAAATTTTTTTACACTTCTTGCTTGTAGTTTAATTTTTGGTAGGATATCAGCTAAGTGGCTGAAGACTATTCAGTATTATATGGTCTTTTTATTTACAGCCTATTCTAAATAGTTTTGACATTTGTAAACCAGTACAGCTGTATTTAAGTTGTTGATGGAGTAGTTTCCTAGAGCTGCACCTTCCATGTAACAGTTATCCCATGGCTTAGTTACTGAGAGCATGAAAACTGAAAGGAGTTGCAGGGTTTGAAGTATCATTATGCATTTATTGTACTATTATTTTATTATATTTTCATGTTTTTCACTTTACAATGTCATTGAACTTCAACCATTGCTTTTTTTTTTTTTAATTTATATTGCAAATTCTCTCTTCTGTTTTCTCCTATCTGCTATTAGGAGGGGAGGGGGGAAAAAACCCCCTAATTGAAAACAAACCAACAAAACAAAAAACTTTGTGGGAAAAATACTCAAAGGTTTTATCATGAGTCAGTATTTTCAGTTCACACTTCACATCTCCCTTTCCCCTGGAGGGATTAACACTGCCTGTTAATTGAAGAGCACAGTTTATACTGAGCATTATTTAACATATACTGGTGGGATTACTGTACTTCCTGTTTTGTATTCACAATAATAGGTTTCTGAAGAGTTGCCTTTGTATAAATACCTCACTGACATTTGAGGCAAGTATATTCATGTCTCGGAGTAAGCACGAAAGAGTAATGTGTTGGAACACTGCTAAAGAAGGAAATCTCTTTGTGTTTCATAAATGATACCCCTAAAGCCTTTTAAAAATCTGTATTTTTAAATGACAGCTCTGCAATGGTTTTGTTTCTTTGCTTTATGTTATTCTGGCTTGAATTGGCTCTAGTAAAGCATAAAGGGAAAATTGTGGCTTCAGCAAGGAATCTTCTCTGCACCTGGAGTGCTTTGACAGGAAGCCTGAAATAGTGTCACATGGAATAGCAAATCTGCAGAATGTGTTAATGTTAAAAGGAAGTAAAAACTTAACAACAAACGAGCTATTAATGTGAGTACAAGTTTCCTTATATGTCTCTTAGTCCCATTTAAAGTCACTTGCGAAAAATCAGGGGGCCGTGGGGAGCCCGGGGAGTGAAGGTTTCCACCAGACTTTGTGTCCAAGTTCTGTCTGTAGTGGTTGTGGGACTGCAAAGTTCTTACGATGGCCAAAGCTGATAATACATGATGGAGATCAGGTCAGAACTAATTAGGTTTTATTATCAAAACTCATTTGCTAATGCTTACTGACCATCTGGTTAGTTCTGAAATTTATTTTGAGTCTCTAGAGAAGGAGAAAAAGATTAGAGATAACAGTAATAGTGACATCTTTTATATGAAAGTTGAAATTATTAGAAAACAGCCTCTGTTAAGGAGTTGAAAGCCCTCTGATGAGGTTTGTATTTATTATTTATTTGTTTAAAGTGCACAAAATTTACACTGGGCTGAATCACTGGTTCTGTTTTCTTTACCTCTTAATTATTTTTCACCATGTTACGTAGGCACACCACAGCTCTCCAGGATGAGTGGTTTCTTACATTCCAAAATATGAAGAAAAAGTAAGAAATAGGAGGATATTTTTTCTCCTTCAAATTTTAGCTGCTAGCTGTAGCTTTGTATATTTGCCAGTTAAAATCTCTGATGAAAATACTGTAGAAAAAACCCCAGTCTTATGTTGTTGTGCTCTCAGTTTCACTTAAATTTTCATCTGGTTTGTAAGTGACACCCCAAAGATATTGTGTGTTTAATCCTGAAATCATCTTTGTCCTGTTTTATAGTCTGAGAGGGGAAAAAAATGTGGGGAATTTCCTTTTAAGATACCCTTATTTCCTGCCTTGTCTTTAATCTCCATACAAGATATGTTTCCCAGAGAAGTGTCAGCTGGCAACTGCTAGCAGTAGCAATGCTGTATGTGCAGGCCCTGAACTGAAAAGAAATTCAATCAAATTACACATAAACCAGAATTCACAGAAATTTAAGTAACCTGGCAACACATCTTCCCTATGCACCAGTTTTGATTTGCCTGCCTGAAGCCCTGCTTGTGTCTGGTCTGCTGACAAGGTTTGCACGTTTGTGACAGTGCTGGTGTAGCGGAATGTCCAAGAGCTGCTTTTCTCTGGCTAAGTTGGCAGAAGGCTCTGGTGGAGACTTTCTGCTGAGGCAGCTGTACCTTTTCTCTGAATGATGTGAGCCAAGCAACGCCAAAAAAAAAAAAAATAGCCTCAATTCTTTCTGATTCTCTGACTGCTGTGGTATCAAAACGTATATACCCCTAAATAAATAATGTCCAACATTAACCACATGACTGAAACATTCTGGGCTTGCTCTTAGTTCTGGGCTGGCTTGTCTCTTGAAGGTTTCATGACAATGTTGCAGATGATTCTGAGAATTAAAAAAAAAAAGGGGGGGGAATGATTTGTCTAGATTAAATCAAGTCTCTGAAAAACTCCAGGCTCTTTATCTTTGGAGCATTGGTGATGATCCAAACAGGAGGATTGCTTTCCCTGGAAGGATTCACCTAGATTTGGCCATGGAAAATATATTTGCTCAGCAAATTTAATCAGCTTATCACAAAGTTCTGCAAGCATCTTCTCTGTGTTTTGGGTAGTCTGGACAACATACTGCTTTCTGTGTAGCTGCAGCCTCATCCTCCATGATGTCTTGTCTGCAAAGCACGAAGCTGGACTTCGGGCTTGGGGAGAGGAAAGAGCTGGGAATGCTGGGGTCCCCTCACTGCCTTTTGGGGAAAAGGGCAAAAGTATCCAGAAAAATCTTAGTTTCTTGAGTGGATGTTAGTTCTCTGGATTTTATGGTTGTCATGGCACAGTAATGCAGACAGAAGGCAAGCAGGGAGCGCTCACTCTGTTTGCAAATGACATGATTGAGATGTTGCTTGTGGTCATATTAGATGCTTGTGGAGAAGCAGAGGTCTAATTGTAGCTGCACCAGAGCTCTTAAATATCATCCATTTAGTCACCCAGACTTTGAGAGAAGTCTGTGTTTGGTTGTGATGCTGGTAACCACTGCACCACATTCCTCCTTAGGGGCAGAAAAAGAAGCCAAGTCTTAAAAGAAATAATTTCTCTGCTGCCTTGCAAATAGTGGTGCAATCCACAGGCTACGTATCTGTGGTGGGGTTTTCGGGTGGCTGGTCCATGCACAGAATAACATCCTCCTGCTACCACAAATTGTTCTCATCATCCAGATGGAAAGTGTCTGGGCTGTGGATTGGCTATTTATGTTAGTAAATGCAGGAAGGCTCCTGGGCGCTGTGGTGATAGACCAGCACCATGTTGGGCACTGTACAGGAAAAAACCTGTCCCTGCCAGCCCCAAAAGGTGAGGATCCCAAGTTGCCCTTCTGTCAGCAGTGTCCCCACAGGATAGACTCTCTGCTTTTCCTTGCAGATAGCTCTTCCTTTAAGCTTCAGAAATAAAACCTACACAGACTCTGATAAAAGGTTGTAAAGGCATATGCTGGGAGTTAACCAGACCTGCATGGGCAGCTGCAGCTTGATTTTGTTCTCCTTTCTGTGAGTGTGTGTTATAGGGTCCTGCCGGAGATTTCCCAAGCGCAAAGTATTTGTTTGAGGGATTACTTATGGGTGGCCCAGTGCCAGTGAAAATATCTGCTCTGAGTACAGCAACAATCAAAACCCAAACAAAGTGTTTTAAGATACATGCTGAGCAGTATGGGGATGATATAAAAATAGTTTGGTATTTTGCTCTGGGATGGAACAACGTGGCCTGTGCCCACACGGTGCTGTGGAGGAGGCTCAGAGATCAGCATCAGTCCTTCATGGAGTTCAGCCACTGTCAGATAAGGGAGCTTGGCTTTTATCATTACAGTTTTAAACTTGGCTGATTAAAAAGAAGGCAAAAGTGAATGGGGAACGAAGATGGAATAAAAATATCTATTTGTATTCCTTGTAAGTTGAAGGAGATAATTACATTGAGTGGATAAGCGGCTACCTGGTGACTAACGGGGATAAGTGGCTAATGAAAGAACTGCCTTCAAAAAGCTATCAAAGAGAAAAATAGCTCATAGCAATCTCTGCCATGCTATGTGCCATGCTCAGTGTCACTGAGGTAAGCATCTTAGCCAGATTACACAATGGATTTTCTGTTTGTTCAGGTAATAAAATTATCCAGATTTTAAGAGAAATATTGTATAAATGTGTTTCATCATGTCTGTGTTTTAAAATGACTCTAAGTCCTTAAAATTTATTATTTTAGTCACTTTCTGCTTCCTGGAGTTTGGAGGGTCCCTCACCAAGTGGAGGCTGAAGGTTTTGACACACAAACAGCAGCAGAATTGTGGTAGCTCTTCCTTTGCACAGCATATTCTTTATTTGCTGCAGCAAATGTGTGGTAATCTGCCCATCTGGACTTGAGTCATACGCTGCCTCTCAAGGAAAATGTGTGTTCCAGCCACCATGGCAGGGAACCTGAAAGATAAAATGTGGTTGCCATATATAAAAGTGTAAATAATGCAACTTCTTGTCATCAGATGAGTCATGGTGGTTCCAAGTCTGTAAGTACATGCTCAGCTTAAAGGATGGGAAGTACACAAGTAATATTTCTTCTCTGACAAAGGTATGTGTGAAATGACATGTTAAAATAGGTAGTTTTTGTATAATAATAGTTGCTCATTTTCTAGTTTAGAGCAGTTTTCTGCTTTATACAGTTCTTTATGAGAGAATATGTTGTTGCAAGCTTTTTTATTATTATTTTATTTTTATTATTGGTTTTATCGTGTTGGCTGTGGAAATATTGCCAAATCCTTCGTGGTGAGCTGTAGCAAAAACACATGGGATTAATCAATATGCGAAATAATATATATTATTTCACTTTTATAGGGTAGGAATCCCATGTGTGCATGCAAGTTAATTTTGTTCAAGGCAAACTTTCTCTTGCACTGCTACTTGTCACAAAAGTAGAATTAATATTATAGTTGCATTTTTAAAAATCCAGCACTTTTTACTCTGAAGGTAACTGGAATTTTATTTGGTTGATTTCTCACCATGCTGTCAATTAACTAGGACAAAAGTAAAACCTCCTTCTATACACTGTGAACAGGCAAGCAGAGAAACGATGCAGAGCTGTTGCCCTCTTTGCCCTGTATGCAGCAGGTAGGTGCACTTGTAGGTGCAAATACCTCTACAAAGTATAGGCACATACAACTTACAGTTTTACCTGCCCAGATCTATTTGACAGCTACTAAAATAGTGCAGTATGGAACAGTACTGCAGACAGGTGAGATCACAGCCATGATTTTCTTACATCCCTGTGCAACTTGGATAGTTTCACACACAGTAGCAGACCAGTACCTTTTGTAAATAAACAAATGTCATAGATGATGAACAGTTAACTAATTGAAACTGTCCACCCCCAGCCAGCTTTATAAATGGACTGCCATTTAGCAAGTCAGAGAGGGCTGCACGTTTTTTTTTTTTCTGATGATTAGATGGAAACTATTTTCTTTTAAGCAACATTTTCAATAAAGTGGATTGATGTCAGGTTCAGTAATGCATGTAGAGAAACTTGGTAATTTACTGAGGTACGTGATGGTTTCTCTGGCATAAGTTTGATGTAGCTGCGTTACTCAGATTGTGGCTGTAATGAGCTTTCCCTGAATCTGTATCAGTACAGTATTTAAACGACACCACACAAAAAAACCCCATGTAGTGTCATTTTTGAATGGTTGTACTGTATAATTTTTTGAAAAAAGCTTAGTTGAATGAAAATGTGTTGACTGTCCTTATCAAACTTTTTGGTTAATCATGGGATTGGTTCCTCCTTGTGCTTGTAAGAAATGACAGTGTTTAATTAAGATATGGTAAGAAGTAAATCTAAAATGTGTAATTAATAATATCTAAAATAATCATAGAATCATGGCCTGGTTTGGGTTGGAAGGGACCTTAAGGATCATATAGTTCCAAGGCAGGGATACCATCCACTAGACCAGGTTGCTCAGAGTCCCATTCAGCCCACAGTTGAAGAAGGTCTGATGCTTTGCAGCCTTACCAGCCTGGGGAAATAAACGCAGAAAGCCAGGTTTCTCGGTGACTTTCTTTTTTTAGCTTATTGGCCAAAATCTGTGCTGTCTGGACTGGCAGATTCTTGAGAACGGCAACTATCAGATGGTGTGCAGGGAAGGCAGATGATGGTGCAAAAGTGACCCCATCCCCTTATGTGGTTGTGGAATTCTGGCTTGCACGTGGCAGTAGCAGCCAAATGTAGACAGTGATTAAGTTCTAGTTACTCAAACCTGAAAAATGTAATTCTTCATATTTTAGTAGCTATCTAAGGAGTCTTACTTTTGCTCTATCCCCTGTCCCCCCTTATCTCAGCTGTTTCATTTTAGCATGTCAAGGGAGAGGAAGAAAAGAGGCTGCAAATGTGTGGGGACAGCCTTGTGCCTGTGGAGCAGATTACCTCCGGGACATGCAGCTGAAGTGCTTGAAACGCCCTGGAGTTTGGCAGTTTCCCGTTTGCTTTCCCTTTTCCTTCCTTTTTTTAGTCCTCCAGTAATAGCTCCCTTGTTCCAAAGAACAAAACCAGCACTTAGTGGTCATTCAGAAAGATTCATTAAAAACAGGAATGGAGTAATTGTAAACAGGCACCCCCCTCCTATCATTCCTCCCCCTTCCATTCTAGCCCAGGGCACAGCAGCCTTGTGTTGTCTGGCTCCAGACAAATTTTGGGAGGAAAAAAAGGAACAATAGCCTTTGGAGGTTAAAATAACCTTTCCTTATTCAGCTGTTACAGTACTTTCTTAGCAAACTGAGAAAATAACTACAATTCAATTTTTTTAAAACCACACACTTTAACTGATAGATGTCCTCTTATTGTAAAATCATAGTGTGCCTCTTTTATAATAAAATGGAGGTAGTAATTGTGCTAAGATTTCAGTACAGAAGGTAAGAAAGGTGGGAAACAGCAATTGGAATGTTAATTAATGCAGTTTTCTTTTAAACTGGGGTAATCAGTGGCTGATAAAGCTGTGATTTACTCCTGGTTTGTCTTTTTTACAAGAGCTATCCAATAATATTGCAGATTTGTTAACCTTTGTGCTTACCAAGAATTATTGGCAGTGGTGTAGGTTGCAAGGAATAGCGGTGATTTGCTGGACAGGTGATGTTTGTGGAAATTGTTTCATCACTAAGAGACTTTTCTAATTATGGAATTATAGAAGGGAGCTGAAGATGTGCTCCGGGTGCCTCTCCTGCCTCGCCTTTGCCTCTGCAGCTGCAGCACCCTTGCAGAGTGTCTGCTGCCTTCCCACCCTGTCAGCTCTGCCCAAGACTGACCTGAAGCTGGAGCTGCTAAAACACCACAGATTTAGATGCAAAAACAGGTGCAGAGTTACTTTAACACTTTCAGCTGCTCCAAATTTGAGCTTTTTATTGGTAGCAACCAGTGCCCTGGACAAGGGGAGGGTACTTAGTAATAATTGTGGCATTTTTGATTGACAGATGGTTTGGCAGAGCTTCTTGTATAAACTATTTTGTTGTCTGCAGTAATGTGAGAAGCTAGAGTTCAACTGGAGAACCAGCTGACTTCAAAGCAGGACAATCCATGTGTTTGTCTGACCTGGCATGGGGTTGCCCGGGGATAAACTGGATCGGAATGAGCCACACCAGACAGTGACACTGTATGGCAGTGATTACTATGAGCTGTTTTTATTTTTCTCTTTGATAAACAGTACAGTGGCAAAACCAGCAGAGCTGCTCCCCATGGGGTGTGGGGAAATGTATTTAGTCTGAGGGCTGCATTAATCGAACTGGTACCTGAATTAATAGGGTTTGAACTATCCTGTTTCTTCTCATGACCCAGTATTTTGCCAGGGGGGATACAAGTGGAATCTGTGTGAGAGGATGTTACTGCAAGGTTCAGGTGCAAAGATGTTAAGGCCAAATTACAGACCTGTCGTTGCCATCTGGACTGGGTAGTAACTGCTTAAAAATAAATACCATTAGGAGCAGCCTAATGCATCCAATTATTCACAGCTCTAATGCAGGTGATTGGGAAGAAATTAAATGATTAGCATCCTTTGGTTTGGATCCATCCTGTTTATTTAAAAGCTTCTCAGAGTGACCATTTTTCCCCTTCTTCCCTTAAGCAGAAGAGGCCAGAGCAGGAAAGCTTGGGAAGGACAGCACATGTAGAGTGCTGTCTCTTCCCGTAGCAAATGAAAAGAGACAGGTTTTGCGTACTGGATTGATGGGATGTGGCACAGCTCCCCTCACCTCCAGCCTGACCCTCGTGGCAGAAGACAATGTAAGTGGTCCCAGAAGCAATAGGTCTGTAATGGGAAGTCGTGCGTGGCTGTTGAGCCGAAGCTCCACACCTGTTCTGTGTCATAACAACTTCCCCTGCACAAGGCGGGGGGAGTTCTGTGAGTTATTTATTTAGGTATTAATTTCGTTGCATCCTGGGGCCTTTCCTCTTGCTGGACAATTAAAATAGTTTGCTGTTCTGTCAGCAAAGCTTTCACCTGGGCTTGTCCTCATAAACTTGCATGTAACCATGTGTGTGTCTGCAAACACCATTATTATAAAGGCCTCTGAAATCACACTGTGATGAAGGATAATAATTACTTTTTTCACAACTTTTTAATTTGTTTTTTTTTACTTCACAAAGTAAGCATGAAAAAAATTGTGAGCATTTTCTAATGAATTATGGAAGAATATACCAACCCCACACTTGATTTGCCATGCTCTTACCCCATTTACCCTACCTTTAGCTCTGGCCTTGACCACATTTGCCCGTTACAGATCAGTGTTTTCAGTCAGAGACTGTAACAGCATCACAGCTTGGCAGCATCCTCACACCCACACAACCACATTTTTCTGTGGTTTTTGACTTGCTAACCTCAGTCCTTCATTGGTTCATACCTATTTAAGTAAGTGGTTGTGCTGTGTCTTCAGAAAGCATCACCAGAGCTGTGTGCTTGAAATTATGCTTAGGGAAGATGGAATTTCTCCCTGAACCTGTTCAAGTCACAAGGAAAGTGAGCAGGGGAAGTGCATTATCATTATCTTAGTTTGGGTCAGTGTCATGCACCATAAAGCTATTATGCTTTGATAATAGGTCATAAATACAAGGGTGTGACTCTGAGTGGTACTTGGGGGCTTTTTTTAAATAATAATGCATGTAGTCAGTTTCTTTTGGTATAAAAATCTTAAAGCTTAGTTTAATATGGTACTAGATGTCTGCTTACCTTATAGTCATCTACCTCTTCCTTTACCCGGATCTATTTTATAATTGTTTTACGTTTTTCTGTGGTAAAAGACACCTGGTGAGAGTGATCAGGCTGGGAATTCAGTGATAAGTGCTATTTTAGATGTCCAGATACCATTTATACAGATGGACCCAGCTGTTTCTGTCTGATTTTGGTACCAAACTGCTAATTGCTGATGGCAGGTTTATTTTTACTACTGTGCTGCCCTTGGTTGTTCTCGTAGTTGTGAACTGTCAAAATACTGGGGCTTTGGGGCCCTCATTCTTCACTACATCACAGTTGTTGTCTTGAACCTAACACAGGTGTGATGTTGCAGGGATCATCCTGTTTTGGTTTGTGAATGTGAGGAACTGCTGAACTTCAGGCACACGGGGAATATGAAGTACAGGCATCTCTAGGAAACAGGATCACTGGCCCTGGAAAATCCAAAGCAAAGGTTTCTGCAGCCTGACCTCTCATCAACACTGAGGTATAAAAGAAATCTGAGAAATTTGTGTTTAGAGTCCTATCAGGATTTCTGAATGTGATATTGAGAGACTAAGATCTGTGTTTGAATAGTTGCTGCATGTTATTGCTAAGACTTTGTGATAGGAAAGGAACTTGAGGCACGTGATTTTCTTGTCCGAGAAAATGCCTATGCTTTCAAATATGAAGGCATATATGGAATATCTCAACTTTCTGTGTATGTTTTTAGTTTTGACTTCCACTGTTGACATGTTGCACAATAGCTTCTGTTAAGGTGTAAATACAGACAGTGTCCAGTGAAAGGGTGAATGTGGGTCATGGTCTTGCACAGAGGAGATAATACTGGATGGGAAAGAAGAGAAAAAGCACACAGGCAATGTAAATTAAACCGATTCAGTTACTTTTGAAGTGGTAAGTGCTGTAGTATTACCATGGTTGCTCTTCCTTGCCTTTGTTCTGTCATTACCTAAGAAAAGATTGTTATTTGATAAACAATGTGCAGCATTGGATGCCAGATGAAAGCATAGCCAAGAGATTAGATTACATTATCAAGGGAGAGAGGAAGGAAGATGCATTGAGAATGGGTCTGTTAAAAGTCACCAGGTAATTATCAAGCTCCCTAATTATAAAGGGGCAGCCTCTCCTTTCTAATGTCTGTTTTAAATGTTACTTGTGATTAAAAGCAGATCATTTTGGGAGGGAGGAGTGATCTTTGTTACTTCTCCATCCAGATTGTTGTTGAAACAAAGAAAAGATGCAAAAGTGGAAGAAGTCCTCTGATGATGTGTAGACATGTGCATGTTTGGAGGGCAGATATGGGATAGTAAGAGCTCTGAACTTTGCATTTCCCGGCAAAGGGAATGTAAAAATCAATCTGAAAATAGTGTGGCATGAAGTGAATTCGTTTTTCTTCTTTTCTACTTTCTGGTAGTGACTCAAAGCACATGGTTTAGCTAATGTGAAGAGCCGATGGTGGTGCGATACATTGGGGTGTCCCCACGGGTTTCAAAACTGGGGGAAAGATAAAATTCAAAATGGCAGGTAGCCTATTCTGTATCACACCTAATGCTGATATCTCCACTGACAGATAACAGAATTTTGCCACGTGACATATTTTTGCTCTCTGTCACAGGTGACTCAAAAACATGTATTAAATTTTGCTAGCTGCAATTACTATAATCTTAAATAGAAAGACAGGTTTTTCCCTCTTTAGAACCACTACATATGTGGTTGAATAAGGGCCATTTTTCAGGCCCATTTCCTGAAATGGGTCTGTTCCCCGGTTTGCTCTGATTAATGCTATACAACGAGAACAGGTTTCCACCAACATAGACTTGTCTAAAATCCCACAAGTAATGCTATGGAAATACCTGCATGACCACCATTCCTCTGTGTTAGATTCTCACTGGTGATCTATGAGGCTAATGGAAAGAGGACAATCTCAAAGTTATCTCAAAGCACAACAGTTTAGAAAATTTTTTTTTATGTCTTCAGTGTTTCTAACTCTGACATGCTAGGAAGATTGCCAGGATAATGGGACTGCCATGGCCTTTGTACTGGTGGAATTCTTTCTTTTCTGTTGTAGCCACACTCACCTTTTCAGCCTGCCCATCCCCATGGTTGAATATGTAGATGCTGTGGTTGCAAACATCTCTCCAGAGAGGTGAGGCTCACCAGGTGCAGAACAGCTGTCACTCTGAAAGGGCTCGGGAACGCCTTTCAGAGACTGTGTCCTGGAGAGTGAAGAAAAGGACAGACTATGGCTAGAAACATACTTTAATTGGGAGAGCATTAAAGTGCCATAGAAGGGGAAGAAGAGAGAAAAAAACAAAACCCCCACCCCCAAACACAAACCAAAACAAACAAAATAACTAAAATAACTAAACAGGTTTCAGAAATACGAGAGAGATCTTCTAATTCAGGCTTGGACCTGGAATATGTCTTAAATCTCAGACTACTTTGTCAATTAAGTTCAGTTGCAAAGGGAGAGCCGGCACATGCCTTTGGGAGCTGGAGAGAAATATTGATAAATAAACCGCATTGGATAGTTCTTCCATTCCTTACAAACAATGCTGTTAAAGAGGACAATGAGGGTGTTGTTTTAATGAGATTCTAATCCGTGACTGGAATAGCTTTGCATAAAACATGGAAATTTTGCTTTGTCAGAGGCCTGCGAATGGTACTGAAACTGTAATTGTGGTCAGTGCTATTGTGAGATGCAAACACTGGAAGATGTGATCTTTGCTATGAGTTTTCACATGTTCGTTTTATGTGCCTGGTGGCTCATGCATAAAAGCCGTGTCATAGTTGGAAGAGCGGGGAGCAAATGGACTTACTAATGCCAGGGAGTCAGCCCTCAGTTGGCATGTGAATGGCTGTGGACTCAGCAGCATGTATTGCATGGTCTGCTGTGTTTAGCCTGCTACTCTGGAATGAAATCTGAAATACTTGTAGTCCTGTGTTAGACCTGGTTCTCTTTGAATTGATTAACATGATTCTTTCTGACATCCACTATCATATGTAGTCCATGTAATGTGGACTTGTCCGTGGGAAGCAGCCTGCCCTGGCTAAATAGTACTTAGTAAGGTCCCAGCCTTCCTGAAAAGCTTCTCCCCCTCCCACACCTTTTTTCTTTCTCTTTCTTTTTTTTTTTTTTTTTTTTTTGTAAGTTAGTTTTGTGGAAGTGAAGTATTACTGTGGTATTTCAGAACAGAATCCTCAGATCTTTAAAAAAGAAAAGAAAAATAAAGGCAGGGGGCTAGAGGGATGGAGGAACAGAAAAGCTCTGCATGGCAAACCATTGTCTCCAGAAATGGAACACGCCCACTAGGTATTTTTCCATCAGGAACCATTGAATTAGTCCTCTGCATCCTGATCAGAGAGATTGTAAAAGTAGGATGCTTGCAGTGAATAGACTGGTTTTTGTCAATAGCTTTGAAACTGCCTGCCAGAGCTCGCGTGCTTTTGTGCAGTAATTTGTTTATTATTACTTCCTTCCTATGAAAATAGAATAAAAGGAGTGACAAGCAAAATACACATTTGGATGAGATTTTGCAGTTTGAAGACTGAACTGTTTCGTAAGAATAATTCGATGGTGTGCATTTGTTCCCTTGTGCACTGGGAACACAGAGAGGAATAGCTGCTGGGGCGTGCTCTTCAGGAAGTGGCAAAGCAGCAGGATGCTCCATCTCTGCAGGGGACACAGTCACTACTAAAATGTGAGAGACTGCATTGAACTCCGTTCCTTGAAATACTTTGTGATACCATTAAAAAAAGGGTGCTTGGCAGCACAAATTAGCTGCATCTCGTGGCTACAGGAGTGTGTTGAAACTGTGGGTCAGCAATCACAAGCTGCAGAGTTCCCAGGTTGTGTGACTTTCCTACCCCTGAGACAGGAGTTCCTGCTGAGGAGGAGTAATTGAATTATGAGTGGGTGGTTCTCCTGTGCCAAACAACATAACTTGAGCCATGAAGGTGATTTACCTGAACTCATTTTACTCATTGTTTCAAAGTAGAGATTTTAACTGGGGTCAGAACTGAGCCCTGAAATGTGAATTTAGGTGAAGGATTTTAATCTTCAGGTAGACAATGCTTTGGTTGGTTCCTCTCCTTTGACTGTTGTGTCTCAGTGAGGAATCTCACAGTGGGTTGATGGCAGAGGTGATGTGAATGAACAACCACTCGTGTTAGCTCAGCACCAGCATGTTCAACCAAACAGCTGAGGGTTTGTGAGGGAAAGTTGCAACTTCAGATTTCTCTTAACCACAGGTAAAGATACGTTGCTGACCCTCAACATTAGGCACTCCCTGCCCCACCTCTTGAGCTTCCTGGTTCCTGGAAGGATAGGTATGCTCATGTATTTTTTTTTTTAAATCAGAAAAGAAGACATAATTCCACTTCACCTCTTCTTTAACAAAATAACTTCTGTTTCACACAAGTGCAGCACAGACTTGGTTAAAAAAGTTTAAAGTCCCTGTTGTTTTTTATAAGTATTTGTGAGCTATTCATTTCTATTCAGATAGCTGCAATGCCTGGGTATTTTCATGGAAGCTTGGCATAGTCAATGATGAGACCATCTTAACCTTTCAGCTCTCAGCACCAGTGAGGTGAAGAGAGCCTGGAAAGTGCGACGTGTTTTCCATAGTGAGTCGTGGGTGATTAGCAGTTGGCAATGAGCTGATATGAAATGATAATGCAAGAGTGGCTGTGGTAATTGTTGTGTTGTCTGTGTCTCAGGAAGAGGTGTGTCTGCCTCTTGCCTGCAGTAAAATTGATGACATGGTCTGATAGACAAGTGCTACATAAAGACTGAGAGGAATTTATAGGCACCTGAAGGCAATACAAGCCGATGATGAAAGGCGTTCTCAGTGTTAGACACTAATTCAGAGTGAAGTGAAATCCTCACAAGGGCTTTGTGTCTGCCGTGCAACTCACCAGGATGAAAGCCCACCTAAATGGCAGCAGGTTGTAATTCAAACACACCTTGGTGCCATGTTGAAGTTCACAAGCAAAACAAAAAAGTAGAAATATTAATTAGATTTTAGCTGCAAACTTCTTGTTGCAGCTCTTTCTTAAGAATCTCGTCAATTACTCCACCTTTTACTCATCTGTTGTTTTGCTATCTGCTTTTTTTCTTTTTGGTTATCTTAAATATGTGTATTCAATGCACATCAATAAATGCTTCTGAAGTAGAGTAAAATATTATATTTGAACCAATTGGGTTAGAATTTTGCACTTGCCTCTTTTACAGCTAACTAAGTATTTTGTTCTGGGGAATAACACATTTTCTCAGTCTTGTCATCTGTCTCCAGAGCCTGTTTTGTAGTTCATTAGGTTTCTGTGAAACAGGAATAAGATTACACACTCAGAAGATTCAGTAGTGCTTATAGAACAGTTTCACTTCCTAAAATACTGCTTATGATTTAAGGACTGCTGTGAACTAGTCTTATTACTTTATTAGTTTTCTTCCAGAAGATACCAGTTTCCAGTGGTAAGCCAAAGAATTGTTATAGTACCAAATGCAGAGTAGAAGACTGGGGCAATTTATAGGAGTAGATTAATTACTGTTATGTCCTGTGTTGTAATCACGTTGTTATGGTCATTGTGGTCTAGCCCTGTAAGGGAGGCCAGGCTTGTAGAGAAATACATTAAAGAAATGGAAGAAGTTTCAGGCACAGGTTACCGTGATCTGAAGAGCAGTGTGTTGCCAGGAACCTTCTTTTTTTCCCTTTGTCAGCTGATTCATAAAACATAGTGCTTTTCCCGTGTCCTGTTGGCGAGAGGGTTACAAGCTGCATTTTGCATGACTGTAGCAAATCTGAGGTAATGAAGAATTGGTGTTGGTATTGCACTGTCCTTTCAGAACCATTCTATCAGATGCTCAGTGCACTGGTGGAAGGACACGTTCTTTCATTTCTCAGACAGAATGCTGAATTTCCACACTGAAATCAGAGACTATGTTTGTATGTACGAATATCTGTAATTACATTGTATAATTGTCATTGTGCTCACCTTTTCCCCACATACTCAAAATCTGTTTGTTTTTCTGTTTATGGTCTCTGTCGTTACGTTTGCTTGCAAAGCAGAAAGCAGTGGAGTGGCAGAATCCTTTTAGAAATATTAGAGGTACCAACAGTAACGGTGATGATACAAAGTTCATAAATATTTTTATTTATTTCACAACTAATTTCTTTCACAGTCTTTCTTCATACTTTGTCTTGTAAGTTTGAAAAAAGAAATTGGACGATGTCATTACGTCCCGTTAAAGGAGGTCAAGTTGTACTCTTAACGCCTAAAGTTATCTGAGACTACTCTCAAATATGCCAAACAAATTCTCCATTTCCAAGGTCAAAACCAGCTAGATTCCAGTGCCTCTGGAAGCTGTCTTTTTTTCCTTTTGGAGCCATCTTGCTGTTCTCTGGATGGCGTCTCCTGGTCACTCTTTCAGTTCATTCACTTGAGTTAGTCTTTACCAAACTCTGTGTGGGTTTCCCCCCCTCCGCCTCCAAATCTTTCTCAATTGTTTTTCTCTGAACCACAACTTGCCCTTTTCCACCACTAATGATGCTTTTTTTTCTGACTTGCTCCTTTTGTGAACACTGGCCTATTCAAGGCTGCATTTCTCATTGCTCCCAGCTTGACCTTTCTTCATTTTGTTGACTTCATGCTTTCAAATTTTGCCTGCTTTTCCTCCCTCTCTTTTTGTTCTTCTTCTCTTGTCTTTTCCCTGGCACTGTGTTTCTCCATCTTAGTGTGTCCCACCCTTCCTGTTCATGTCAGCTACCTCTCATTTTGTCACTTCTGGCAAAATCAATCACCTTGGTAAGGAAATTCCCAATTATATAGTATTTTCCTTTTCAATTCTTTGCTTTGTAAATGGTTTCTCTGATTCTGTCCCTTTTCCAGCAGTCATTTACTATCTCAGGTTTTACAAATTGATTAATGACAAGACATGTACTGAGTCAAAAGAGTTATTCTCAAAAAGTGAAAATGCATCATAAATTTTTAAAATGTCTTGAAAATTATCCATGGCAACAGAATCAGCTTTTTCATGTCAACATCCTTTCCTCCCTGAGCTAAAACAGGAGCTTCCCCAAAGCTGCAAAGCTAATGAAACTTCTGATTAATTTGTATGTCTGCTGGTTGACTGATTTCTGCTGAATTTTAGGAAGGCTGTAGCTGAACTTCTGTTGTATTAAATACCACAGAACACACTGCAGGAAAGAAATATTATGCCCAGTGAGCAAGGGGTAAAACCTTAACTGGAGTTATTGCCAGTGCAGACATTGGATAATTCATGTGGAGATGGTATTGGCTCTGTTAGCTGTGGACAGTGTGCTGGCATAGACATGATTTCCTGGTGAAAACAGACCAAAATGTGTCAGTGGTCTCAGATCTGGCAAAATAAAATTCAGAAAGTTGAAGACTGATACATGTTGGGTATGTGTTTGTTTGCTGTTGTAGTTGCTTGGTTTTGGTTTTGTTTTTTAGTATCTTGTTCCAGATGTAAAGGCTTTTAGGTATTTTTCTAAGTTTTATTTTCCTCTGATTCCTTTTATGCACTCCCAATGTTTTCTTCAGTTAATTCCTTTCTTTACTGACTCTTGTCCATTCCTTACCTCTGCACTTCTTTCCTAGATTTCCCTTTCCTGCTATTTCTTGCTTTGAACTGATGGTCGCTGTGTCAATATAGCAAACCTTTCTGTTTTTTTCAGAAACTCTTCTGGTGCGTTTTTTTTCTTATCCTTCTTGTAAGTTCTATTCTTTGACTCCTTCCTTATTTCTGCCTAGTGCTTACTGAAACAAAGTCATCGTGGTTTGAATTCACATTATCACTGTCTTTTGTCTGTTCAGATCCTTTTCTGAAATGGACAAGTGGTTTCTTCAGTAACAAAAGCAGTGATGCCACCCTGCTTCTCCTTCCCCCTCCCTGCAATACCCAGTGAATTAAAGTTACAACAAAGGGAGACAAGGAAGAGGACTTGTGATGGCACAAGTGGGCAGCAGCGTTGCTTTGGTTGCCACAGCAATGAAGTTGCCCATTTTGGCATGCGAGCATCAAGAGATTTAAGTAATGCCATCCATTAAAATATAGTGTGGGTTTCCTGCAAGTTGGCAGCAGGGCTGCAGGGTTATTCTCAGCTATCTGGGGTTTTTTGTCTGCTCTCTTAACCTTCCTGATTGACCTGTTTGCAAAAACATTCTGTATCCAGTGGCTGACTCCCAATCGGAGACAGCCCTGAGGGTAAAGTTCACTGTTTAATTCCACAAGTGCTTATGGACAATGTGTATTATAAAGGTACACAGAAGGCTGTTGTGCTTGCTCTGCAAGTGTTAATGGAACTAATGTATTTGTCAGGAGAGGAAAATACAGCTACCCCTGCACAGAGAGCAAGCACAGACTCTCAGTGAAAGGAGAAAAAAGATAGAAGAAAAAGTAAATATCAGTAAAATTACATTATTAGTTACATGGATTCTCTCCTGGTCTATAGGGTATGTATACTTGGAGAAGAATAAAATGACAGATTTAATTCTATCACTTTAAAATGATGGCTAAATCCTTGCTTCAAAAATAAACCACAGAATGAAAATCACTTTGTAAAGCAGCCCATTTCTTACTTACTGCATTACTTCTTATTTACTGCTACTGTAACTGTTTCAGAATTTCTCATACGTGAGATATTCAGCTATTTAAAAACCTGTTAGGAATAGTATGGATGTATTCCCTGGCAGAGATGA
The DNA here is from genome assembly GCA_013397975.1 of Machaerirhynchus nigripectus. Lineage (NCBI taxonomy): Eukaryota > Metazoa > Chordata > Aves > Passeriformes > Dicruridae > Machaerirhynchus > Machaerirhynchus nigripectus. The sequence goes on from VZRQ01007226.1 coordinate 819,272, forward strand.
TGGCTATTAATTTGTTAGGGTGACTTCTGAAATAAATTTTTTTGTTGATGTGAATATTTGCGGCTGTTTGCGGATGTACCTGAGGGTGCATCCTCTCAGAATGTGATTTTTCTTTTCTTCACGGCAATCTTTCTTCTATAGATACTGAGCTGCATTTCTTTTACTTACACTCATTATTTTTACTAACAGATGAAGCACTTCTGGATATTGTCATGACATAATAATATTAAAGTAAGCATTTATTTTTCTAATCTAATCTACTCAGTAAGTCATGTGAATGCAAGGAGCATTTTCAGTTTGTGAATACTTCTTTGTTTTTACTTTTGTGCTTACTAGTCTGAGTATGAAATACAATACTTTTTATTTAAAGCCCTGTTATTTTTCGGCTTGATTGTGCAGCGTTTGCTGTATTTAATTAAAAAAAAAAAGAAAGAAAATTGGATCCCAGCTGACTGCTCTTGCTGCTTATAGAAATAAAAAGGTTAAAACTTGGGCTGAATGGTTGAAGAAAGTGTGAGTTTAGACAAAGTTTATTAATTGTTCTTTAGCATCATCCTGCACCAGTGAGTGTCAGGGAATACCAACATAAGAGTTTTCCTGTAAACCTGCGACCACAGCTACATAAAAAAGGCTCTCAGCTCCTTTGAAATCACAGGCAGCTTGAAACCATGAGCAAGTTTCCTATGGAAATAACTAATACTTAAACCCTTTTAAATTCCATTGGCAGTTGAGAAAATAACCTGTTATTTAAGTCATGGAACATTTTTCTCCCTTACTTTGCTTGTACCCATTGCATCAAATGAGGCTTCCCCTTCTATTAAATGTGACTTTTTACAATTGGTTTTGTGCCTCATGTTTGTTGTAGCTGATGGTGGGGCCGGTGGGGACTAAACACGTTTTGAGTCTAATTGCAAGTGATTGGTTTTTCATTTTTCCTTACGTGTCATTGTTTAAATTCTGCTCTTTTGACATGTTTTGTCCTAAAGCACTGCCTGTTCACATTTCAGTACTTCTATTAGCTTAAGGCCCAGCTAAGCAAATCCTGTTGTGTGTTAGTAAATGTCTTAGTTCCTGACAGATGCTGCAGCAGCAGGAATCTGATGGATACGACATTTACGGCATTAGAGCTGCAATGGTGAGAAATAATCTATGTCTTGCCAGCTTATGGTAGAATCAAACTTCTCTTTTAGTGGAATGAAACAGTAGCTGTTTCCCACTGCAAGAGATGCATTTTTGGTTGGTTTTATTGGGTGGGGTTTTTTGGGGATTTTTGTTTTGTTTTAATGGGGAAAAAATCAACTCTTTCCCACAACCTGAATTTGTAAAATAAGTTGTGATTGTTACAAAATTTTATATAAAGTGTTTGGATCCATAAGCATGAGGAGATAAACATCAGTATTTCTCAGACTCAGAAAGCTAATTTCAAGTCTTTGTTTTATGCACCCAGATGTTTTGGATTTACTGGGTCTGCACTGAAAGCTGTCAGTGAATTTGGCCCAGAAACTACGTGACTTGATCATAAAAAGTTGTGTTATCTTATGAGAAAGAAAATTTTCATGATGGATGGAATAGTCCCTGAGCTGTCCAGCGGTTCCCAAAGTAGCAGACAGGAGAACTGCTGGTCTTGGCTTTCCTTTTCACTTCAAGTTAACAGGAAAAGAACAAATGTGCGGAGATAAAGGCTGTATCCTCCAAGGAAGTTCTTTGATCCTGTCGTGGCTATCTCAGTGTAACTCCTTACGCGGACACTTGTATTCCAGGATGAAGATTCCCCTTTTTTCTGTGTACAAAATACAAGCAGAAGAGGGTAAGGAGCATCAATCCTGGAATACAAGTGTTGCAACAGGATTAGCGTAGCCATTAATGTCTCTGTAGACAAACCTGAGAGGAGAGAGAGAAAGTTAAAGCAGTCTGTATTCTCTTAATTTTCTTTTTAAAGCTCAAAACACTCACTACCATGCCCGAAGCTAAGTTCAGAGTTGAGGGATGCTTCATTGTGAGTGTTTTTCCGTACCTGCCGCTGACCCTTTGGTATCACAAAGAGGAGTCACACCCAAAGTCTGCAGCAGGCTGTTCACCTGTCCCGGTCACAAGCTTTGCTGGAAGGGAGTGTTTGCTCTCAGGTGGGGTAAGACGAGATCTGTGCTGCCTCACTTCCAGAGCTCGGGGTTATTTAGCATGTACAGTCATTCCCAACTTGCTTTTTTTGTTCTGCTCATCAGTGCAGACGTGTTCTTAAGGACAGAAATCACAGTGGCTTGAATAAGAAGGAAGCTGCTGACAGCTTTACTGCTCTTTTTTAATTGCTGTTATTCTCTGTGAGCAGTGTGGCTTTTCCAAAAGTAGTTCTGTGGAATTCTGAAAATCATACCCTGAGTGTTAAAAAGATGCTCTATTTTATTGGTAAATCTTTCCTACTTTTTTTTTTCTCCCAAAATTATGCTAATGGGGAATTTACTGTTCACTGTTTGAGTATTTACTACCCTGAAGTAGTCCCCGCTCTGCTTCATAGTTGACATTCTAATTTGTGCACAAGTACTAGTTCTTTAGGAATATTTGGTTTTTAACAGTAACAGCTTGAATTTTAAGTTATTTTTCCAAACTCACATGCAGGCAATATCCCTGCTTTATAAAGAATTGTCAGAATAGCTGTCACTTATCAATCCTGGGAGCATTCTGAAAACCTGTGTGACAAATTCAGTTATATTGAGGGCATGAATTTTTTTCCAGGTTTTCATGTTTTAAGGAATCTTCTGAAGTTGATGCCATTTGTAATCCATACACCTTATGTGGAGCACTGTCCTTTATTCTTTATTACACTCTTCAGGTTGTTGATTACATGTACCTTTTGAGTCTATCCTCTGGCATCCAGGAGCATAAACAAAGCTGCAGACACTGTTTTCCTCTCCCAGCAGCATGATGTGTTTGTGAGTTAACCAAGTAGCCTTGGGTTCTACTTGGGTTTCCCCATTGTTGGAAAGGCAATTTATTCCTTTAATGAGACCGGAGATTAAGGATTGAATTAAAGGGAAAGTGTGGGTTGATACAAAAACCAGTTAATAAATAAGTTAAATTACTGGTCTTTTCAGTTTTAATAGCTGATGAGGTGTTTGCTTTCTTTTCACAGTGCTGAATTGTTGGGAGTGATTGCTTTTTTATGGCTATAACCTCTAAGGAATACTGTGCCCTTAGTTTTTCATAACTGAGAAACCACTAAACTAAAAAAGTAGGCAGCTCCAGAAGTGGGAATGTGTGATTTAGGAAAGATCATGTGAAGATCCTGTGGTTTAGAAAAGATCAAGCTGTGAGGACTAGAAACCACCCATTTTTCTAGAGTGGTATAAAAAGATTCACCACAGGAGGGATATTTTGAAGCCATATCTAACTGTTCAGTGAGCCTCTTTAGCCAAGTTAGGCATACAGCCACATGGAAATTTAAGTAGGGAAACCAAACACAGCTCCCAGATGCATCCTAGAAACAATCAGGTGTTGGCTAATGGACCTTATTTCTGTCTCACTCCTGTCTCCTGCGCTTATCCTTTACCACCCTGCACTTTTTCATATCCTGAGGGGAGTTTCATCTCACTGCAGGGAGCTTTATCTCCTGTTGCATGGGTGCCTACCCCTCACAGCTCCTCGGGGGACATATGTCTTTTCCCCTTCCTCTTCCCTGCACCTCGCTTCTTAGGAGAGGGACAGTTCAGAGCCCACTGCTCTTATCAGAAATTCACACAGTACCTGGCAGTAGAAGGGGAAAGCCTTTGAAGTTGTGTGTAGGAAGGAGAAAGGACCCTCTTGGGACTCTGGTGTTTGTTTCCTAGGCATGGCCCTTCAGACAGGCTCTGAAGTCATGGGTAACAGGAGGGAGCCCCTTTGAGCTCCAGGTGTGTGGGCAAGAAGTCACCCCGCAGGTGGAGGAAGCCGTGGCACTCCTGAGCCATCTGGCACAGGTTAGGCATGCTCATGGATTTTGCTCCTTTTAGTCCCTTGTAGAGGTACAGCAGGGAGTCAGCCATGGCCCAGGTCTCCTTTGTAGTTGCAGAGGAAGTTGCTGGCTGGAGATAAGGCTGCCGAAGATCCGGCCCGAATCAGACTGGATGTCTAGCACTGGGCTGCAGCCGCGCGAGGAAGTCCTGCAGCATCAGAGTGAAATGAAACACAGGTCAGAGACTATGGGGTCAGAAGACAAAAATTGCTAAGTTAGCTTGAAATTCCAGGTCAAAAGTTTTTCCTCCTTTCATTAAACATAGCAAAAGGCATTTCTGATTACCAGGCATACTGATAATGCAGTATTCTAGAGATCCAGATCCTTTTGTACTTGGCCTTGCACTGGCTGCCGGTGCTCTGAAGAACTTTCTTGGGATTGAGACTGGTGCATGAAAACAGTATTCCCTGGGGTTTTGTGCAAGAAAACTGACATATTTTAAAGAAAAAGAAGTACTGAAAACCGTGATATTGCAATGTTTTTACTATCTTTTAAAATTATTCTGTTATACCTAATAAAAGATTACTTGATCATATGCAGGGTGAACAAAACCCTGTGTGTTCCAGAGCCCACTATCTTGTAACTGAAACCATCCTGGAAAGGAAAAGGGGATGTTCCCCTTGAGACCATTCTCCCTCTTCTTCTTTACTGTGCTCTTCTAGACTTGTCTCCCTCTCAGTGGCTCCTCTTCTTCACCTCCTGTCCTCTCCTTGCCCAGGAGCTACCTCAGGGACATGAACATTTGCCCTTATTGGAGTTTCAACCATTTTTTCGGCTCTTTTCCCCACTCCCCTGCAAAATAGACTTGCTGTTGGTCTGTAAAACACCACCACATTTTGTTTGTCTCTTGAATGGTTCCGTTTACTGGCTTCAAAGATCTGAACGACTCGGCTTTCTGAATCATATGGCTGACATATCCTCTTCAGATTTTTGTTAGCAGTCCAAATTATAAATAATAGTAGTAAGATGCGTTCTGGTAATTAAAGTACAACATGTTATTTTCTTGGGGCCGCTCTCACCGCTGCCATTCTGTCTCATTGTGTACAACACTGTATTTTTTTCACATTTGAATGTTTTGGTTCCATCTGAATTAAAGCCATAGAGCAGCTTTCCCTCTCAGACAGTGGAGTCTTTCTTTATGATGTTTAGCCACATATGTTGGTTCATCCCTTTGCATTTACCTTTCCAATTTACTATTACCTGTCCTTTTTTGTCCGTGAAGTAACTTCTTGATGAGACTGCAACCCAGTGGCAGCTTGCCAGTAGTTTTTCTTGGAACATTCAGTTTAGGAAGTGGACTAATTAGTGCGTAAACATTGTTTAGCAGAAGAACTCCAATTAGCACTGTTTGGCCTGGCTTCAGCGATAAACAAAGTTTAGATGCATGTCAGTGTTTGTCCTAACAGTTTATGAAGTCCATTTCGTGGTCCTAGGGGACAGCACACAGCAGATACATTAAATAGTCACTGCAGTCAAGGCCATGAGAAAAAGCTTGCTGTGTCAACCTTAATAGGCTGTGCATGATACATTAGTGAGCTACTTTGGAAGCTTTCCATTAATCTTAATTATTCTGAAATACTAACTAAATCTTTACAAATACGTCTTTTTCTTGTTATTGCCTGTCTGCTACCATAGGGAAAAAAAATATGACACACTCTTCAGTCCTTGTAAACTACTGGAATTTAGGTTTTCAATGTGTATCTTTGTGTTGTATTTTTCCCCTGTTTTGTTAAAGCCTAAAACTAAGCTAGATTCTTATCAGTACAAGCATAGGCAAGCTTCTTGCCCCAAGAAAACAGCTATCCTCGTTTTGGCGTGACAAAATTAATACTGATAAATAGGTGGGATAAGCTTGGACTACCCTTATGGTAATATTGCAGGTAGCCAAGCGTAGGAGCATACACTTCGTGGTTCAAAGGGAGGGATGCTCGTCCAGCCATGGTGGGTTTATCTCTAAGAAACTGGAGACCAGAAGGTTGTTGAAGTGTAAAATAACCATTCCTTCTTCCCTGCTCCACATGCCTTAGTCGCAGTTTTGTTGGCTTTTTTTGTGGTTGTGTAAATTCCTTGAGCCTGTATATGAGCAGAGGAATTCAAGAGAGTGGGTAACTTCATGTGCCCGTCCCTTGTTTTGGGACTTCTAATTTATTACATAGGCAACTGGCCCAGAGGTTGAATCCAGTAGTGGTATCTTTAGATCATAGTCAGTATTAGATGACTAAAGTAAATGCAAAATATTCTATGTGTACTAAAAGTACTTGAAGTAATTGATGTAATCCTATCTCTGCATTAGAGAAGGATGCATGGAAGCAGCTGTTAATGTTTTGCTGGATTAGCTCTATTTGTATTTCAGAAATTACTATAACTAGAGGTTCACACAGGACAGGTCTATTCTTAGCTGTATAGTGGCTTGAAAATGTCTCTTTTTGCTCCTGACAGCAGTACACAGACCACAGAGGCAGCCCAAATGAAATCGGAGTTGTCTGCTGGAAATCTTTCCAACCAATTGAAAGGCATTGTTAAAATGTCTAATTCCGATTTCATCAATCAGTTAACTGAAAAATAACAGATGCAAATAAAGGAAAACTGTTTCCTTTCTCCTTTAGACAATGAGACAGATGCAAAACTTCTAGACAGCCATGCAAGGGTGTCTGTTCTTCACTCCAGGGTGCTGGATTGCATGTATATTACTTGTCATTAAACAGTGCAGGATGTGGAGCTGCCCTTTCCCTCAGCCCTTGGTGGTTAACTGAGAGAGTGAAATTGTCCACTCACCAGGGGAGGGAGGAAGCTAACCCTAATACTTAACTATTTATTGTACTTCAGTGTCACCCATGCTCTGCTGCAGCAGCTTCCTTGCATATGGAGTCAGTGGATGGCATTCTTGATAGCCCAGCTGCAAAAGAATCGTGTTCCTCAAATTGAATTTGTTGCAGGTTTTTTTAACAGTTGGAGGAAATGATTCCTCCAGAAATAAACATCAGAATTTACTGTTGTTGCTAGAGAGGATGGGATGTGATTGGTGACATGATTGAAGTTACATGTTAGCTTTAACTAAACCCATTCACATTTTCTATTATTTTTTTCCCTTTTATATTTTACTCTAATATATTTTCTAAGTTACTACGTCTCCTCATTCCCTAATGTTCTTCTGCTGTCTCCCTCTTTCCCTTTCCCTTCCTCTCGTTACTTCCTCACCAACAGGCCAGATTTTGATTTAACAGTTTTGTGATTGATACTTTACTCAAACACTTGAGAAATTATCAAGTGAATGGTGCCAAGGTCCTATAGAAAGATAGGCTCCTCGGAAGTTTTTTTGTCTCCTACAAACAGATTCAATAAACTAGCTTAAAAATGCATTAATTAGAAAATAATAGACTCTTCCTACTTGCCATCATATGAAGATACTTCAGAGGAGTAGCCATGTACCATTTAAAATTCTTTATTTGTTTTATAGTAGTGGAGTCCTCTATGAGTTTAGCACATCTAAAAAGAAATCTTTCTACATATACCATGTGAAAAGGTGCACAGAAATTAAATTCATTTTAGATGTAAACATTTCCTAATTATTCACACTTGCAAACTTAGTTCTCACTTGCAGTGAACTGATAAATGGTGTCTCACTAATTTCCAATTTGGTCAAAGTTTTTTTTTTGTTGTGTTTTTTTTTTTTTTTTTTTTTTTTTTTTTTTTTTTTTTTTTTTTTTTTTTTTTTTTTTTTTTTTGTTTAGTTTCTTTCTTTTTCTTTAAATTTACAAGGGACCACTCTTGGGAAATATTGCAAAGATCAGGTTAAAAATGAGCTGTGATAAAAAAGGTCCCATAAAAGATGGGAATTGATTGATGGCAAGGTATGTTGATAAAAATTGGTCTCACATCAGAAAGTAAGTTATTAACTGCTTGATTTTTCTTGAGGTCTACTGTTCCCTTGGGCCTTGGAAACTTTACTGGGGTTCTAAAACAAAATCCACCCCTGATTTAATTCCAGCACATGCCAGGTTGGTGTTGTGTACTTCTTCTGCAGGTTTTAAAGAGATGGCAGGTGTTTTGCTTTTTGTTATACTTGCAGTCTTACCTGTGGGGCTGTATTCTGGAATGTACATTTGTGAAAAAATAAATGTGAGTAGCAGAAAAAATACAAACCATTAGTGGAAAGTCTGCGAGTGGTACCTAAAGATACAGATAGTTCTCTCCAAAATATCTCAGGAGCTCACATTCATGCAGTCATGGATGGTGTTTGTACATCTAAGAAACAGGTGAAGCAGTGAGCAGCTGTGGCAGCACAGGCTAAACCGTATGGGAAACTCAGAGTGAACTAAGGATTACATCCAAGTTTCTTCAAGTCCAGTAACCAATTTTGCTTAAGCTACTCTTTTATGCTTTTCCCCCCTGCCCTGTTGATTTTCTTTTTTTAAAGTCAGCTACAGAACAGGGCTCTAGTGAATTGAGCAACAACTCATTTCCTTTGCGATCACCAGGAAATACACTGAGCAATTAAGGGTGGCTGGATGGGAAAAAGGCTTTCATTTCACTGAGATACAAAAGTTCCCAGGCTTTCCTGGCTTTTCAGCAGCCTTCCAGGTGGTCTGACTTGGAGCTAAGTCCCCCATGTTCCAATGTCCATGGTAGCAGCAAATTTGAGGAAACAGGACTGATGGCCTGAAGGATTTAAATTTTTTTCTCTGTGTTTCATTGTTTAACAGCTCTTGTACAAATCTCAGCTTCTATTTCCTACCTGTTTCTTTATTATCTAGATAAAGAGCAAAGAACTTCCACCAACAGCCTATAGACTCACAGAGACTTCTTGTTAAGAAGGAGTATCTTCCAGTAATCCTGGAATTCTCAATCTCTGTAAAGATTAACAAGTATGGTGCTATGTTTTAAGAGAAGGTGACCATCTGCTGATCCTGTTTTGCACAGAGATCCTCAGTGGCGGTTTTTCTTTCAAATGTTGACCTAAAAATGCAACATCTCCCCACAATGTGAGCTCCATGTGACAGCAAGTTCTGGCTTGTTGAAATGCACTATGCCCACTAGTGTAAAATGAGAGTATCAGTATTTCATGTGGAAACATGACTTTGGCTTGAAACTGATACAAGAGATTTACAAGATAAAAAACCTGAAAACTCCAGCAAGTCCTAACAAAATATTCTCTTTAAGTAATGCACACTAAGTAAATATTATTGTTTATTGGAAACCCTTTCCCTATTAGAGTCTCTTCTTGCTGTTTACTTCTCTAGGGTCTGAATAACAATGCCAATAGTATTTTCTAGGAGACAAAAAAAAATCAGAGTTTTATATCTCTTTTAAAAATGCAGAGTTTCTTTTTTCATTGCTGATTTATTCAAACTGAAAGAAACTGAATTACAGGCATACCCATATCTGATGATGTGGCCTGAACTTCTGGTCCCTTGCCTATGTGGTTGAAAACTCACTATCTACTTTTAAAAGAGATCTTGCAGTCATAATAGAAGCCAAATGTACTGAGCTTTTTTGTTCACTTGCTGATAATACTCTTTTTTATTGTTGAGGGGTTTGTTTGTGTGGTTCTGTGCACGTGTGGGTTATCTCAATGCTGTGTCCTTTCCCTCCCTTATTTTAATGTTCATGCCATGGCAGTGTTTTCACCACCATTTGGAATTCTGTTTGAAGTTCTTAGCCAAATACCACTGTTCTAAATGTTAATTCTCTTCTGAACAGCGGTAGAGTTCCTGTGTCCTTCCTCTCTGAGGCTCTTAAGTGCACTGTGATCTGTAAGACTCATCACAGGATTAAGGAACAAGAAGTGCTAATCTGGGTTTTACCCCTTCCTGGCCCTGTAGTTCAGGCTGCCTGTAAAAGGAGAGTTGATTTGAGTTTCTCAGAGGGGTGGGGTGAGGATTAATTAACTGCAGACACAAAATCTTGCATGGGTGCTGGAGAATGTTTCACCAAGGTTTTCAAATGGTGTAAACTGGTGCAGTTCATCTGAACTAAACAGAAACTTGCATATTGTTACAAAAAATATGTAATTGTTTGAGGGAAATAGATCTGAAATGGTTTTAGCCTTGTAAAATGCACAGGAACAATTTCACTTGTATCTCACTGCATGAAATCCACACCGGATTTTAAAATTTGCCTGCACCTGTTTTGCCATCCAATCCAATTAGGATTTTCTTTCTAAAAGGGAGGGGTGCAGTTTGTTACCTGGAATTGTAAAAATAGAGATTGGTGCCTTATTCTGTATCAGCAAAATGTGTCATCAGCCTTTAGCATGGAGTTCCGAATGCAGTTCCCAGGAGGCCTCCTCTACCTGAGACATCCAAAGGCTCTGATGCCATCAGCTGGAAATCCTGGCCTAGAAAAATATTTGTATATTTTAGTTTTCCACCTCAATTTTCAGTAGGTACTCCAGTTTACAATAAAATTATTTGTTAGCTGCAGCCAAGTGCGGGAAAATACGACCGCTGTGGAAACCTCTGTAGCTTTTGTGGAGGTTTGATAGCATTGGACACAGAGAAAACTGTACTCCCAAAGTAGTGTTAATACCATTGAAACACCTGATTTTTGTATAATCTCCTATTCTAGAGAGCAGAAGAGAGAGAGGGTGCTCTATACATGTGCACATAATAAATGTCAGTCTGGTTTACTCCTTCAGAATTAATGTATATGGGACTGGAACTTCTGTGAAAGGCATTAGCAGGGTGAATATTCTTGCCAATGCCACATTTGTGTGATTGATGAATGATGTCTTGGTCATGAAGCCCTTGAGGAACAGAGTGCAAATAGCAGATTTTTTTTTTTCTTTTAATACTTACTCTTTCAGAGATTTTACAGGTAAATCTTTGAATAGAGTAGAATTTTTCAAATGTTGTCTTTTGACCACAGTGTACAGGGTGTTACATTTCCTTCTCATGAGTTCCTGTTTGGGACAGACAAAGCAGATGTTTGGCTTGGAAGCAGGCTTTATTTGGCATGGTGGCAGGAAGTACTGAGAGATTTGCTATTGACATTTAATCCCTGATGTTTCTGTAGACTGAAAGAACATTTTTTTTTCTTTATTTCTCTTTTTTTTTCCTTTTTTGTTGCTTGCTTGAATCTATGTAAAATGAACTGAACTCATAATACATATTTGGCAAGGGAGCTGGAAACACTGTATTCTGTTTCTTATAATCTTGACAGTCTTACTCATAAATCCCAGTCCCCTGATTCCTCTGATCACAGTGAGATTTTTTTTTTTGCAGGTGTTTAAAATGTGAAATTAGATGTTTCCCCCAAAGCTGTATGTCTGATCTCCATCACTGAAGCAATCCGACTCAAGGCCCTGTCCTCTAAGTCGTTCTGGCTTAGGGGTGTTTCTTCCTGCATCTGGCCCATGCTTTGTGTTAATCTCTATTAATATTAATTAATATGTATTAATATTAAACTGTTTTAATATTAGGAGGACAAAAGAAGCAGGGCAAGCATCTGAGAAGATAACTGGGCTCCGAAATCAACCAAGCTGATTTGCATGAAAATACTGGAATGAATTACTGTTTTAATACATTCTGATGGTTTCTCTGTAAAACCTCCAGGATGGGAGTTTTCCTGCATAAAGTTGTTCTGTAGAGATTTTTGCTGCAAAAATCTTAGGTGCTAGAAAAAGAACTTCACCTGTTTTTCTGTTATTTGCATTTTCACACAATGGACTTTTTTTTTTTCTGGGTAATACTCTTGGTTTGTGGAGCCCATGAAACTGCCCCTCTCTTTTCCCTCACCTGGGGTTCAGGCTATGATGATCCCAGCATTCCTGTGCTGTGCTGGAAGCAGTGAAGTGGTGGTCTGTCCATTTATATGCAGCAGATTTGAATCCTGCAAAAGTAAAGTTGCTGGGGGGAAACGCAAACCCATGGAAGGATTCAGCTAGTGAACTTCATTTTGGGTCGATACCTGGAATACATAATTTTTAGTGGACTGGACTGAGGTGGTTTGGGCTTTAGAGCTGCTCCAGCTTGAACTGTGTCTCAGATGGGAATATGTGAGGGCTGCTTCTGTTGTAATAGGAATGCTTTGGAACCAGAATATAACTCCTGCTATTAGGCAGTCAACAAAAAATTTAAATGCCTTTTGTTCTTAGGGGTATTTTTATAAAATCTTAACAACCCGTGGTTTCCCGTTTAATTTGAATATAGCTTAGTTCACCAGCTTGCCTTTCAAGATGGTCCTGGATTTACCACCTGAGCCACAACTTCCTTAATGTCATGCCAAAGTAGTTTTAAGGGAAGGATATATTCAAATAATGTGGAAAATGTGTCCAAGAGAATGAGTGTGTGATAGCTCTCGGGTTACAGAGTGTAGTGGAGTCTGCAGGAGAGGGACATGTATTACCTATTAACACGTTACAGAAATGAGTCCTGCAAAAATAGTTACTGACTGGAAAGAGGAAAAAAAGAAGGCTAATTATTTTTCCTCACTAGTTCTGTTTTTCACCCCTTCCTGCTGATTCTTAGAATGTGGGTACTCTGTTTTAAAGAAGAGCTTATCTGTGTAATTATGCAATTCTATTATTATATAGCGACCGTGTGGTTACCACCAGTCTTTAAAGTAGTTCTTCCACACCAGTTGTAGCTGTCCTTGGGTGGCACTGAGAAACAGAGTGGTTTTTAAAAGCTGTTTTAAGAAATAAAAGAAACGGTGAAGCCACCAAGCATACAGGGAAGAAGCACTGGGAGTGTGAAAAGCTCTTCTTTAGAGCAGAAGGCTTTATGCAGTAAGAAATGTAAGGAATTGAAACATTATAAAGACCTGGAACAAGAAGCTCCCCCTGCCCTCCCACAACTGGAATATTTATTTTGTGCTTTAGTTCCAGGTCTTGTTTTTGTTTAGGTATTCTTTATATCACGTTGCAGGGTATGTTCCTGTGTGTAGTTTTTCCTAATCCAGACATCCAGAAATGGTTTCCAATCCCCTGCTTTTAAAAGTTTTCTAGGCTATCTATGAATTACACGGAACTGCCTCAGGTCCAATAAATTTGCTCATTATGGTATCAGCATTAGGTTTTGGAGCTTTCTGGGTTTCCATTATTCCCACTGTAGTCCCAACACTGTCGTCTCTCACCAGGCCTTTCTGTGCACACGGAGCTGCCAAAAAATCAGAATAGGAAAGAATTACATGACTCAAGTTGTCATCGCATTGTTCACGTTGCTGGAGCCTGCCTGTGGGGAAAACAAAGAAAATATTGAAGGCAGAAAACTCTCTTCCATTCCTCAACCAAAAAATGGCTGTACCAGCATAGAGAACTTCCCTGTCCTTAAGGAATGAGGTTGTCCATTTTTTTTTCCCCACTGCTGATCAGCTGTGCTGGAACTGGCCACACATCCTGGGTATTTGCCTGTGGCTGGTTTAGTGGGAAGAGATCTCAGCAGCTCCAGCAACCTAGTTCCCTCTGCAAAGAGTACATATCCCTTGGCACAGACATGACTGTTGATCCCCAGAGCAATTGGGATTGGCCTGGGAGTCTCTGGGAGTGGGGAACGTGTGCAGGAGGTGGTGATGTCTAATGGGTGAGGCTTGGTGAGAAAGGGTAGAAATTAGGTTTTTTTTCTACTGCTCCAGTTTTTTCTGATAGGAAGGTTTTGTGATAGAATGACTCCAGGGCTTGTGTCTGGGAGCTAAAGGATGGCAAGGATAAATTTGAAGTAAATTTAAATTATTTTAATCTGATTTTTATTTTAAGTTCCTTTTTTCCCGTGGTTTAGTAAGTTAGTGCGTTCTGATATTTTTATCTTCAGCCTTAGCACGAACAGTAATCGTTGCCAATCCCTGTAATTATTATTTTGTGATCCTTTGGGAGCCTGCTGTACCAAGGCATTCTCTTCCCGTTGCTTCGGCACCTGGGAATTCAGGCTCCAGTGATATTTTCCAGCAGATGTGACTCTCGGGGCTTGTTTATTTTTAGCTGGGGATTGTGCACCTTGATCTCGGTGGGAAGCTTCCTGTCCTCATTGTCTTTTACAGCCGGTTGTAAAGGCAAGTGGCTTATAATGACCTACCCTTACTTCCCCTCGCTGCTTCCAAAAGACACAGGAATGTCATCATCACATGTTATAATTTACTCGGGGACTTTCCGATGAGGACCTCACAGGTTTAACCTTTCCAAAAGCTGTGTTTGTTCAAGAGGGTAATAGTGTTGGTAGCTTAAATGTTGAGGCTAAGAAGTTACCAGATTGTGTTTGATAAGTTCACTGATCTTTGTCCACTGCACATCTTTTATTTTGGGGCAAGTGGATCTGTGTTTTTTGGTGATAGACATATTTTGATCACCTGATTCCATTATAATGAAATTCCTGAAGAAAAATATTTTTATTTTTAATGTTACATATCTAACTTTTCTTAAATTACTTTTACATAATGGAGAAAAGGAGAGAACATACAGGAATAGTTTATATTTCTTCATCATAAATGGCAGCAACTACTTTTCTTAAAAACATATTTTAGAACATCCTAAAACTTTAAGCCTTGTGTGCGTGTGTGCTCCTGCACATCATCGCCTGTGTATACATTGTCTGTGTGTGTTTAGACCGGTTTAAAAGCCTTGTGTAGCAGGTAGTAATGAAAAGTTTTTCTCCTTAATTTATAGATATTTCTAATGTTTGTTAAAGGGAAAACCATTCAGCAAGAAAGGACTCTGATCCCAGGATCAGGACTTTCTGTAGCCCCTGTGAGCGCTGCTGTTGCGATGCTGTTTTGTCGGTTTCCTGTTGTATGAAAAACAGTTTAAGGAGCAGATTTCCATCTATTATATTCTTCAGAAAACAGGCGGGATGATCCAGCTGATGGTTGGGTTTCATATATAGGGGGTTTGGAATAAAGCCCAAGCTTGCGGATCATTTAATCTTTTGCTCACCTAACTTGTTTTGCCATTATAGGGAAGAGAATGTTTGTTTCCTAAATATTCCATGTGGTAGGTAGCAGAAACTCCATGCCCACTACCTTTCTCCCCCAGGAAATTTTTTTCCCACTAACGATATGCAGATTTTATTTTTGGCAACTAGTTTGAATTTTGGACGAGGGACATGATACAAGGATCCCCTTTTAGTATTCTTTTGTTAAAATGGGAAAAGAAAACAGACCCATCCTTTGCGAGGCGAGCAATTAACAGGAGAGTGCTGCTGCTGTTGGTGCTTGCCATGCGATATTTATTGTTGGGTAGCATGGCATGCTAATAATCCTATGAGTTGTGTTTTTGGAAAAAGATGCAGAGGCCTTCAGTTCTCCTTGGAATCCTTAAAGAAACACAGAATTGTTTTGAACAGTTTGTTTCAAACACCTGTCCCAGGAGCATCTTTACTGAGCTGTTATGATTCCCAGTGTACTCTGAGAATATCCTGCAAAGTTTTGCTGCCTTCCTAATTGCTGCTTCAATCATCACCAAATCAGACCTCCCCAAAACATCTGTTACTATTTTTTATTAGAGCAGAAGATTGTACAGAAGCTTCTCTTGTCCCAGAATAATTCTCATTCAGGCCATTCTTTTCATCCCTATTAGGGGAAGTCCTAAAATGCATTCTCTTGTCAGTGGGGCTGATGCAGAAGTTTGGGTTATATAAAAATAATCAATCTTCTATACCACGGAAAAAACTGGTAGAAGGACAGGTAGAAGGGACGTACTGGGTGTGTTGTGTATTTTTTTCCAACTACTTTTTACAGTATTAAAATTGGTCAACACTTGTAAAAGTGATAAGATCATCTGCGGGGACCTGGTAAACTGGTACAGAGATCTCTGTTTTGTTCTTAAACCATTTGTGTGCGCTCCTGGTATTGATCCTGAAAAAAACCCTCCCAACAAGTACCTACAAAGCTCTGCTGAATGGCACATCCTGACATGTGAAAGGAGAAGTAGTGGGGCTGAGCTACCTGAAAGAATGGCTTGGCATTCCTGCAGCTGAGGGAAGCTGCTTTTGAGGAAAGAAAGGAGATCGGGAGGAGCCTGGGCAGTGGTGAGTGTACGTGGGGGGGTCAGGAAGGCAGGCTGGAGCTAAAAAGACCACATCCGTGTTTTTCCAGGTGTCCCTTTTGTAATATTTCACTATTTGTTTGAGAAGAGGCAGCACATCCAGTCATTCAGAGAACTAAGTGACAAGAAGAGAGAGAAGCCAGGCTTGTGCTGTGCTTTCATTTAGTGTTTTACTGCAAGTGGTACCTCATTTTATAAGGCTTTCTCAATTACAGGGTCTCTCCCACGCACTCATTGCCCCTCATTTTCTTCCTCATTACTTTATTGCTTTGTTTAATCCTTTATAATGTGTCTAACCCACTGTTAGGGTTGCTTGCAAAGGTCAGGCTGCTCTTGAGATATTTTTGCTTGAAATAAATAAAATGGTTCCAAATTGTCTGTGTTTAGTGTGACCAAAAACCCCCAAACCAACCCAATATTTTAAAGCTTCAGAAATGAGTGACTTCTTCCCGGATCAAACAGGACTTCCAGAATTGGTGCTTGCCTTCTACTTAAAAGATTCAGGAGGCCCCCTCCACGCTGAAACATATATAAATGATGAAAACAATTAAATGTGTACATATTTTACAAGATTTAACTTGACAAGCCTGAATAAACTAGCTTCTGCCCTGCACCTTTGTTCTTGCCCTAGGACTTTCTGTGTAGTTGCGATAGGCTTTCAACTCAGTCAGAAAAAATTCTTCATAACCAAAAGACTTGGCATCAGAATTAAAACACAACTGTTTCAGGAATTGCTCATACCTTTCCCATTACTTTGGCAGTATGACAATTACAGGTAGAAAAATTAAGCCACAAAATTCTCCTGAGCCCCCTTTTGCTGCAGTTGTTTGGTGTAGTTTTTACAGAAGGATGTCTTGCAAAAGCAGCTTGTTAAGAGAAGAAGTGGAGTGTGTGCTTCAGTAAAATCTGTTTTTCTGGTCAGGTTGCATCTTTCCATTGTTTCAAGGCGAGTTTCAGTTAGAAATAGTAAATCTGGAATTCTGCACTAGTGTATCTTGCGGGCTGGGTGTAGTTATTGGTGAGAGTGCCTGTCTTATCTCACCAAATTTATTTTCTGTTTGATTTTCTATGATTCCTGATTAACCAAAATGTATTTGTATATTTGGATGTTTAAGTTCAAAATATTACTGTCAGTGATGTCAGAAAGGCACTCACTATGCTGAGAATGTTTATTCAAACTTTCTTAGTGAAAGCAAATGAGAATTTCTTTTTTTATGGCCAAGTGGCCTTGAAAAAGTGTTGCCTTTTCCTGTATTTCTTGAGACGTGAGATTTAGTTCCATGTTGCTGGTCTTTTGATTTTGGGTTTTTCAGCATGTAGTTCTAGTAGCTTGTTTCATTGTGTAGCTCATGAACCTGTTCAAGGTTCTCTGATCATTAATGCAAATTAATACATTGATGCAATGTCATGGTGTAAAAGAAAAGCCTTGTGACTCCCCGTGATAAAAAGGTGTTTGCATTTGAGTTTACAGGTATTTCAGCTTTCTTACCCTCCCTGCCAATTTTTCCTGTTAAGCAGACTGATCTCAGTGGCGATAAGGCCTGATTTCCATGTATATACAGCTTTCTGAGTGGCAGAACTATGTATCGTGCACACACACACACAAATCCAAGAATATAATGGTGTAAGGAAGAAGCCTGATGGTGTCTGTTTTTATTTGTAAGTGAAACTGTGACCTTTCCAGAAGTTATGGCTGCCTTTCTGGTTGTAATCATTTAACAGCTTATGGAAGGATAAAGGGGCTCCACTACCAGAAAAAAGGTACATCTGTTATCAAGGGCATTATTTTTGGGTATAAAATGGTAAATAGCAGTACCTTCCTTATAATTTGGTAGTGCATACTGAAATTTAGGAATGGTAGTTGGGGGTGTGCAGTATAGCCAAGAAATACTTGAGACTTTACAAATCAGCCGATGCATTATTTTGTTTGTTTTCATGGAATATTGAATGATGTGGGAACTAACAGGCTTGGGGATGTGTTGGAAGAAAAACCTTCATTAGAACTGCTGGTAGGGCAAGAATTGTTCCCTGTCCCCCAACCTCTGTGTTCTCTAAACTCAGGTGTTTTTGTAGTGAGAAGGTTTTTGAAACAGTAGTTTTCAAGATATTATAATTCCAAAATTGTCACGTGCCTCATAACTTTTAGTGCATGATCTAAGCTGCAAAACTGACAGAACCATCTAGGTAAAAGCCCATTAAAGGATTCACTTCTGACTTTTTATACGTCTATTGTGGTTTTTATTATTTGATGACAGACTAAGAGATACCCAGTGATTTAAAGGACATACCAATTTGGAGGAATACATGGTCTTTAAAGAAAAGAGTTGTTGTTATGATTGTGGAGAAACCTGAGACATGAAGTTATATAAATTGCAAACTGCACTGAGCTCAGTTTACAGCAGAGCTGTGTGTGATGCTTCTACCTCTCACATGACTGTAAATTAGTGTTACCTGTCAACAGGTTGTTATTCTGTCTGTTTGGCCTGTAACTGTTATGGAAGGACCAGGGAAAGGGAGGGAGTCAGCTTTGGTCATGACCCAGAATCTGATGAAGCTATTGGAAAGATTCTTGACTTTATTATGCTTGAGGTCAGATCCTTGGAGTTTGAAAAAAACTCCAGGAAAGGAGAAAAAAAGCAGAGGCTTGAAAAAGAATTTCTGTCATTTGATTGCTGTGTGAAACTGTAGGTTAGTTCAGAGCAAGCATTTTAGTCCTGAGTAAAGATATATAATTTTGACATTTTTCATAAAAGAAAGCTTTGCTAAGTGACCATGATGTGAAAAACTTGTGTCATGCACAGGTGCCTTACCTTTTTATCAGGTTGTTCTAAAATAATCTCAGGAACACCAGAGCAGGCAGACTAAGGATTCATCTAGTCCAATTTCCAGCCTCTAGCAGTTGCCAAAAAGTAGATGCCGAAGACAGAACACAGAATGACTAAAATTCCCAATCTGCTCCTCCTTGAAGGTACAGAGCACCAGAACCTTTATCAGGAATATCCCTGCTTTTTCTCTCCTGTGTATTAGAGTAATTGACAAAATACACACAAACAAATGGTTTATTGGCCGAGAGAACTGCAAAACAAACAAAAAAAGACCCAATGGAAGCTTTTCACTAAGACTTAAAAATATCATTGGACGGCTCTGATACAGTTTTAGCATTTGCCCATAAAAAATCCGAAGTCACAACCCTAAGTCATTGTTTTACAACTCTGCCTTTTTTTTCATTATGTGCATTGTCTTTGGTTATTTTGTTTTAAAATAAAGTCGGATCAGCTCTATTAATAAAGGTGCCCTCAGGGTATTTGCAGCTAGTGAGGTGGTGTTCAGGGTACTGATTCAGCACTGAATAAGAAACTATTTGTTACCTTTTTGTTTGCAGTAGCAACAAGTTTTAACATTAAAGCATTACGGTATCTGATTGCCTACAGGAAAAGGATATAATATTCACTTAGCAGCCAATGAATGAATGATTAAAATCTTAAAAGCATTTAATAAGATTGAAACACAGAGCAGGGCTGTTCTCTGGTGTAAAGTTACAGAAGAGGTTCGCTGGGTCAGAGAAAGAGTATGGGAGATTGGATTTTTTTGTTGTTGTTGAAAAAAATAGCAGTGTTACTTCTGCTGTCAAGTCAAGACAGCTCTGAGGGGAAAACCATAGATGAGTGATGGTATGTTAAAAACAGCACAAAACCAAACAAAAGAATTGGTTCCACACCTGTAATCTGACAAGAAAAAAAAAGTCATAATTATACAAAGATGTGCACACAGTTTCTATCCTGACCATTAGTTAGAGCTGTAACAATTAGGGTGCTGTCAACAGAATCTGAATATAAGGTAAGTAGTCAGCTGAAACTGCAGTTCAAGGAGTTAATGAGTTAATTAAGCACTGGGACAGCCTTGATGCCTGTGACAAGCTCTGCAGAGTCTGACAGCTGTCTTGCTTGCTTGTTTATTAATAAACAGACTGTTTATTAATGACACGAACATTTCAGTAGTTCAATATATTGAAAGTGGTTTGTGATGCTTTGTGCATTTTCAGTTTGGCAGCCTCTCCCTGGAAGATGAGAGGTTATAACTGGTTCTTTAAGGGCCTTAAGATGGCCAAGGATTCCTTCTAAACAGTTTTTTGTGAGCAGGGGCAGAGCCCAGGGCATGATGTGCCTGGCATCCCAATCATAGTTTGTGCTCAGGTCCCCAGGGTAAGGAGCAGTCTGAGAGACATCACAGATGAAATAGGGAGAAAAGGGCACTTGGGAAAGGTGGAATTATCTTCATTTAATCCTCTATAGCTTGATGAAACTTTGCATCTGCTGAGTAAGTTGTATTGGAAGTCTAGGACTCCAGGACTAGGGAGATGTATCTCTGCATATGAGAAGTGCTAATATTTTCCTGGGATTATTCTTCTCCACCTTCATGCTAAGGCTCAGAGGCAGAAAAATGGGGGCAGTACAGTTTGAAGGTTCCCAGAAACACTGAACAGCCTTTGGATACCATTGTCTTCATCTGAAAGTGCTATTGAAACAAATTATGTGATAGGTTGAGGGGACTTCCTGACAACCCTAAACTGTTTCATTTTCTTCCATTTCTGTCTGCCCTGTAAAGCTTGCATTTTTTGGGTAGAGAAATTGGATTTGTGTGGAATAGAATCTCCTGTTCATTCATTAGTTTTTCTGAATGACTTGATCCAAACTGGTAATTGCCTGTGGAGGAGGAGATTACCCACCTGACCAGCCAAAAGAGAGCATCCCTGCACTGGCATCCTGGGTGTGAAGACGACCATGAACTTTGCAGTCCATTTCTCCTTCCCAGGTTCCATGGCTTGATTTTTCAGCTTTAAGAAAATAGTTGACTGAGATAAGAATCTTAATCCTGTCAATAAGATAACAACCAAAAAGAAAAAAGAGGGAGAAAAGGAAAGGGGAAGCTGAGCTGACAGATTTCTCTAACCCTGAAGTCTGTGAGGTGTTGGAAAGATGTTTTCCCTTGATCCTGTCTCCCCAGCCCTCACTCACCCTAAAGACAGCATCGCTGCTCTCCCTCATGCCATCAGCGTTGGTGGCGGCAGCCAGTCTGACCTGGAAAGGAGCCAAGGCTCCGGAGATCTCCCTCCAGACCGGAAATGTCAGGAATTCCCTCCCTCGTCCTGCTCTGTTTATTCAGGGTGCCGAGTGCCGGCTTCACCTGATGGCACTGGCAGGAGGCAGCCGGAGGCTTTTCCACAGTGGTGCCTGTGGCTGGGTCCGGCACAGCTTTGTGCATGCGATGCTCTGTGTGCATCTGTCAGGGAGGGAAGGACTTCAAGGCTTCTCTTTAAAGTACAGCACAAATCCAAGGAGGGCAGTGGAAGGTGGCAGAAGCTGATATCCCCTCCTGGGCTGATTTGAGAGATGGGTCTATGCCTAAAGGTGCGTGAAGTCCAGTAATGTGGACCCCAGACAGTCTCACCTGGACTGGTCTTGGAAGGTGACTCCTTTCACTGGAAAGCATTAATTTATATTACCTGTGCAAAAGAATTGTGTTGACATAGGTTCCACCCTGGAGGTGACTGGGATTTAGTACTGGATGCAGTGATGCAGTACCTTGTGCTTTAAGAGTCCTTGGTACGAAATGAGACATCATTGTACTTTTCTTGGGTCTTGTGCAGTTATTTCCACAAGGGCCAGTTTTTTCTGGCAAATGGAAAAGCATGAGCACAGCTTGTAATGTTGAATTCATAGTGATAAGCCTGTACTTAAAATCGAAAGTTTTTCATTTCCCTCTGCATTAAATTGAGCATATTCGTAGTACTATGGACTTTGTTCTCAATAACTCTGTTTTAGACTAAAATCAGTTTGTTTTACCAGTCTTAATAGGTAAAGAATCTGCATCAATGTTTTGGGAAGACAAATACGCATACCTATATGGATGTCAGAAGACATAACTGGAAAATGGGGAAAAATAGTTTGAATATTGGTGAGGAACATAATTTCTGTTGAGTTTTGTTAAAGAGACTGTGGTGGAAAATGTCAGTGAGGACAGGAAGATCAGGATGTCATGCAGGTACGGGAAGAGGGTTGGGATTGGGCCGGAGGGAGGGAAGAGTGGGATTTTTAGGATGGTAGGAACCAAGGGTGTGTTTCATGGAATAAGAGGTCAGAGAACAGGGGGAAAGATGGCTGTGGATTTGAAGGACCTGAGCAGATGAGTTGGATGAGTCCAGAAGGACAAGAAGAGAACTGAAAGGAGAAGGAAGAGGCTGGATGAGCAAAGGGAAACTGCAGGTAGGACAGAAATACAAGAGGAAAGACTTGGAGATATAAATGTTGATGGAAAATGGACAGATGAAAGTATTACATTTTTGTATTTTCTATTGGAAGAAAATTTCCAGGTTCTATGTGGGAAGGAAATAGAGGCAAGGAGGAGCACTGAATGAAAAATTGGTAAAACAGACTTAGGATTTTGGGAGTTCTTTGTGCTAAAGTGGGAGAAACAGAGCTCACTTAGCTAGGATTGTGGAAAAACTAAAGGGAAGATGAACTTGCAGTGGAGGGCATTAGCTGGATCCAGCCCAGATGATCCACAGCACAGAAACAGGAGCAGAGGAAATGGGTGTTGGTTTATTGGGGACATGCAGGTCCCATGCCAGGTGTTTGGTTATCAGTGTGTCAGTGAATATAGATAGAGTTTCTTAAGTCACTGTTTAGAAAATTGTTGCTCTGAAAAAGCCTCAACCATGTTGTCCTCTTACAAAAGTTATTCCTGTCCTAACATGCTGTAAGTTGGCAGGAGAAGGTGTGACTGTTCCTGCACTGTCTGGAATTTGGACAGTTTTTGGCTGTAACCTCTCAAGTAAAGGTAACAATAACAAGAAGTCATTGCCTTATTGTTTCTTTTTTCAACTATAAATTACAGACTTTGGGTTGTACTGTCAGGAATTTAGGGCTGGAAGCAAGTTTCTGCCACCTTGTTGCAGTTGTGTCTTAAATCTTACTTGATGAGTAATAGAAAGAACAGATTCAAAGTGAAGCAGGATTGAGGGAGAGAGGTTTTTAGAATTCACAGCAGGATTGTACTGGGGCAAGAAGAAATGCAAGTTAATAGAGTTCAAAGAGTTGTGTTCAGAACCTTGCCATTGCATAAACCAACAAAATCAGGAAAATTATTGTTTGGATTTCTTTGGTCCAGTCTACCGCTGAAGTCCAAACAAGCTATCTTTATCATAGAGCTGGGGTTGCTTATGATTGCTCTGTGGCAGTGATATACAAGTTTGTAAGAACTCAGGAATTGCTGGAGACCTAGGAGGATTAAAAAGCTGCGCAGATATACAACTACAAGTGAAAAACTGTGTGCTAGTTCTAATTTGAACACAAAATTGCTACGATGCTTCTGATAAACCACTCAAAGTCTGCTCTCTGCAATTTGCACACTGTAAAACTCTGATGTGCCTTGTTTCACAGACATGTGAAATTATGTTAATTTTAATATGTTAACATTAGCATGTTAATATTACAGTATTTTGAAGATGTAGAGTCATAAATGATTAGTCTTATCATCTGATACTGCTTCATGCCATCCTTCTTCCAGTATTTTTATGCGTAATGTTGGTGACTGTAGCTAAGTGCAGGAGAGTTAACAGGAATACTGTGGAAAAGGAAACAATTTGTTTGATTCTTGCACACTCCTGTCTGCAACTTTTAAAGGTACTCATTTTGTTTCACTTGTGGGGAAGCTTGCCTGACAGAATATTAGAGAATCTTTGGATGCCCCATCCCTGGAATTGTCCAAGGCCAGGCTGGATGGGGCTCTGGGCAACCTGGTCTAGTGAATGTCATCCCTTCCCTTGGCAGGGGTTGGAACTAGGTGATATTTTAGGTCCCTTCCAACCCAAACCCTTCTCTGATTCTGTGAAAATAAGCTGCAAATCAGCAGGTTGAGAACTCCAGCTTTGAGTCCTTGTCAGTACTCAATTGAGGGCAGAGATCTGTGTGGCTCCTGGGCTTGGGGGCAGCATGAGAAAGCAGAGCACGGAGGGGTCCTCGGGTGATTTCTACAAGTGCAAATGTTGGGGGTTTTGCCTTTTTGCCTTCCTGCTCCTCCCCCAGAGGAAACATTTTCTGCTGATTTTCCTTCCTGGTAATGATGCATTTCTGTGTGTTTTGTGTGAAGTTGGAAATGAAAGTGAAATGACTATTTTTTTTTTGTCAGGGGTCTGGCTTTCACACTCCCTCCCTCTCCAAGTCCAGGCCTGCAGTCTGTCTGCTGCATATCTGATTCATTTTAGTTCCTCCAGGGATGTGTTTGTATAACCTTTTAATACCAGGGACCTGGGTGACCTTGGCATAACACCATGAATCATATATGGGAAATGTAAAGTTAGCAAAAAGAAATGAAGTAAGCGTAGTTACGGTCAGAAAAGTAATTGTACAAATCTCATCTTAGGCAGCAGATAGACTTCCTGTGTATGTTTCGAGTTGTCTGTGCTGACTTTCCTGACAAAAAATGAACCCACAGGGATCTTAATTGGCTCTCAAAACCCAAGCTGATTTTGCAGGCTGATAATTAGTGCGTTTCTGTGAGCATATTTATATACATGTTGAAAACAGACTGTATCTAATTTAGATCCTATTGAGAGACACAAGACAGGGACATCCACGGTGTGATTTCCGTTATATTTATTTACACAGATTTCTAAAACTCATTAAGTGTGCATTCTGCACTCTGGACTCCTGACACATAAATCTACATGTGTATCACTAATTTATTATTATTTTCTATAAAGGCCTGCTCAGCACATCTTAAATCAGAGCTGCACAACACCCAACAGTAAAATCATCAAGTCTGTAGCCACATAAATCTCTCTGGCCTCTGTCCGTCTCCTCTTTGGAGTTCAATTGCACTGTAAGCACAAGATCATGTGTGGCACATCCTGGATTGCAGGCACTCAAGAGTGAGTTATTCCCAAAACAATTTTTTGAAAATTGCTTTTCCTGAAAGGACTCTTCTTTTTGTTTCTTCCCCCTTGCCCTCCAGCTGATGAAACTTTATTAGCAACTGTGCTGAAGGTGTCCCAGAAAATTGCCTCAGCTGTAGTCATTTCTCTAGGTAATAAAGATATTTTATATAATACTATATTATTAATTCAGTATGATGTGACCTCACTTTAAGTGAAACTCTCAAAAGTACTTTGCTCAGTCGTTTTCAGAGTGGAGGGCCTGACTTGTCACTGGAAATATGAAAGAATCACGTATTTGGGACTCACACTTCTAAAGCACCTTGAAAAATCTTATTGCACTGCAATGTGAAGTTCAAATACACCTTCCCTAACTGACCTAACTATTAGTGTTTTATGATTTATTCTAGTTAAGCAAACTGTGGTCATGATTCCAAAGATCCCTGCTGGCTTTCTAGTGGAATGCTTTAGAGAAGACAGATATAAAACAGCAGAAAATACTATTGGCTGTCACATTTTTTCCCCTGCCTTTGCCTTCCGCCAGGTGAGAAGTTCATTTTCTTTGACAAGGCTATGTAGAACATTTCCTGCATGTCACATCCAATATTCACTTAAATTTAAATTATTAACAAGTTGTTATTTTAATATGTCAACAGAATTTTTTAAAATTAGAAAGCAAGTAAAGGCAACAACATCTACAGGAACCTTAAAAAGCTGCTTATACTTTTCCTCCTTTCTCCAAAAAGACATGCAAGGGCATGGAAAGATCTAGAAGCAATTGCACTTGAGTTTGATTGAAGAACATTTTTTTCAAGAACCTGATTAATGCTCTGAAGTTATTGGTAATTAACTGTTACTTTGATTAGTGGCAAAATAGGCCCATTACTTAATTTGAAACAAGTGGTTCCACCTCTGGTTCAGATGCATTTGAGAGTCTTTTACTTCTCAGTTTGCCTGTTGCAGTCTCACCTTCTCTGAAATGTCCTTCTTGAATCTTTCATTTTGTTTTGTGAGGAAAAGTTGTCTTGGTTTGAAAGACAGGTGTCCGCCAAGGGAGGTGGGAACCACCCTTGGAATGGAGAATATGACCCCCTTCCCTCTGAATTATTATAACCTTGAAATTAAAGGGCTTTCAGGCAAAGATATGGGAAAAGGAATAACAGTTCTTTACTAGTACGTGTAACAAGGCAAACAAGCAACAACGAGCAGACCCAGACACCCAGTGCCGGCCTCTCTCGGCCGCGGGCCCTTTCCCCTTG
>VZRQ01007226.1:845515-860875 GCA_013397975.1 Machaerirhynchus nigripectus
TTCCCCTGCTCCTGCAGGGGGCGCTGTGGTGCGGGCTCGGCCGCGTCACCCTCACGCGGCAATGGCGGGCGGGCTGGATGGGGAAATGGGCTGCAGCAGGAACCCCGGTGAGGTGGCTGGGATGGCAGGGGCAGGCACACCCCTCTGGGGTGACAGAAAAAATGTAACAAAGCTCCACACGTGTAGCAGGAGCCACGGGGGTCGGGTGGACACGGGGTGCTGGGTTAGAGTGCAGCAAAAAAGCTCCAGGCAGCGGCAGAGAGCAGTAGAGCTGGGCAGTGACAGCCGGGCTCCTCTGCAGCATGCAGCCAGGGAGACGCTTCCTCTGGGAAGGGGAGGGGGCTGGGGTCCCGGGTTTTTCCTCTGAGGCACCCCAAAAGGTGGTGAGGGTCCATTCTAGTCAGATTGGGTATTAATAAGGTCGCAGTTCAGCAGCTGCTCTAATGAGCAAAGCGCCACTCAAGGTAGGAGACGACAGCAGGAGACAGAACCCTGCGGTGGTACCTAATTGTTCCCACAGCGAACACAGCCTGTCTCCCCTCTGATGCTGAGGGCGAGAGAGAGAGGAGCCCAGCCAAAATCTCCAGGATGTTTGCTCTTCCAAAGAGAAAACCCCCCCAGGTAAGAGAGTAACCAGCTGCACCCTTTCTCCCAGGTTGGCCATTTTTTTTCTCTTTTAAGGATCAGTCGTTATTGTCTCTTAGCAACAGATGGGACAAAATTCCGTGAGAGAAAGAAACAAAAGGAAAAATTCAGTTTCAGAGGGTTTTCAAAGTTGAGGTCTAAAGTCTTAGGCCTTGTTTAACCAAAGTGCTTAAGCAAAATGTTGTAAGTACTTTATTTTAAAGGTGGTTATTCACTGGCTTTTAAACATGGACTGTACAGAATAACAGTTCGGTCTCCTTAGTTAAGAGCAGGCAGTAGCTTCCCTGAGCTCTGTCCGCTGATTTATTCTGGAAACCAGAATGGCAGGTGTGCGTCTCGCCCGCTGGGAATCCAAACATTTTGAGGAAAAGAGTGTTGATTTTTGTGTCTGACAAATAAAACGAGGACACACTTTTATGGCTCAGAGATGAAACTGTTAAAGTGAAAAACCTGAGTGCAAAGGTAAAGATGTAACAGTTGTTAATTGTATTTACAAAGTAGAACTTGTTCTGTCCTCTATAATCTACATAATATTTAAAGCAGAGCCAACTCTGTTTTGCCAAACTTTTGTGGCTTCCAGGCGCCTTAAGATGTTCCCTTGTACACAGAGGCGATTACTGAAGTTCATCATAGGTACAAAAACAGGAGAAGGAACTGCTATGTTGTGTCAGGTGATGTGAGGGGACATTGTTGGTAATTGGCCAAAAGTATTTTATTTCTCTCTTTTCCTTTTTTTTTTTCAGTTTCAGAGGAGAAGAAAATGTTGCAGAATTTTTTTCTGCAAACAAAAAGGTTTTTTTGCAAAGATCTATATTGCCTTAACTGCTTATTTTTTCACTTCATTTATGCACATTTTTACAGCCAGAAATAATTCTAAAAGGTGGTTCTTTAGGAAAGAGTTTCAAAACATTTGATGTGTGTGAGACTTTGACTTGATGCAATGAAGCATAAAATGTTTTGTCGAGATCTCTACCTGTTTGTTCGAACCATTTTGTCAGCACAGTCATGCTGCTTCTCCTTCATGGGGTATCAGCTCTTTCTCATTATCTCAGAGGCAACAGCACAAAAAGGGCCCTGCTCCTGCATTCTTACAGCTCCCTGCCTTCCCTCTGGATGTGACTGTGCTGGGAGTAGGCTGTAGGAGGGATACGATGCTCTACAGAGCTGGCTCTCATTTCATTGGTAGTTTTCCCTTATATGAATGATGGGAGGCAATCCTTGATTTTCCTTTCTCTGAATGAAGCTCAGATTTTCAACTATCCCTTAGTTTTATGCTATATGGTTGCCTCCTTGGCAACAAAGTCCTTCATACTCTATTGCACTGTATTCATATCCATTTATCCTCCTTTGGAAGTCAGTGTGTTTTCATCTCATAATTGTCTCTCGCTATCTAGGCCCTGCTGCAGGAGGAACCTCGTACTTCTGAGAAGTATTTGGGGCCAGTTGACAACTAAGGCACCCCAGCATAGTTAGCAGAGAGAGCTCTGGCCTCGCTTAGGCAGGAGTGTGAGAGCCTACGTGTAACTGGAAACATTTGTTTTCCTTCTGTTTGTGAAATTGGGGGGGCTTATTGCCAAGAGAGGAGCATCAAACAATGCTGGAATGTCTTTTGATGTTTCTCTCTTGGTCTTAAATCATGCTCTGATGTTAATTAGTTTGGTGGGGTGGGTTTGGTTTTTTTTAATCATTTAATGATTTGAGTATATATAAAATAATTTTCTTTGCCTACACCAAAATATTGCGGAGGGTTGAGATGCTACTTGAGGTTAGAGAGGCTGTATGAAAGCCACAGTTTTACACAAAAACTCAGTCAGCAACAGGCAGAACAAGTATCAGTACAAAATCTTTAGCAGCTCTAGGGTCTGCAGTACCAAATGTTCATAGGAGCTGAAAAGTTCTTTCAGTAGCTCCTAGAGAGCCGGGAGCCACCCAAGGCAAAAGGTTAAGAGGTGGCAGAGGGTTTGTAAAGCCCTACCAGCAAATATCTGTGCTCAGTAACTTGGGTTCATTCTGAATCTTTCAGTATTTCTTTCTTGATGCAAATTTTTTCCCTTCCTCAGAGCACCCTTTGTTTTCACAGAGTTTTAGACTTTCTGTAACCTTATATGGAGTATTCGTGTTCAGTAGAATTTCCTTAAATAATTATAGAGAATGACCTTTAAGCAAAGAAGAATGATCATTCCAGAGGATTGGACATAGTAACTTGAGTAAAATGAGAAAAAAACCATATGACAGCTTAATTATATACATTTATCTTATGACTACACAAAATAAAATTGTATTCATTGTACTTCTGGACTATCATCATCCATATTTTCATATAGAACATACCAAATAATTTAAAATACTGCACCTGCTTAATATCTGTTGTTACGTTAGTATTTTGCCACTGGTTGGGTCTTTTAAATAGTGTTTTTTCTTGGTTATGCTGTTTATTATATAATATAATTCAATATCCAGAGGCCAGAATAATTTTGTAGGATAAGCTTTAAGGGATACACAAATAAGATAATTTTATCGGTGTAAAAGCACATAATGCTAAATGGATCTGGGTTTTCTTACATATTTACCTTGGGTTTCTAATGATGTTGGTGAGGGTAAAAATAAATGTTCCAGCACTAAAGAGCAAAAAAAAAGGATTCATCTAAGCTAACCAAACTGGTTTTTTATTTACTGTGAGGTTGGAACAGGTTGGCCAGGGAACTGGTGGGTGCTCCATCCCTGGAAGTGCTCAAGGCCGGGTTGGATGGGGCTTAGAGCAACCTGGTCTGAGGAAGGTGTCCCTGCCTATGGCAGGGGGGTTGGAACTAAATGGTCTTTTGGGTCCCTTCCAACTCAAACTGTAATTCTGTTGTTTCCTATATAGTCTTTTGCACTTTTGTAGTCAATTAGAAGTTTAAAGGCATAAATAATTTTATTTAGGTATCTCTTTTAATGAAAAAAAAAAGAATTATAGCTTGAACTATCAGTGATGTGTGCAGTGATTAACTTCAAAACAAGTATCTGTGTGCAACCCCAATTCGCTGAGGTTCATTATCAGACACTTAAAATATTCGTGGTCATGACACAAGTCTGACTTACCCTCCTCTTAAACAAGAAAGAAAAAAAGAAAACGCTGGAATATTCCAAAGAGAAGTTTCTTTATGCCCTGGTCTCACATGATTATGCCATTGCTTCTCACCAACCTAAAGACAAAGACCCTAAACATTTTGCAGAAGTCTTTCATCAAAGTGAGTACATTCCTGAGAAATACTTTTTGGGTGTAGCAAAGTTATCGATTTTATTTCTGTGGTAGTCTATCAAGGTAAACCATTACCATCATTAATCAGTTTAATATTTCAAGATCAGGTTTCTAGATGCTCTGTTTGGCAGGCACAACATTTTGCCTGCATTGAGAGATTATGAATTTTGAATGTTGCCCTTTTTAAAGGCTTCAGAAGCTTTTGCTTGCATACCACTGTTCTGAGGCTGGAAGAGAAGTGCCCTAAGTACAGCTAATTATTTACTTACCTCATCAAAGGTAAGCAATACTTCTCCTTGGGGTGAGTATGTGACTCACTACACTTATCTGTATCTGCTACCTTTCCCCTCACTGACTGTGACCTCTTAAATATTTTGAGTAGAGATAGTGAATGTGAACATGCTTCCGGAGCTATCAGCCAAAATTTCAGTTCGCTGGGAAAAGAAATTAAATATACCTTGAAAGAAGCCAGTCAGCTGATTCTGAAATTATTTCTTTGCTGGCAAGGTAGGATGGCACACTCACGCAGCCTGCCTTAATGAGGCTGAAGTCCTAGATGCTTTGTAGAGTTATTATAGGTGATCTAGATAGTGCTGTCTGCACTTAAAGTTGTCCAACTCGTAGTCAGATGGATCAACTATAGGAATCTTTATACATGATGATTCTTTGACCATTGGGACCATTGTCTGCTTCCACCTTTCTTTATGTCAACTAAAACCTCTTCTGTTTTTCTCAAGAGAAACTAGCAGGAGATTATCTCTTATCACAGTCATTGGTTTTACCCATACCAATATTTTTGGGTTTTTTTTACTGTGGTTTGGTTTAGAAACTGTCTCACCCCTTGCGCACTAGAGGAGAGACTTCAAACTTGTGTTATGTGTGTACCTTTTCTTACTTTTATGAAAGATCTGTCCAGATTTGGGCAGATTTTACTTCTAGTAAACTTGGATTTCTACACATGACAGAGTTTGGCAGCTAAATTAAATAGTTGTCATTGGGTGTGATCCATTCTGGCGTGGTTGACACTTCGGTTTTCTCACCCCTATCACTCAGAAGGCTGAAAGTTGAGAGTGGGGCACCTAGAGGTGAAGGAGAAGAGTGGAGAGTGACAGCATCCCTGTAGCTGGGTATCAGGTGGCTAAACAAATTGGAGAGAACTGATGTAGAAGTCAAAACTGAGAAAATCAAGCAGACAGATCTTGTAAGTGATTTAAATGTCACAGAGAATCTAGATTACTCTGCGCCCTTACGAAATCAAAACAGAGCTGTGAAACCCAAAGGCATGGTATAATCTTCATTTTCCTCTGCTGAGTGGCCCACCTAGCAGACTGCTACTGCTTTATTAGTTCCAGTGGTAGATGTCTGTACTGATATTTCACATAAAAAACTGTATTATTCCATATGGTGGAGGGGTTTTCTGCTGTGCTTCCTTTTCTCAAATGTCAGATGGGAAAAATTGCCATAAATAATGCTGTTTTCACTCAAACAATGTTCATAGTAGGAATGGTTTTCCTTTCTCATTGAATAAACCAAGTTGAGTAATTCTGGAAAATATTGACCTAATTCTTTCATGTACAAAAAAAAAAAAAAAAGGCAAAGGGAAAACCACAGAAATTAACAATTCAGCTAATTCCACATGGATCTCCTTTTATATTTTTATATATGAAATAGCATTATGGGCAATAGTAAATAGGCTTTTAATGTGCCAGGAATTTAGCCTCAGGTATTTGGCTGCCCTCCCAAGTCCTGCTTCTACTGTTCTGTCAAACCATACAAGGATAACCCGTCACTGTATGCTGCGTGTGGATGATGGTAGAGACTTCAGGGTGAGATGTTCAGGCAGTAGGGAAGGTTGGGCATATTCTCTGGAGGAGCTCTAGGATGTGCTTATCAGAGGAATTTAAAGAATAGGCATTGTTATTGTGTTCAGTCTTTCAGATTAATTTTCAGTAAAATATTAGCAAATAGTTTTCGTGCTCAAAAAATGAATAGAGAGTAATTTTTAAAATTGTTTGACCTTGGCTAGCCTGGATAGAAAAAAATAGCTTTTTGAAGATGCTGCTGTAGTTTAAAAAAACATAAGAAAATTCAGCTTTTTCTATGAATAATCATTTTTTCTGATGGGTTTCTTATAACAGAAATTAGTGTTTCCTTTGGTAACCAGTTGAGGTTTTTACAGGAGACACCTGGTCACGGGAGGACATACTTTGGTTTGGAAATGCTCTTGTTGTGCTTACAGAACATGTTTCCACCAAAATTTATGGCATCCAGGCAGAGCTCCAGGGGGGTGCCATAGGACCATTTCTGAGCCTTTAACTTGCTTTTCTGACCCAAAAGTTTTTGGCCTAAAGTTTTTTCCAGAAAATGAAGGGATGCAAATTCCTTGCAGCTCTAGCTGCCAGTGTTCATTCCCCTTCACCATCAAGCTGCAGTGCTGATTGGGGCAGATCCTTCCAAGAACTGCTTTTGTGTGTGAATCCTATTGACATCTTTGACTTATCTTAATGGAAAATACTCTTTTCTTCTTTCTGACTTTTTCTAGTATCTTCTTTCTCCTCTGTTTTTCCCACTTTCCTCTCATTCCTTTCTCCGTGGTCTGGCTCCAGCTCCAGGTGCTTTTCCTCTGTGCTAGAAATAATTAGTACTGGTTTAGTTTTTAGCTGCAGTTCCTTGGTAAGGAAGCTCTTTACCTGGGCTTTAGTTCCCTGGAGCAGAGTAGAGCCATCTGTAATCTTTGGGTGTTGATCACAGTGAGTTAATTTCTGAATTCTGGAATTCCCTGCTGGCCAGGAGGACTCAATGATGGGATAATGAGTAAGATTCAACCACCCAAGTTTTTGGATTTCAAGGTTATGTAAACTTGCTGATTCATATGATGAGAAAGCCACTGGCCACTGCTTAATTTCTGGGATCAGCCTCTGCTGCTGTTATTAGCGGAGTGCCAGGAGACGACAGAGGAACTGCACTAGTTTACAGCAGCAGGCTGGAGCTCTAATGTCTTAATAAATGTAAGTGTGCATTGCTACAGTAATGCTCCCTTTCCTGGATTTACCAGTGAAGAATTTGGAAAGGTAATGGGAAGGTACTGTGAATATAATCCAAAGCGAGCTCTCAAAAAAGATATTTCTAGTCTAATTCATAGAACTGACTGTGAGCATGCCAGCTGAGCTTGTTGCATAAAAACACAGTATGTGTGATATGTAAACTATGTGTATTATTAAATCTCATTAAAATGATGGCCTCTGTAGAAGAGATTTTGTCTTCCAAATTCCCATGCATGATCCAGTTTCCTATTAGAAGAAAGAAAATCATAGAGATTAACAGGTACTTTTCTACTTTATACATTTATAAATGTTGCCTGAGTGATATAAATTATAAATGGTATTTGAATAGCTTTTTTCTGCATTTTTCTGAATTCTCAGGGTTTTAGAGCACACTGTTAATTCAGACTCATTTGGAGAGATTTTTTAAAGTGGAGTGGGTATTTTAAGAGTGTTAGAAAACAGGATTTGGAAATCTAGTCAGGTCTTCAATTCCATGGTTTTCTCTAAATATTTTACAGCTGTTTGTAGCCTCTTGTAACTGATTTTCATTAGTTTTATTGCTCCAGTCCATTCCTGCCAAGTTTGCAGCAGACTCTGGTGTTGGTGGGGTTGATTTTCAGGCAGAGATTCTGTGCAAGGACCTTGTCAGTCCAGTTCCTGCCTCTGGTTCCTGATGGAACCAACTGCTCATTAAACTCCCCTAGGAACACTGCAGAATGAACTGCATGTACATTGCCCTGCAAATAATACACTGTAATTAATGTAAAATGACTCACAGAGAATAATTTTCTTTGATAATCATACCATTATTTAACAATAATTCCTGTGGGTTTACTTTTAAGTTACTTCTCGTAAGGAGCGTATATGCCCACAGGTACTGTTTAAAAGCTAGTTGGGTAATTAAACATTTTTGCTGTAATTGTTACCTCTTACAGCTGCTTCACTGAAATTAATAAGAAAGAAAACTTGGAGAAAAAACCAGCAGGAAATACGTAATTGAAAAAAGTCTGACTTAATTTAAAAGAAAATACAAATAGGAAGTTAAAGGAGCTGTCTGTGATATAGCTTGCAATGTGTCAAGTTTCATTTCAGCAATGTGAATAGTAACATCAGCTGCATTATAATTTAGCATCCATTAGTATACAGTAATGAATTGAAATTTAGAAGACTTTTTTTATTTTATTCCAGGCTTGTCAAGTCATACTTCAAAAACAAGTGAGAAATTGTCCTTCCTTTTGATAAATTGAGTGCAGTTTTGCAGTGATTATTGTAAAGGTGATAGGAAATTTTTTTCTTTTATCTTTGCTTTATTCCAGTCACTTTTCTGTCTTGTTGGCACAGACGGGGAAGGGCAGGGATGTGGCTTGCTTCTGTCAGCCTGGCTGAGCTGTGTTGTGGATACAGAACTGAGAGGAGCTCCTCCTGGGCAGGAGGGGGAAATGGACACTTCATGATGAAATCCCAGCAATTTATAAACAGATGAAGCCTGGTGCTTGAGAGAACACTTAGAGCTCCCTGAACTTCTGCAGATGAAGTGTGTCCTTGTCGTTGGTTGGCATTTTTGGCAGGCAGAGGACCAGGGATGCTCGCCCAGCAGAACCCTGGAGTTCTGCACAGCTGTGGCCAAACAGGCTTTTGTCCATCCTAGGACTGCATTGACGTAAGGAAATACAATATCAAGGACTCTGCAACTCTGCATTATGTTCAAGGACTTGGAGGATTTTTCCTATGAGCGGAGTGGGATGAAAAAGCAATGTTAGCTGGGAGATTCATTTCCACCCCCTCAACCCCCCTGAAGTTTTTGTCTGTGGATGTTTGCGCTCTCAGAGGGGCCAAAAGCTGTCACATTGGCTAATAAATCTTTCAGGAATTTTGAAACCCTGTGAGTTATGGAACACTCATGTTGGGCTGTATGCAGGCATACCAGAAGTGCGTGTAAAACCTGCAGGGATTTTGAGTGCTGCTGTTGGAGACTGACTGTGCTGCTGAGGGGGTCTCCAGCACAGACCCCAATGCCCATCTATGTAGATTATTGTGGTCTCTCATTTTTTTGATTCACTTACCTTTGAATGCTGGCAGTTCCAAAGTTACAGTTTAAGAATGGAAGGTTTCTGAGCTTTTAAACTGTGTTCTCTGTTACACAAGTGTTGTTTTTGAAACATCAGCCTGTGAAAAAGAGATGTTAAGTGTGTTTGCAAAGGGGGGGATTTGAATCGTGCGTCAACAACTGAATTTTAACTTGCCTTGAGCAGATGAAAAATCATAGTGTCATCAAAATCTGATAGTCATAGTCCCTAACTCTGTCCAGGGAGCAAGTTATTTCCACTTATATTTTAATTGTCTTCATTTTTGTGTTTAAAATGGGGTTTGATTCATTGTCAGCACCATTTGTGACCATTTTGATGGTGCTCATCATGAGAGGAGATGAATTTCCTGGCACAGTTTTCCCATAGAATAATTATTGCATGCATGTGCTATTGGTACAAAAAGATTATATCTTTGCATCCCCAGAAAGAATCTTAAACTCTGATTTTTCCATCAGAGCAACTTGAATAAAATGAAATTCTCTGTTTCCTCCTGCATATTCTGGCCTTCAGCCAAAGCATGTCTATATGAATTCAGAAACTTGAAGAGTGAATATAATTTTGAAAGCTAAATAATATGTGGGAGGAAATGTCGGTAG
Source organism: Machaerirhynchus nigripectus (assembly GCA_013397975.1). Taxonomy (NCBI): domain Eukaryota; kingdom Metazoa; phylum Chordata; class Aves; order Passeriformes; family Dicruridae; genus Machaerirhynchus; species Machaerirhynchus nigripectus. Next base: position 855,129 of record VZRQ01007226.1, read on the forward strand.
TTGTGAAGCTCTTGCATTAAAAATGTAGCTACGTCAAGTGGGATTTTGTTTTCCTTAAATTCCTTTGATAAATCCTAACCCTAGAGCCCAAGAGTTGTCTCTATTCAAAGGGCAATTCGTATTTCCTGTTGGTTAGAGGGCAGGTTTGAGTACTGATAGCCCTGTGAAGTAAGTTGAAGTAATTTAAATTTCAAATGTCTCAGTGCGGCTCCTGCAATTTGCAAATGCTTCGGGAAGTTCCAGATCAATAGAAAATAGAGGTGGGTGTCTCCTTACAAGCCACATTGCCCTTGGGCAACGTCAAGCTCTGGGCACACCATTCCTGAGCTGCATCCTGAACTGGGCTATTGTCTGTCTTAAATGATATGTCAGGAGGAGTAATCAGATAGTTATGTTAAATTGACTACGGTTTGAATCTTCTCTAAACAGTGATTAGAGCCCAAGATAAAGCTGGTGGTTCAAAGTGACTCCCAAGCAAGTCACTTAAGGTTTCAGGATCAAACGCTGCTAAATTCTGGGAAGACCTTAGCGTGAACAGTGAAGATATTTCCTGTTTCCACGTTGCAAGTGAGCAATAACTCACCACTGGAGTTTGGTAGGAAAAACACGTTTCTTTTAAATCATGGGGCAATCGAGTATTTTATCTAATGCATTGCAGTTCCCTGGTGCTGAAGGGTGGGTACTGTGACTCTGGCAAGCAGCAGCTTCTTACTCTCTTAGCTGAGAAAATGTACAGCTCGGTATGGCAAGAACTTATTTATGCTTTGAAATTGCTTATGGTTTCTAAAATCTGCATTCCGTAAGGACAATAGGCTTGTTCAGTTAGGAAGCTCACTCCTATTTGGACACCTGTGAACTGAAGGAGAGTAAACCTCCCTCAACACTTAACAGGAAAGTTTGGCTGAAGGAGAAAATTCACCTCAGGAGCTCAACATGGTTTTCTTTTGGGCCTTTCTGCCCAACAGCTTCATAGCTGGCACATAAATGCAGCTTTCCAGACAGCCAAGTACTAATAAATCATAGTCGGTTTATATATGTAAAAGTTGTTGAAATTATGCAAATTAACTGTTCAAACATAACCTTTCAGGAGGAAAACGCAATTTCTGTGAATTATACTACGAGCAAATGCAGTCTAAAATGAGATACATTGCTGGCTGTATCAAAGGAGCACAAACAAGTGTTAAAAAGGTGATAGCAGAACATTTTACCAGCATGGTTTTACACCTCAGGAGACTTACTAAGGAAATAAACTAAATATTTGTAACAAGAAGGGAAGGAAATAAGCAATGATAATATTAAACAGCCAAGCAGTGCAATGATCTGTCAATCTTGGCAAATAAATCATCTGTAAGTAGATAATCATAAAGCTCACAGTATAGAGGGAAAAGCAAAACACAGGGAGACTTGTAAATGAATATGGACCCACAACATAATAAAAAAACAATTGGTAAAGGTAGCCAAATTTTTACTGTGGAGCCATTAGAAAAGTGTAATTAAGGAGAAAAAAGAAAAAAAAAAGAGCAGAAATTAAAGATGGCCTGAATTACTGTAGTAATTAATATGATTCTGTGCTTCTTTTTGTTGGTGGAAAAGTCTTCTCCTGTGCTGTTTCAGACAGGGTAAAGGGATGAGTTGAAGTTCAGTAGAACAGAAGGTCATATGCTGACCAAATTTAATCCTGGCCATAACTCAACTAAACCCTTATTTGAAACACCTCCCCCAGTGTTTTATAACCTAGGTTGTACTCACAGATTTAGAGATATTTGAGTCTGTCCATCAGGACTGGTACTGGAGCATCTTGAAATGACAGGGTATGTTAAGAGAAGTAATTGGTTCATTGAGGCTTTAGGCCAAGGTGCAGCTTTGTTGATTGAAGTACACCTTGACAGGATGAATACTCATTTATGCAGACAATTAGAGGTGCAGTCTTTCACTCCTGCTGTTTGGAGCCACTGTTCATTTAAATGGGAAACAGTGGGAGATAAAAAAGGTAACTCAGGTAGAACATGCATTATATTGCTCAACGAAAACCAAAGCTGGGTTGTTTTCCAACAGACACTCATGGGCAAAAGAAAGGGGGGAAAAGAAAAGAAAAAGGAGAAGGTGATTTAAAAACCAAATAGACTTAATGAGAACCACAGTAATTTTCAACCCTGATAATGTGATGCAAAACCAGGCATCTTCACTTTGCATGGCAGTAAGATGGGAATGCACAGGATGTCCAGAAGGAAATAGTGTGATACCTCAACGAGGCAGCAGCTGCATTTGGCCAGCGTGGGGAAGATGTAAATGTTGATAATCCACAATTTAAAACCGATGTAGGAGTCTTCCACTGAAATTCTGTTTCCACCTTAACAGTTGGATGTGAAAGCTGGAAATCCACCAAAGGTACAGACAGACGTCTAAAAGGTTTTGAAATTAAATGCCTTGGGGAAATAGTAGGTATTAAATGGAATGAATTTATAACAAATACTGAGATTCGTCAGGGAGTTGAACAAGACTTAATCTTCTAAATTATCCAGAAATGAAGATGGAAATATCTAGGATATGTGGTAAGAATGAAGCCAGATCTGATGCCAGACTGTCTGCCATGGCAGGAATGCCTTCAGGCTGACTGTAGAACATTTAAAAGGGGCTGACCAAAATAATTCCTCCATTGGAAAGTGCTTAGAGCCAGAAACATCACAGGTGGCTTCACAAAGCAAGGGACAGTCAAGGAGAAAACCAGGTGGACAACAATCAGCAAAGTCCCGCATTTGTTTGAGGGAACTCTTGTTAGCGTAGGGAAAAAATGTGAGTGCAGTGGCACCAAAGGTTTTCATCTAATATTTCATGTCCGTTAGGGTCTACAAATGCTTGGCAGACCTGCACAATGATTTAAGGACTTTTATCAGCACCTCCGCAGAACTAATGAGCAGAAAGGACATGTTTTAACCCCAGAGTTCCAGCTCTGTCACTTGCAGCTGGCAGCTGTAGTGAGCTCTGTAGTTTATGTAAACTCTGCACCACCCACAAGTCTTCTAAGATCAACACACAAAGTGGTTTCTGCCGGTATGAGGGAGAAAACCACCAGGTTGTCTTCCTGCATCCGGGTGGAGGAAGTCAGTGATTGTCTGCTTGCAATAATAAGAGGAGGCATGTCTGTGGGGCCTTTTACTCAAGGCAGAGTGTCTTGGCTTCTGACCCAGCCAGTGCACCGCTGTTCTTAATTAGCCGTGTCTTGACTACATTAATATCCTGGCATGCAGCTATTTGGGATTCTGGAGTCAAGCGTGCAGTTCTCCAGGGTTACCCGGGCTTTCTCAGTTTGTGGAACCATGTCACCTGCTCTGTGACACCAGCTGCAGCCTTGGTGACAACATCTGGCTGTTCCCAAAGTCTTTTTGCTCATCCGGACCCAAGAAAGTTCCTTAACTGCTTAAAAGACTCATGTTGCATGTCTACTGCTAGATGTTCTAGATAGTGCTTTGCTATGTGAGCCTCACTTTGCAGGTGCTGGTTAGAGGCTTTTTACCCACCTGTTTCTCTTTTCCTCCCCAATTTATAACTTAACCCGTTCCATAATGGGTTAAGAATGCACCTTTTGGACGGAGGAAAGGGCTTCATTGGTGTTCAGGCATGTACCCATAGCAGAGGAGTTGGAATGAGATGATCTTTAAGGTCCTCTCCAACCCAACCACTCTGTGATTCTCCCACTAGCATGAAGTGAGTTAAAACCCATAGTGTGTTTTCTGGTTGTTCCTGTATCAAAAGCATGGTTGTCAGTTAATGAACAGAGGCATCCTGTGCCATTTGTTCTGCTCAGCAGGCTCCTGCCTGGCCACCAGCTATGCCCTTGGCAGGGAGAAAGCACCCTTGGGAACACCTGACAGCCCTGGGGAGAGATCCAAGTTTGCCTTATTTGGTCTCAAATGGGCTTGGCACCTGCATTGTACCCAGTATGTGTTAGCTATGAATGGGCAGGAGGGCTGTGTTTCCCAGAGAGAGGGGGTTAAACCAGGATTTGTTTTTTTCACTCCCCGTCTGTTTGGAATATAAGCCTCAAGATGGGTTTTTAAAAGGTAAAATCACCTTGGTTTCCAATTTCAAGTACAAACGAGTGATATTTATTGTATCATAGCTTTATGCTCTCTCTGAGTTGAATAACTGTAACTTACAGTTATTGTGACCAGTATCTACTTTATTGCTTAAAATGGTCTTCCAGAACCACAGTAGTAAAATAAGATCTCTCAAATAATGAAAACCAGAAATTTATTTTTTTTCAGCTGGCAGTAATGATGGAAAGTCATTGATTTCCTTTTGAAACTCTTTCTGAATTGTTTCCTTGATGTTGCCTACCTCTCTGCTGATTTCTTTAGAAGCGGCTGCTTTTCACGTACCTGGTTTGTTCCAGGAACATTTCTTTTACAATTTGTTTATCTGTAGTTTGCTACAGACAGGTCTCTAAATTTTGGTCACAGGCCAGGAAAAGTCATGAAGATTTTTGTGGTAGGGTAGTCACTGAAGTAACCAGGTGTAAGGAATACAGAAACTGGTATTACAAAAACTTGTATAAAATGGATCATGCAGCTTTAGAAATATATCTTCTTGTCTGCAGCACATTTTAACTTCTCCTTGTCATACACTGAAGTATTTGGTCTCTAGAAGTGTTCAGAGCATGTCCTGTGGATGAATCCTCGGAAAACAGAAAGTAGGAGATGAAAAGCTATTACAGGGCAGGTCCTGATGGAGCTGACCTGCTGTCGGTTTTTGTCATTTGAGGCTAAGTTGTCTCTCAGAAAAATATCTCATCCCATGCTGGTAATTTAATCAGTCAGACAACTGGTAATATAAAGGAAAAGCTTATATATGGAAAATAATGTATTATGTGGTAGATCATTGTTGCAGCGTTCGAAAGCTTCTGAGGAGAATTGTGCTATTTTGGCAGGAGTTCAAAATTCTCTTTCCTACAAGGAACAGGTTCGGTGGTTTGTTTTTTCTCCATGTCATTTTGAGGTTACATGGTAACATCTGTCAGAGCTATGCTAACCTCTGTCATCCAGCTGTTATAATTGCGGTGTTTTCCTTCCTTTTCCTTCTCTTTCCTCTCCTTTCTGCTTTCCCTTTCTCCTCCCTCAGAGAGAGAGAAAAAAAAAAAAGAGGGTAAAAAAACCCAACAACGAAAACCACCTCCTTTTATACTGAAACTTCAGGTGGAATGAAGTGGTTATAAAAGCATCTGTCAACACAGGAATGGTTTGCCAAGCCAAGTATTTGGGTTGGAAGTCATGCCTTCCCAACTGCTTGAAAACAGGAAGTATCTCTGTTAAGTGATGGATAGCTCTACTTTGCTGAGAGGAAGAAAAGGCTTTTTTTCTTTTTTTTCTTTCTTTTTTTGCCTCTGGGCCAACAAATGAGTTCTACAGTTGTTCCATGTATCTAAAGAAAGACTCCTATGGAAATGCGGATATGGGTGCACGCATCTGTGTGTATGAGTGTGTGTGTATATATATATATATGTATATATTTGCGTGTGTGTGTATGAATATACAAGCTAAAAAAAAATACAAAACTTAAAACCAACAATACACTTTGTACATGATCGGTCCCTGTCAGAAGCCAGCCCAGGCACATCTTATCCCAGTGATTCCTGTAAAGCTCTCAAAATCTGTCAGAAACAGCCTGCAGGATTGCAACGGCTCCTGGGTGATTAATTGCCAAAAGAGTCTGGTTCCAGGTTCCATTACATGTAATTGTTATCTTTTTTT